>CM029555.1:6788707-7319040 GCA_017141385.1 Sogatella furcifera | reverse complement strand
GAAGTGACTATATAACTATAACTATAGTTTTTAATAAAGTATTTGAAGTGTGTAGACTATAATTATACTGATTTTTTTTTATGTGGCGTGATTTCATGGCTTGTTTATTTTTCAAACAAATTCTATATTCTTCAAGCGTTTATTGTTTTTTAACGATTCCATTTTGTCTCTCCAACACTCTCAACACTCTGAATTCGAAGTTTTCAATATCATTCCTGGACCAAAAACTATTTATTCAAGAGAGGTTATACAATAATCACATCTGGACTACATCAACTTCTTCCAAAATTTGAGAGATAACTAGTAGGGGCGTAGCTTGTTTTTCAATTTTCAATAGTGATTTCATTATATCACCGTAAAAAATGAATAAATAGGTACTGATAGAAATGTTGTACTAAACTAGTGCATTAGGTAGAATGATTGATCATGGAAATTTAAATTTTCAAATCTCTATATAAAAGCGAAATGGCATCGACTGATTCCATTCATTCATTCATTCATTCATTCATTCATTCATTCATTCATTCATTCATTCATTCATTCATCACCAGAACTAAAATCCACAGAACCGAATGCGTTCAAATTTGGCAGGCATGTTCAGTTGGACGTTAGACGCGTGCTAAGAACGGATTTTAGAAACTTTTCAAGGATACGCCAAATATTTAAGTTTTTCACAGTTTTTCGGCGTTTTCTCAATTTTTTCGAGAAGCAATCGGTAGAAAATGTTGATATTTGGTAGGTAGGTTCAAATAAGGTCTAGAAATGCTGTGTTAAGATATTTTTGATCCGTTCAAGATTACGCCAGTAATCAGGTTTTTCAAAATTGTTGATGTATTGCGGGTTGCATAACTTCCGCCTTGATACGACCAATCCTTACTGTAAATTCAATGAGATTATAGATAAACTGATTTGGAAGATATTGAATCAAGTTTCAAACTATGTCCGATATACTTCCCAAGGTTACGCTCAATATTAGCGTTCTACTATTAACTACTAACTAGGCGGAGAAGGCGAGCGAAGCGAGGCTTCTTATAAGGCTGAAAACTATAAAAAATGTAGTCCTGGGGTACGCCTACATTGTTCTTGAAAAAAATCTTATTTATAAGTATTTATTTAGAGTTATTTATAAGTCTATTCATTTTATTTTATAGAGTCCTCAAGGCGATCTTTGTTCATGAGAAACACATTTTGAGTGCCAGTGTATGAATAGTGTATTTAACTTCCCTAATATACAGGGTGTTTCAGGGGGAATGTGCAATACTTCAGGCTGATTCCTCTCACCAAGTAGACAAAAAGTTCCATGGGGACCATCCCCAAAAACGCTTTGTTACCGAAATAACAATGGCGGAAAATTGAGATTTTTCATAATATATTAATTTTTCAAATTTTTTGAAAGCTTTAGTGTGGTTCTAAAGATAATGAATTTCTATACAAAATTAGCTGAGGAATTCAATGAAACCAGTTCCAAGTTTGTAACATCAACGGTTTTTAGTTTTTGAGATATTTTTCAACAATAAGGGTTATAACTGTATAAGGAATCGCAAATTAGTATATATAAGTACAAGCAAAATTGACAAAACATAGCACAAGTGATAAATTTGTGTTTAATGGCGATTTTGTGATTTTTGATCGCTATTTCTTTTTTTATTGATTTTTGAAGTTTGGGTAAGATTTGCACAATCGCTGCCATTTAACTTTTTCTTTAGAATGCGACTCTCTTCAACTTCCATTAATAAAAAATACAGATTTTTATAATTCCTTATCCAGTTATAACCCTTATTGTTGAAAAATGGTGTTTTCTAGCATATTTTTCCCAATTATCTCAATAACCGTTGAACGGTTGAAGTTACAAACTTGGAACTGGTTTCATTGAATTCACTCAGCTAATTTTACATAGGAATTCAATATTTTGAAACTTCACTAAAGCCTCTAAAAAATTAGAAAAATTAGTATATTTTGAAAAATCTCAATTTTTCGCCATTGTTATCTCGGTAACAAAGCGTTTTGGGAGTTGGTCCAGCATGGAACTTTTTGTCTACTTGGTGTAAGGAATCAGCCTGAAAGTATTGCACATTCCTCCTGGATCACCCTGTATAACTAATGTAAGATATCCATGATGCTAGATATCTATTAAAATAAGTATTATAAATATAAATTCACAGCTTAGCATACGTTTAGTTGATGAAATAATTTATTTATAAATATTCGTATAAGTGGAGTTTTAAGGAAATAGATAGAGAATCTGTTTCAATAAAAGTATTGAGAAAAAATTTCTCTCTTTTGTGATTTGAATAGAATGCAGGATCTTAAACTATTCTAAATTCTGTTTCCAATGGCCAAATTTTACTAAAATTTCCCGGGGGAAGGGCCCCGGACCCCTTTTCTTGATTAATAGAGTCATAAACTCATTATTGAAAATAGACTCACTATTGAAAATAGTAAAAAACTCCCCCTCACAACAATCCCTCTTTAGGGGGCCCTTGAGCGAGTATAGCCGACGGCCCAAACCTAGCCAGCCCGGCACTGTCCATGTCCAATTATCCGAATTATACCGGTCTCAATAACTAGTTCCGATAATCGGCGATCTACTGTATTTTAATTAGTAAGGGATGTTAACAGACGTGTAGTCTTCTTTGGGGATCCTGTTTACTCTATTTTTAATAATTTTGTACATGAAAAAAGTTAAATGGCAGCGATTGTGTAAATCTTACCCAAATCTCAGAAATAGCGATCAAAAACGCAAAATCGCTACTAAATACAAATTTATCGCTTGGGCTATGTTTTGTCGAATTTTGCGATTTTTGATCGCTATTTCTGAGATTTACTCAATCGCTGCCATTTAACTTTTCTTTAGAATCCGACACTCTTCAACTTCCATTAATAAAAAATAAAAATTTATGATTCCTTATCCAGTTATAACCCTTATTGTTGAAAATGGCGTTTTTTAAGCATATTTTTCAATTATCTCAATAACCGTTGAAGTTACAGACTTCAGACTGGTTTCATTAAATTCCTCACAATTTTAAAAGGTATTGATTATTTGAGAACCTCGGTAAAGCTTTTAAAAATTTAGAAAAATAAATATTTTTTGAAAAATCTCAATTTCCCCCTCATTGTTATCTCGGTAACAAAGCGTTTTTTTGGGGTTGGTCCCATGGAACTTTTTGTCTACTTGGTGTAAGGAATCATCCTAGAAGTATTGCACATTCCTCCTGAAACACCCTGTATAATAATATTCTCCCATCATCAATATTGTAAAAGTTCAAACAGAGTTCAAATAATTATTAAGACACATTGAATGCAAGATTATACCTATAATAGTTTGCATGGGCAGTAGGAGAGGGTAGTGAAGGACAGAGCAACTGATTTTCTTTTTAAGAAAGAGTCGGGTTTCAAATAAAATCTCGTGACTAGATATTTATAAAAGTTCAAGTGAAAGAGTTTTTGGAAGAGTTGGTTCATTCCCACGTTCTTTCATTTCAATAATCGATTATTGAATTAAATGTGAAAAAGAACACAGACATTGAAATATGCATAAATTATTACTATTTTAAAGAATCCAAACATGAAATAAATATCGTATATTGGCTGTCAATAGAAAAGTACTTGGGAAAGTTAAAGCTGTTCGGCTCATTAAAAACATCGATTGTGCAATATTTTAACAAAGAATCTTATAACTTTCCCTACACAGTTGTGTCAAGATTTGCACGCTATGTTCAAAAACACAACGGGCATAATGTCATCACTAACTTCCCATATCATTTATTCAGCAGTTCAGGAAGGTATTTCTTTTGTATTGACACTGAACTCACTGAACTGTAGTTTGTATGAAAAGCACTTTTATATATTGTCATTTATCTATTATAAACTTTTGCATGTAATATTTCATATCCTGCAAAACTGCTATAACCAAGTATTATACTTTATACAAGAGTTGAACTTTTTACGAAAGTGAAGGAAGATCATTAACTACTGACATCGAAGTTTCTTACAGTGAAAGCACTGCAATTTTCTCTGAAAATAACAAAATCAAATAATCCATAAGTCATGTAAGTCAATTTATTTCAAGTTTTTTTCATTTCTGTTCCTATCAAACTATATATCAAGACAGAAGGAAAGTTTTAAATCTCCTATTTTAGAAATGAGCCTGCCAATTAACTCTTCTAGATAAGTTTTAATAATTGCCAATATAAATAATTCAATAAAAAGTTTCAATGATCTTTAATAATTAATAATTTTCTATACATTTAACTTCTCTAGATAAGATCGACTATTTTTATTAGATGTTGAAGAATGGTTCACATAGAAATGGGAGTCTGACAGTTAGTTATACAATAATATTTTGATGGAGGTCTGGCTTAAAATTATTTTATTTGTTGACTACATTTCAAATTGCCTGTAAAAGCTGGCGAAGCTTGCTAGTATGGTTCATAAGAAATTTGATGACCTGACAGCTATCTGTATGCCAACTCCGGATTTAGCGACTATCTAAACCGTTGACCAGTCAGGGATCAGAGGGAGGAGCTTATTGCTGGTGTGTGGCTTGACTCAACAGACTGGCGAATTAAGAGCACCTTTTGAACTGCAGACCAATCACAGGCAGCGTGGGGTTGCTGGTTACAACCCGACCTAATGTAGGCTATATTCCTGTTTTATAAACTAACACTGATTTGAGAACATTAATTTATTGCAAATTCATAAAGTTTTCCTCATATACAAAATACTTGAAAAAGATAAATCATGACTGACAAATAGGTCATGTGTCTTTTCCAAATTTGATATTCTATCCTAATACCAATAAAAATTGAAAGTGTTCCATCATAATCAAAAGTTTAAGTAGAACGCAGTGCGGTTTTCAACGGCGTTTCAGTTTTTTTCAGGTAGGTACTATGTATACCTCGCAATAACCAACAAGAATTATCACATTTTTCACAGAGTCTGACAAGTTTTTTTAAAGAATCAGCAAGCTTGTTGAACTACGTTAAAATATTTGTTGGACAAAGACGTTATTCCAAATCAGAAATACTGATAAAAATATTTATTAATTGTAATTTCTCATTTATTCCTTAGGAAATTATTGAAAGTGTAGATGATGATTGGAAAATTATTTTCAGAGGAATTGAAAAGGGGGCGGGGAAAACTAAATATTAGCAGCCGCTCTTGTAGTATGTCCTTACCAACCATGGCTAACTGCAAATCTAAATTTTGATTGGCGCACTATTTTCATCAATGGCTTTCTTCTTGTACGTGGGCGCAGTCAGCATGTATTACGCTAAAGATGAGCTCATGACTTTTGTTGAGATAGCGCATGCTTATACATTTATGTTTGGATTATCAACATCATTAATCATACACTATTTATTTCATCTGAAAGTGGCTATAACTTATCAAACTCAGCTCTGGTGTATTCGAGTAGGTCAAACTAGATTTGGTGCTGAGTGGAGATAATTGAATTTAGAAACCTCATTGAGTTTTATTACAGTATTTTCGAGAGAGTAGCGGCTTTTCATTCTCGTAATTTGAACGTTGTTACAGTATTCGAAATGAAATACTCATAATTTGCCAGTACAATATGGATGCCTTCAATATGTGATTTACAAATCCTGATATAGTATTGTTATTTCGGCTTCGCTAATGTCGGTTCTATTGGTGGTCTACCTTCAGCTTCTGTCCCCATAGTTTTTGTGGTTGCTGAGGTGACGCGGAATATTTGAAACGATCTATTTAGCTTTATTATCGTGTTTTTGGAGAGATAAGACAGCCATGGTGGAAATACCGAATCCAAGATGGCAGAGCTGAGAGATGATCCATTGCATAGAGGTGCACGATACCTGAAAAGAAAATATTCTACATCGGGCATTGAAGTACTCTTAGCAGGAGTTTAGGTTTTGATAAATGATTCTTCTATGTGAGATTTTCAGAGCGATTAATGAATAATTTTTCTTTTCAGGCATTATAGATTTAACCTCTCAATTGTAGAGCTTAGAAATCCTTACCAAAAATATATGCATGGATAGTGAGAGGGGGAGATCATGGAGTAATGCCTTAACATATGAAGTAGAATGTTCAATTTGTTGTGAAAATATTGTTTTTACTAAGCGATTTGGGCTGTATTCTCGCTGCGTTCTAGCTGCGCTAGCAGCGTCTTGAAAAGTCACAGCTCTAGACTTCTTTTAATACAGTTTAAACCTTTATCTATTATTTGAATAATAATCATACTTATACTCCGTAAAGTTGACGCTGAGCTGCGCAGCTGAGTTGACAAAGCTAATATAATATTGTTAACAAATTATTTATAATTATCTGTTTTGACATTGATTTCATTTTTATAATTACGGAGGTGAAGTAGTCATTAGGCCGATGTTTAGCAGCAAGAGTGGCAATTAATTCGTAGTTATATTACAGTATTATATCTATTAATTCGTATTATATCTACAGTAGCGTGTTATATAGAACTAGGAACTATTGACTCCACCATTGATTACACTATTACAATTCCAAGAGTTACGTATTTCCCACGTGCCAACTATAATTACTTTCAATGTAACATGTCCTTTCACCTGAGAACTACAAATTTCAGAGTTTGCGGAAATAGATTTTAAAGATGACAGAAGAATTATAATTTTTTCCATGAGGTTTGGAAATGACAGATGATTAGAGATGTACCAAATGCATGTACATTTCTCGTCTAAATTGAAAATACTACTGATAAATTTGAATAAAGTTAAAATACCAGACATTTTCTCGTCTATATTTTGAATCAGATTTTCAATGTTGTGAGGAGATTCCAGATAAATCTTAGCTGATAACAACTCGCTAGTCGATCTTGAATGAGCTCCAGTTGTTTGTCAATTGATGTAGGCATATAATATGGTACGTTATACTTAGTATTGTACTCAAAAAACGATAAAAAATTATCTACATGAGTATCAATAATAATAACATTGTATATGAAAATATCGGATGTTTTCTAGTACTGCTTTGAGATAACCACACTCGCCGTATACAGGATTGGTAGTTCAGAATACATGATTTATAATACATATTATAAACAAATGTTCTAATAATATGGATGTTACTTTTAACACGGATTTGACTCTAGTTTGCTCTGTAGCACATGAGTAGAATGACCCCTGCTGCAAAACCTCGCCGCGGTTATTATCCACATTCTACACCTTCATTAAAAATTTTGAAATTGAGGAGAATCAGTATCAAAACATATATTGTTAATTGTTAATAATAATTTAAGGTAGCAACTTAGTAACGGCTCGATTACACGTCAATAGCTTTGCAGATTATAAAGTATAATTATTATTCAAATAAGATATAGTTACAAGTCTCGAGCATCACAGCTCTAGACTGTAACTATATCTTATTTGAATAATAATTATACTTTATAATCTGCAAAGCTATTGACGTGCAGCTAGAACTGCGCAGATCGAGCCGTTGCCTAGGATTGCTACCTTAATTATTGTTAACAAATTGTTTCTAATATATGTTTTGATACTGATTCTCCTCAATTTCAAAATTTTAATGAAGGTGTAGAATATCTGGATAATAGCCGCGGCCGAGGTTTTGCAGCAAGGGTCATTCTACTTTCGTAATAATACGTAATGTGTTTTTTTACAGAGCAAGAAACTATAGGAGTCAAATCCTTATACTGTGTTGAAACATACAACATCCATATTATTAGAACATTTGTTTATAATATGTATTATAAATCATGTATTCATGAACATCTACCAATCCACCAACTATGCAGCAGTGTGGTTGCAGTCTCAGAGCAGTGCTTGGTATCCGATATTTTCATATACAGTGTTATTATTATTGATATACTCATGTAGATGAATTTTTTATCGTTTTTGGTGCAATACTAGTATAACGTACCATATTATATGCCTACATCCGATTGGAGCAAACTACATCATTTTAACTGGAAGATGGTCATTCAAATCATTCTTAAATCGAGGATTTGAACCTTAAGGATTTCATTGTAAAGGACTTTGGAATTATCCATGTATCCAAGGGAGATGGCCCAATACATAAAAATTTATCTGGAATCTCCTCACAACGTAATTATGTTGAAAATCTGATTCAAGAATGTGAACAGGAAGGAAGATGTCACAGTACATTTTAACTTTATTCCAAATTTATCAGTAGTGTTTTCAATTTAGACGAGAATCTTTGTACATGCATTTAGAACACATCTCTAATCATCTGTCATTTTCAAACCTCATGGAAAAATTCACCTCAGGTGCTTCTGTCATCTTTAAAATCTATTTCCGCAAACTCGCAAGCTATGATTGGATTTTTCTCAAATGAAAGGACTATGTTACATTGAAAAGTAATTATAGTTAGCAGTGGGAGTTACGGGTAACTGCTTGGAGTTATCAATAAAGTGTAATCAATAAAGGATTGGAGTCCAATAGTTCCTAGTTCTGTAAATATAACACACTACTGTAGATATAATACGAATTAATATAGATATAATACTGTAATATAACTACGAATTATTGCGTAAGTAGAACCACTCTTGCTGCTAAACATCGGCCGCGGCTTAATATAGGCTACTTCACCTCCATTGAAATTTTAAAATAGGGGAGAATCGGTATCAAAACAGATAATTTATAAATAATTTGTTAACAATAATTATGGTAGCAATCCCAGGCAACGGCTCGAGCTGCGCAGCTCTAGCTGCAAGTCAATGGCTTTGCAGATTATAAAGTATGATTATTATTCAAATAATAGATAAAGGTTTAGAACTAATTGTTAAAAGTCTAGAGCTGTGACGCCTCAAGACGCGCTGCTAGAGCCGCGCAGCTAGAGACGCACAGCTGCAGCAGCTAGAGATGCACAGCCCAAGCCGTCGCTTAGGAATGCTACCTGGATAGAATTTTGTTGCAAAAACAATCTTTCACAACAAATTGAACATTCTACTTCATATGTTAAGGCATTATCCCTTGATGAAGTGCGCGCTCCCCCCTCTCCGCGCTGTATCTTGAAAACCTTTAGTTTTTCGAGAAAAATGCATATGACCAATTTTGTAGGGATTTCTAAGCTCTACAATTTTTATGAGCTGTTCTCATTGGGAGGTTAAATCCTATAATGCCTGGACTAATAATTCAATGTTCAATTGCTTCTTAAGATACATCCAATAAGATACCTGCAAAAGACAATACAAGACCTCCGTATTATAATCAGGTACCGTTGCTTCATTTCATGTACGGTAGGCATATTATCGTCATATTTTGTATTTTCTCAAAAGAAAATTGATTCATTGTCATGCAGCTCTACAAGTGAAAATCTCACATAAGAGAAATCATTTATCAAAACCTAGAAGAACAGGACTCACCTTAAAATTTCAATATGATGTAGAATATTTTCTTTCAGGCTATCGTGCACGCACCTCACATACAATGGATCATCTCTCAGCTCTGCCATCTTGGATTCGGTATTTCCACCATAACCAATGTATCTCTCCAAAACACGATGCTCCAAAGCTAAAATAGATCGTTTCAATATTCCATACTGAATGATCACCTCAGTAGCCACAAAAACTATGAAAGGAACAGAAGCTGAAAGGTAGATACCAATAAGACCGACATTAATGCAAGCCAGAGAATAGCCAATACTGTATCCAAGGTTTGTATCCATATTGAAAGGCATCCATAGCGGTACTGGCAAATTGTAAGTGATTTCTTCCAATCTATGTCCATTTCCATTTCCGAATACTGTAGCTAGCAAAGGGGCGAAAATTACGAGAAGAAAATAAGCCACCCAAATTGAAGAACGGAATACTCTCTCGAAAATACTGTAATAAAACTCAATGGTTTTTCTAAATTTGTTATCTCCCTCAGCACCAAATCTAGTTTGATACTCGAATACACCAGAGTCTATGAGTTTGATAAGTTCCACTGTACTTTCCAGATGAAATAAATAGTGTATGATTAGTAATGTTGATAATCCAAACATAAATGTATAAGCATGCGCTATCTCAACAAAAGTCATGAGCTCATCTTTAGCGTAATACATGCTGATTGCACCCACGTACAAGAAGAAAGCCATTGTTGAAAATAGTGCGCCAATCATAATAAGATTTGCAGTTAGCCATGGTTGGTAAGGACATACTACAAGAGCGGCTGCTAATAATAGTTTTCCCCCGCACTTTTCAATTCCTCTGAAAATAATTTTCCAATCATCATCTACACTTTCCAATAATTTCCTAAGGAATAAATGAGAAAATTACAATTAATAAAATATTTTTATCAGTATTTCTGTATTTGGAATAATCGTCTTTGTACCAACAAATATTTTAACGTAGTTCAACAAGCTTGCTGTTCTTTAAAAAAAAACCTTGTCTGGAACTCTGTGAAAAATGTGAATAATTCTTTGTTGGTTCAATTGCGAGTGTATACATAGTACCTACCTGAAAAAAATCTAGAAACGCCGTGGAAAAACCCGCCTGGCGCCTTCTACTTAAACTTTTGATTATGATGGAACACTTTCAATTTTTCATTGGTATTTCAGGATAGAATATCAAATTTGGAAAAGACACACTGTAGCCTATTTGTCAAGTGCATGATTTTATCTTTTCTCAAGACTATCCTTTCGTACTATGAGGAAAACTTTATGAATTTGCCAATAAATTCAATAGTTCTCAAATCAGTGTTCAGTTTATGGAAAACAGGAAATTATGTAGGGCCTACATTATGTTGTTGTTATCTCACCAACAAGCTCTGTCTATTCTCTCCTTATATCAAGGAGTAGCAAAATCAGGAATCAGCCTATAGATGGCAGCAGCTGCTGGGGCAGCAAATGGTTTGTAAGCCATGCCCCACCAAGCTCCGCCCACGCTGCCCTGTGATTGGTATGCAGTTTAAAAGGTGCTCTTAATTCCGCCAGTAGCTGTTGAGTCAAGCCACACACCAGCAATAAGCTCCTCCCACTCTGATCCCTGACTGGTCAACGGTTTAGATAGTCGCTAAATCCAGAGTTGGCATACAGATAGCTGTCAGGTCATCAAATTTCTTATGAACCATACTAGCAAGCTTCGCCAGCTTTTACAGGCAATTGGGTAAATTGGCATTTTGCAAATGTAGTCAACAAATAAAATAATTTTAAGCCAGAACTCCATCAAAATATTATTGTATAACTAACTGTCAGACTCCCATTTCTATGTGAACCATTCTTCAACATCTAATAAAAAATAGTCGATCTTATCTAGAGAAGTTAAATGTATAGAAAATTATTAATTATTGAAGATCATTGAAACTTTTTTATTGAATTATTTATATTGGCAATTATTAAAACTTATCTAGAAGAGTTAATTGGCAGGCTCATTTCTAAAATAGGAGATTTAAAACTTTCCTTCTGTCTTGATATATAGTTTGATAGGAACAGAAATGAAAAAAACTTGAAATAAATTGACCTACATGACTTATGGATTATTTGATTTTGTTATTTTCAGAGAAAATTGCAGTGCTTTCACTGTAAGAAACTTCGATGTCAGTAGTTAATGATCTTCCTTCACTTTCGTAAAAAGTTCAACTCTTGTATAAAGTATAATACTTGGTTATAGCAGTTTTGCAGGATATGAAATATTACATGCAAAAGTTTATAATAGATAAATGACAATATATAAAAGTGCTTTTCATACAAACTACAGTTCAGTGAGTTCAGTGTCAATACAAAAGAAATACCTTCCTGAACTGCTGAATAAATGATATGGGAAGTTAATGATGACATTATGCCCGTTGTCTTTTTTAACATAGCGTGCAAATCTTGACACAACTGTGTAGGGAAAGTTATAAGATTCTTTGTTAAAATATTGCACAATCGATGTTTTTAATGAGCCGAACAGCTTTAACTTTCCCAAGTACTTTTCTATTGACAGCCAATATACGATATTTATTTCATGTTTGGATTCTTTAAAATAGTAATAATTTATGCATATTTCAATGTCTGTATTCTTTTTCACATTTAATTCAATAATCGATTATTGAAATGAAAGAACGTGGGAATGAACCAACTCTTCCAAAAACTCTTTCACTTGAACTTTTATAAATATCTAGTCACCGAGATTTTATTTGCAACACGACTCTTTCTTAGAAAGAGAGATCAGTTGCTCTGTCCTTCACTACCCTCTCCTACTGCCCATGCAAACTATTATAGGTATAATCTTGCATTCAATGTGTCTTAATAATTATTTGAACTCTGTTTGAACTTTTACAATATTGATGATGGGAGAATATTATTATACAGGGTGTTTCAGGAGGAATGTGCAATACTTCTCAGGATGATTCCTTACACCAAGTAGACAAAAAAGTTCCATGGGACCAACCCCCAAAAACGCTTTGTTACCGAGATAACAATGGCGAAAAATTGAGATTTTTCAAAATATACTAATTTTTCTAATTTTTAGAGGCTTTAGTGAAGTTCTAAAATAATGAATTCCTATGTAAAATTAGCTGAGGAATTCAATGAAACCAGTTCCAAGTTTGTAACTTCAACCGTTCAACGGTTATTGAGATAATTGGGAAAATATGCTAGAAAACACCATTTTTCAACAATAAGGGTTATAACTGGATAAGGAATTATAAAATTGTATTTTTTATTAATGGAAGTTGAAGAGAGTCGCATTCTAAAGAAAAAGTTAAATGGCAGCGATTGTGTAAATCTTACCCAAATCTCAAAAATCAATAAAAAGAAATAGCGATCAAAAATCACAAAATCGCTACTAAACACAAATTTATCACTTGTGCTATGTTTTGTCAATTTTGCTTGTACTTATATATACTAATTTGCGATTCCTTATACAGTTATAACCCTTATTGTTGAAAAATGGCGTTTTCTAGCATATTTTTCTCAAATATCTCAATAACCGTTGACGTTACAAACTTGGAACTGGTTTCATTGAATTCCTCAGCTAATTTTACATAGAAATTCATTATCTTAGAACCACACTAAAGCCTTCAAAAAAATTGAAAAATTAATATATTATGAAAAATCTCAATTTTCCGCCATTGTTATTTCGGTAACAAAGCGTTTTTGGGGGATGGTCCCCATGGAACTTTTTTGTCTACTTGGTGAGAGGAATCAGCCTGAGAAGTATTGCACATTCCTCCTGAAACACTCTGTATATTAGGGAAGTTAAATACACTATTCATACACTGGCACTCAAAATGTGTTTCTCATGAACAAAGATCGCCTTGAGGACTCTATAAAATAAAATGAATAGACTTATAAATAACTCTAAATAAATACTTATAAATAAGTATTTCCCCGTCAGGGGGAAACTTTTTCAAGAACAATGTAGGCGTACTCCAGGACTACATTTTTTATAGTTTTCAGCCTTATAAGAATCGCTTCGCTCGCCTTCTCCGCCTAGTTAGTAGTTAATAGTAGAACGCTAATATTGAGCGTAACCTTGGGAAGTATATCGGACATAGTTTGAAACTTGATTCAATATCTTCCAAATTAGTTTATCTATAATCTCATTGAATTTACAGTAAGGATTGGTCGTATCAAGGCGGAAGTTATGCAACCCGCAATACATCAACAATTTTGAAAAACCTGATTACTGGCGTAATCTTGAACGGATCAAAAATATCTTAACACAGCATTTCTAGACCTTATTTGAACCTACCTACCAAATATCAACATTTTCTACCGATTGCTTCTCGAAAAAATTGAGAAAACGCCGAAAAACTGTAGAAAAACTTAAATATTTGGCGTATCCTTGAAAAGTTTCTAAAATCCGTTCTTAGCACGCGTCTAAACGTCCAACTGAACATGCCTGCCAAATTTGAACGCATTCGGTTCAGTGGATTTTTAGTTCTGGTGATGAATGAATGAATGAATGAATAAATGAATGAATGAATGAATGAATGAATGAATGAATGAATGAATGAATGAATGAATGAATGAATGAATGAATGAATGAATGAATCAGTCGATGCCATTTCGCTTTTATATATAGAGATTTAAATTCAAATTTCCATGATCAATCATTCTACCTAACGCACTAGTTCAGTACAACATTTCTATCAGTACCTATTTATTCATTTTTTACGGTGATATAATGAAATCACTATTGAAAATTGAAAAACAAGCTACGCCCCTACTAGTTATCTCTCAAATTTTGGAAGAAGTTGATGTAGTCCAGATGTGATTATTGTATAACCTCTCTTGAATAAATAGTTTTTGGTCCAGGAATGATATTGAAAACTTCGAATTCAGAGTGTTGAGAGTGTTGGAGAGACAAAATGGAATCGTTAAAAAACAATAAACGCTTGAAGAATATAGAATTTGTTTGAAAAATAAACAAGCCATGAAATCACGCCACATAAAAAAAAATCAGTATAATTATAGTCTACACACTTCAAATACTTTATTAAAAACTATAGTTATAGTTATATAGTCACTTCACTTTGATATTCACAGCCCTATCGGCAGATTTTTGAGGGCCCAGTGAGTCGTAGATTAGAATGCAGGGCCCCCAGGGTCCCAAAGAATTTTTAGCCTTAGTTTTTGGGCACAAGACTCGAGCACCACACAGTAGATTACGTGAAGGAGTATTTCAGAATTTAAGGGACCCCTTCAAGCTGACTTGGGATGAGAGGCCCTCATGTCTCATCAGGGGCCATGAAAGTCTGGAAAAATTTGTATTATTTTCATAACAGTTATTAGAAAATGATTTACTTTTTATTAAATAGCTCAAATTCCAATAAAAGATTGATCGTTTCTTTGGAGCCGATTAATTTTTTTCCTTTTTTGCTGAGTGAATCTTGGGCCCCTCCGGGCCCCCAGGGCCCAGGGCCGTCGGCGATCGCCGACTAGCCGACCTGGCCAGTCCGGCACTGGACATGGAATTGTATTTCAGTATTTCAGTATTTTTCAGTATTTTTATTGCCATTAATATAAAATGTTACAGTTCATATTACAAAATCTTCATAATTACATAAATAGAGTTAAAGAATATAAATACAATAAGATTATGTAAATGTAAGAAATATTGAAGAAATGAATAAAAAGTCTAGGCTTCACCAGCAAAAAGAATATCTTTGCCCGCTGGTGAGTGTTGCAAGAAAAAAAAAATTATATAAACTTAAAACATAACATTATTTAAACATAATTGAAGTCAATCATAATATTTGAAAGTATTACAATAACAAATCATTTGTAGCTCAATTTTAGTAGAAAATTATAGTATAATTTTAGAACAATTACCTTAGACACTTTTTTATCAATAAATTAATTACAGCATGACAACCCACACTATAGTGCCACCAAAGGAAGTGCCATAAAATAAAATAATAGGAATAGAATGTAAAAGTAAAAACATCAAATTGCTATATTTAGGGTGTGAAAATATTCTCTTTTGAAGAGAAACAAAAGAGAAAATATTCTCTTTTGAAGAGAAACAATGTCTTGGAATGATCTTTATTGTTGAAAAGTACAGTGTTGTGATGTTAAATTAATATGGAAAACAAAACAAATACTGTAGGTACTAAAAACTACAGTTATGTAAGTACAATTAGAAAAAAAGTAAGAAACGCTACAATTAGTACATCACGTCGTAAACGCTGGTTTTTAATTTATTAGACTACTATACGCTCAAGACCGATTCCAAAAATTGCGTTCCAGTTAATCGGCGTTCCACTGTATCAAGTTAGTCACAACTTATTTAAATTTCAGTTTATAATAGGATTTTAAAAAATTGTAAGTTTAATAATAGAATTTTTTAATAATTATTTATTATTATTTGAAAATCATAATACATGTATTCGAATTTTCAATCACACATATTTATAATTTACTACAGTTACCTCCAGTTATTTTATCATTTTATGGTCCTGTTCAATGTCAAAGAATATGTAGATATATAGTTATAGTAGATATATATGTTGATATATACTTTATATTCACTGGTCTCGTCCACAAAGCTGTCATCCAATGAGTCCTATTGATTTTTCCGCCATTCTGTTTTCAAATACAGAATTTTATTGGTCTTGGTAAGCGATACCAGGCATCACAATTTCTCGAATGAGTTAGTATAAATTGGGAGACATTGGTATGGTTTTTCCTTATACAAATTAACTTCGTGAAGCAAATTGAAGGAAAAACTCATAAGGTTTTATTTATACATGTGTACGTTCTATTTATTGTATACATCTAATCAAGTTGGCTAGCTATAGTAATCCAATATTTGATTATAGATATGTGTAGCAATCATCAAAAGCTATATATTTGATCTGTATTTCGTGGAACCTAAAAATGAAAGAATCCCAAAAGCCTTAATTATTGCTGATGAGTATTACTGACTCTAAAAATTTAGGCGGTTTTGTCTGTCTTTCATACGTGATGTAACCCACTAACAAGGTTGTATAAAGAATCAATGATCTTTTTCGATTCCAAAAACACCAGCATTGGCATAGCTAAATCTACAACTCCAATTATTATTGACATTAGCTTTTGGAGCACTCAAAGGAGCAGACGAAACCGTCTAACTTTTGGCGTCAGCTATACTATAGCATGTACTCTAGCTAAAAAATTAGTGTCACATCAAGCTGTTTGCTGGTAGTTTTGCTAGAAATTACAAAAACTAGCAAGCTTTTCAATCGCCAGGTGTGACATAGGAAACTTCAAAGCTTATGAAATGGACAATTCAATTTGGTAGAATCAACTATAGTCCATTCACGATGGCTTGAGACGAGATAAACAAAAGCTCTGCATGTGTGTGTGTGCGCGACTGGGGTGGCTTCGTTTTAGCCACGATATAAACAAGTCACAGCAATGCCAAAATCCCGAATTTTGTTTGTAGGGACTGTAAGCAAAAAGCATTGACACAAAAGCTTTTATTATATTATATTATTTGTTCATTTCAGGTTCATGCAGTCGAGAGAGAACCGAAACAAGCAATTTCCCAAATGCGTATCTATAAAAAAGATTACTTAAAGATACTTATTCTGGATTGCCCACAACAAAATTCGGGATTTCGGCATTGCTGTGACTTGTTTAATGTGTGTAGCTAAAAAGAATGAAGCCACTCTCAGTCGCACACAAACACATGCAGAGCTTCTTTGTTTATCTCGTCTCAAGCCATCGTGAAATGGACTATAGGGCCCTCGCGTGAGGTGTACACGACCGATCAGGGGGCGCCGTGGTGAAAGCCAAAACAAAACAAAAAATTAGAAAATTTGAATTTTTAGATTAGAAATTTTTACTATTAAAATTTCCACCAATAACTTGAATCCCAAAGTAATTATTTTCTCTGCATCATAAATTTGCATTAACCAATACTTATTTTCTTGTAGGGCTACCTGTTTTGAAACTTTAAACAAATTACAATCACAGTACGCTTTTAAGAAATATTTCTGCATTAACTTTCCTATCCATCATATAGTGAATAATTGGTCCAATTGAGAAAACTACACCATCAATGTATTGAGCAAGCTTATTATAACTAGTAGTTCTGTGAACAGTAGACCTCACGAAGTGACCCTTGAATGTAGATAATGGCATTATTCGTGAAGGGGAATACTGTTGAGTTTCATTTATTGCATGCGTCATTGCATGCAATTAATAATTAAACTCGACAACTGGTTTTATACAATTGAATAATTTTGAGTTCTCCTATGTTCAGTAAGGTATAAATGTATATAGTAATATTTTTAGTATGGGAGGTAATTACTTTTCCTTTTCATATTATCCTAAAATGCGCATTTAAGAAAACCTTTATTAGATTCTGTTCATCATCATCTTAAATTTTTTGGTTGGTGTGATGTAAGGTAAGATATCCTTTAAAAGGTTTTTTCTAAAAAAATTGGTAGATCCTAAAAAAGGGAAAGGCGGAAAAATTTAAACCCTTTCTTTTATACGGGGTTTTTTTCAAAAAAGGAATTAAATAATTCTGGGCTGACCCCCAAAAAAGTAGTGCGAAATTTCTTTAATCCCTCCGAAATTATTTTTACCGAGATAGCAATGGGGAAAATTTGGAATTTATTTTTAAAACTTTGGGAAAATTAATTTTTTTTCCTTTTTTTGTATCGGTCCAAATTTGAGGGTTCTAAATGTACAGTTTTTTGGGTTTTTCTATTTCAGCAAAATTAATAATAAAACCAATTTCTCAAATTCTTTTAAATTTTTTCCCAGTGAAAAAGGCATTATTCTTTGGGAAATGTTTCTCTCAAGAAAATGGGGCAACTTAAAAATCAACTGTGGAAAATTTCCCTCCCATTCGAAACGGAAAAAAAATTTACCTGATGGAATAAACAAAAAAATCTCCCAAGGAACGGGGTTTGAGTTCCCCCCCGGTCAATAAAAAAAAAAAAATATTTAGAGCTTAAATCCCCCCTTATCTTTGGTAACCGAAATATGGGGCCGGGCACACGGCCCTCATGCCCAAAAACAAGTAAAGGGAGTCAGACCTTTTTTTTAACCTCCCCTATTTCTGGGCACGATCTGACAGTAAACCCGGGGTTTTATTTTAAAACCCCTTTACATTTGCTTGAATAATTTTTTTAATGTATTTGTTATTTATTTCTTCTGTAAACCATCTAAATTCAAAATTTCCCTATGATTTTTTAAAGTAAAAGTTTTTAAGGGGTGTTTTAAAAAGCATAACCCGAATTTGGACATTTAAAACAAAAATTATGTAAAGAATTTTTTGGGGTAACGGTTTTTTTCTCCTTTACTTTTTATTTTGATGAAATAAATAAATAAAAAACAAAAAAAGAACCAAAATTTTTGGGTCTCAACCTGGGAATTTTTAAAAAAGGGGACATTTTATGAACTCTTGTGGCGCCTTGGGTCCCAAATCCCAGATACACCTGATATAAATTTTAGTAAGCACAAAGGAAAGAAAAAATGGAATGACTCCCCAAAGGGAACCCCCTTGCCTTTAACTTCCCAAACCCGTCAGTTATGAATAAACATAGAATCAAAAAATATTTTTATAATATTTTTAACCCCTTTTAACCTGATTTTTTATAACAACTGAAAATTTTGAAAGTTATTTTTCTAAATTTTTTGGTTTTTATTAAGGCCCTTTTTAAAATGCATCCCTTAAAAAACCATTTTAAAATATGTCCAAAAAGAAGATCATCTGGGAAAATGGGGAAAAAGACTCAGCCAATTTAATAATTGTTCAAAATTTTAAAAAGCGATCTTAATCGTGGGTCAAATTTTTTCCTACAATTTGAATTAAAATTAAAAATTTTTTGGGTAATAATTTCCCAAAAAGGGGTCATTTCCCCCTTTTAAATTTTTCTTTTGCGGAAAAATTTGGGGTTCACCCCCCCGGGTTTTAAAAAAAGGTAAGTAAAACCCGATTCTATATAATAATTAGATACAATTTTTTACTTTGGCCCCCATAAAAAGCGGATTACTTTTTTAAAAAATAAAATTTTAAAATTTTTAAAAGGGTTTCAAAAATTTTCCATTTTAAAAAATTTTTTAAAAAAACCCTTTCATCCCAAAATTTAAAAATCCCAAATATTTTTTCCCAAAAATTTTTTAAAAAATTTTTTTTTTTTTAAAATTTTTAAAAAAAAAAATTTATATTTTTGGGGAAAAATTTAACTTTGAAAAAAAAAACCAATTTTTTTTCTTTTTCTTAGATTTTTTTTTTAATTTCTTTTGAAAATTTTAAAATTCTCGAAAAAATAATCTATTAAAAATAACGGGAAAAAAATTTTTTAATGGAGGTTTTTTTAAAAAAAAACCTTAAAAAAAAAAAAAAAGGGGGTTCCCCAACTTTTAAAATTTTTAAAATTCAAATTCCCGGGGCCCCTGATGGATGATTCCCGGAAATTAACCCCCTTTTTCGCTCGTTTGGGCTGAAAAACCCCGGTTTCAAAAGGTTTCAAATTCAACCGGTAAGGGCAGATTTTGGATTGATTTAGCTTTGGAAAACCCTTCATCCCCCCTTCTTTTTCCCTTTTTGGGTTGACAGTGTTTGGTGAGTTCTGTTTTAGAAAATGGCTGCTAACAGAAAATGATGACACATCTAAAATTTTTCTTTTTTAAATTTTTCCACATTTATTAATTTGGCCCAATTGAAAAAAATGTTTGGTTTAGAAAAATTTTTTTAAAATTTTAAAAGGATTTTTTTTATTGTAATTAAAATTTTAAAAACCCTTTTTTAAAGTTTAGTTTTTCTTCAATAGTTTTTTTGCTTATGAAAATTTAAAAAAAAAATGTGTTTTTAATTTTCCCTCTCATTTCAAACTATTTATAACTTAGTTTTTATAGAATAAACTATTTAAATTTTAATGCCTTTTACCAGAAAAAGAAAAAAATATAAAATATATTGGGATATATTTAAAATTTTATTTTTAAATATATTCAAAAAAATAAAATCCAAAATTTTTTTTCAAAAATAAAAATTACCAAATTGGAAATAATTATAAAATATAAAATTGGGGAAAAAATTCCCATACAAAAAATTTTAAAAAAAATACGGCAATGATAAAAAAAATTTAAACCAGTAAAAATCAAAAATCAACTCAAATTCAAAATGAGAATAAAAATTTGAAACAAATTGCAAAATTTTCAATTCTTTTAAAAAATTCATCGATCATGGAAAACAAAAAATCCGATTTAAAAAAACGGGAAAACATGTCGTTAAAAAAACAGATTTTTTTTCCAAATTCTAGATTTCAATTCAAGAGGCACTTCTTCATTAAAAATTCAACTACTAATTTTTTAAAAATAAAATTAGTTTAAACTGTTATTTAAATTTCCCTGGGTTTGGTTGGGGCAGTTGACCCCCCCCCCCCCCCCCCCCCCCCCCCCCCCCCCCCAAAAAAAAAAAAAAAAAAAAAAAAAAAAAAAAAAAAAAAAAAAAAAAAAAAAAAAAAAAAAAAAAAAAAAAAAAAAAAAAAAAAAAAAAAAAAAAAAAAAAAAAAAAAAGGTGAAAATATTTAAAATTTAAAAAAAATGGGGTTTTTTAAATTAAAAAATAATAAAAAAACATTGAATTTAAGGGCATTTTCCGGCCTTTAAAAATTTGACCGAGTTGTGGATCTAGAAAAAAAACAGGAGGATTTTCTTTTTAAAAATTTTTTTGTATGGGTTTTTGGGAAAAAAATTTTTGGTTTTAAAATTTTTTACAAAAACCCCAAAAATTTTGGGTAAATTATAAAAAATTTTTGGAAAAATTTTTAGTTTAAGGTTTTTAAAAAATTTTTGGATTTTAAAAAAAAAATTTATTTTTTAAACTTTTTTTGAAATGGAGAACCGCATTTTTCCATTCTTTTTATTAAGTGAAAAAAGATAATAAATGGGAAAAAACCCCTGATTTCCCTTTTACGAATTTTAAGAATTAAAATAAATTTGAGGGCTTCGTTACAAATTTTAGTTATAAAAAACCCCTACATTTATGGGGGTTTTTAATTGACCAATTATTCCCTATGATGGATAGGTTTAAAGCGAAATATTTCTTAAAAAGCTCTGTTATTTAATTTGTTTAAAGGGGTTTTAAAAAAAACAGTAACCCCACAAAAAATAAGTAGGTTTCAAATTTTTGATGCAGAGAAAAAAATTCTTTTTGGGTTCAAATTATTTTGGGAAAAAATAGTAAAATTTAAAAAAATTTTAAAAATTTTTCAATTTTTTTTTTTTTTTTTTCCCCCAACCCCCCCGATTTTTCACCCGAGGGTTATATAGTCCATTCACGTGGTTTAAAGGAGATAAAAAAAAATCGCATGTGTTTGTGTGCGAGGGAAAGTGGTTTCTTTTTAAACCCGACATTAAACAAGCCCAAAACAATGGGAAATCCCAACAACCCAAAATAAGTATTTTTAAAATAATCTTTTTTATAGATACGCTTTGGGGAAATTGCTTTTTCTTCTCCCCATTGCATGAAAATGAAAAAAAATAAATAAAAGTTTTGTGTAAATAACGCACGGCCCCTACAAAAAAATTCGGGCGGGGAAATTTGAATTCGTGGCTAAAACAAAAACCCCACCCCCTGCCTTTGTTTATCTCGTCTAAAGGCCATCGTGAATGGACATAGTTGATTCTACCAAATTGAATTGCCCACATAGTTTTAAAAATATGTCACACCTGGCGATTAAATTTTGCTGGTTTTTGAAAATTTCAAAGAAACTACCGGCAAAAAACGATGTGACCCCAAATTTTTTACAGAGTACATGCTATAGTATGGCTGACGCCAAAATTTAGAGGGTTTCGTTGTTCCCAAAATTTTTTCCAAAAGCAATGTCAATAAAAATTGGGTTGGCCTTTTTGCTTAATCGGGTTTTTGGAATCAAAAAAGATCTTGATTTTTTTAACAACCGGGTTAGGGGGTTTTTAATCACTTATGAAAGACAGAAAAAACCCCAAAATTTTTAGGAGTAAAAATCAGCAAAAATTTAAAGGTTTGGGGGGTTTTTAATTTTGGGTTTCCCCCAAATAAATAAAAAATATAAAACGATAAATTGCAAACATAATCAAATATTGGATTCCCCCTTAAAATTAGATGAAATACAAAAAAATAGAACTTTTTTTATAAAAAAAAACCTTATAAACCTTAATTTAATTTGGAATTAAGGAAAAAAAAATACCTAATTTATACTACTCATTGAAAATTTTGATTTTTAAAACGTTTACCAAGAAAAAAATTTTTATTTGAAAAAGAATGGCAAAAATAATAGGACTTTGACGGCTTTTCAATTTGTTTTAAATTTATAACCATTTTTCTACTATAATATATATCAAATATTCTTTAAATTGAACGGGAAAAAATGAAAAAAACTGGAGGTAATTAAAATTAAATTATAAATATGTGTGATTAAAAATTCGAATACATGTATTATGATTTTCAAATAATAAAAAAATAATTATTAAAAATTTTTTTTAAAATTTTAAAATTTTTTTAAAATCTATTATAAAACTGAAATTTAAATAAACTAATTTGATACGGGGAACCCCGGATTAACTGGGAAATTTTTTGGTGGGTTTTGGCTAAAAGTCTAAAAAATTAAAAAACCAGCGTTTAGGGCGTGATGTCAATTTAGCGTTTTTTATTTTTTTTCTAATTTTTTACATAAGGGGTTTTTTTTGTACCAATTTTTGTTTTGTTTTCCATATTAATTTAACACCCAAACCCTTATTTTTTAAACCCAAAAAATTTTCCCAAAAGACATTGTTTCTTTTTAAAAGGGGAATATTTTCTTTTTTTGTTTCTCTTAAAAAAGTATTTTAATTTTTTATTTTTTTTTTCTTTTCCCTATTATTTTTTTTTTATGGCACTTTTTTACCTTAGTGTGGGTTTTGATAAAAGTTGTCTAAAAAATTGTTCTAAAATTATATATTTTTCTCAAAATTGAGTACAAATGATTTTTTTAAATTGTAATACTTTCAAATTTTATGATTGACTTCAATTATGTTTAAATAATTTTATGTTTTTTAAAAATTTTATAATTTTTTTTTCTTGCAACACTCACCAGCGGGGTATTCTTTTTTCTGGTGGCCCGAACTTTTTTTTCATTTCTTAATTTTCTTACTTTTTAAAATCTTATTGTATTTAATTCTTTTTCCCATTTTTTAAAATTTTGAAATTTTTTTATAACTGTCATTTTTATTTTTGGCAATAAAAATATGAAAAAAACTGAAAATAAAATTTCCTGTCTGCCCGGATCCGGTCGGCTATCCCGTCGGGGGCCGGCCCCCCCAAACCCAAAATTCCTCCGGAAAAAATTTTTTCCAAAAAAGATCAATCTTTTATTGGAATTTGAGCTATTTAATAAAAAAAAAAATCATTTTCAAAAATGGTTTTGAAAAAAAATACAAATTTTTGACCAAAAGGCCCCCGATGAACATAGGGCCTCTCAAACCCCAAATCGCTTGAAGGGGGGGCCCCCAAATTACAAATACTCCTTCACGTAATTTTAAAAGTTGGGGCTCAATCTTGTGCCCAAAAACCCCCGGCTAAAAATTTTTTACCCCGGGGCCCGACTAATCTACACTCACTGGGTCAAAAATCTGCCATTTCTTTAAATAAAAAAAGTGACTATAAAATTTCTTTTGGTTTTTTAAAAAAAGTATTTGAAATGTGGAATATAATTATACTGATTTTTTTTTGTGGCTGTTTCATGGCTTGTTTACCAAACAAATTCCCATATTCTTCAAGCGTTTTTTTTTTTAACGATTCCATTTTTTTCTCCAACCTCTCAACATCAATTCGAAAAATTTTAATTCATTCCTGGACCAAAAAAAAATTTTAAAAGGTTTTACAATAATCACATCTGGAAAACATCAATTTCCCCAAAAATGCGGCCTCAGCCTATTGGCCTGTTCCAGCATAGATTTCTTTCTTGGTCTTCCAATATCTCGTTTTCCTTCGGGTTTACGAGTATACTCTCATGCTAATATTGGAAGTCTATCGAATGGCATTTGGAGGCGAATCAAATCAAATCTAATAGAATTTTATTCTCAATAATTAATACATAACAGAAAAAAATTAATACACATCTTGTGAATTTTCCCCACATAGACGAATCTGTGTGTAAGGAAAGAGTTCCAAACAAACTTAACATGGCAAGTCAGAAAAAAATGTAGCCTATATCAATGAAAAATATATATACAGTAAATATAATTAACAAAATAATCAAGTATTTCACAAAGAAAAATAATAAAAACTAAAACAAGTTCAATGGGAATGTATTATGAAAAAATTATGATAAACTTCAAGAAAATAAAAGAAAAACATTGCAATAAAACAGCTTCTACAGGTAAATTGCTATTCAGATAAAAACATATCATATGATAATAGAAACAATTAAAATCTGTGTGTGGAATAGATGAGCTGATCTGCAGCATCCCTACCAATATCAAACAGCCAAATGGTCAAATTTTGTTCGAAGGTAAAAAGGCTCAAATGTTCAGTATCTTTTTTGAAGGTAGGTATGTTTCTATACAGGATATGGCATATACAGTGGATACTGAATCTATTGCAGTAAATGACTGGACCAGCAGCTTTCCGGATTTTTCTTCAAAATACTGGAATTTCATTATAACAGCTTTTAAAGAATTTCTACGGATAGTTTTTTGGATAATACGATTCAGGATAAAATTGAGACAACAAACGAACTGGGAAAGTAATAATGTACAAATTATTTCTGGTTGAAATGGAAAAGTGAGAGTGAACGTACATCTTTGAATGACGTGTAGTTCAAGACAAATATGCCATAAGGCCGCAACTGTACGTCGACATTGGCTTGCGTCATCATTATGTGCAGAGATTGCCTTAACCATCGCGGCTTATCCGTCCATGGCAACTTGGCTAAGCAGTTGCGAACTCGTTCATTCTACAACAAACCATTTAACTCTAATTAGAATTCAGATATTCAGGGAGCCCAGCCGCCTATACAGGGTGTTTCAGGAGGAATGTGCAATACTTCTCAGGCTGATTCCTTACACCAAGTAGACAAAAAAGTTCCATGGGACCAACCCCCAAAAACGCTTTGTTACCGAGATAACAATGGCGGAAAACTGAGATTTTTTAAACAATATTAATTTTTCTGATTTTTAGAGGCTTCACTTAGGTTCTAAAATAACCAATTCCTATGTAAAATTAGCTGAGAAATTTAATGAAACCAGTTAGAAGGATGTAACTTCAACGGTTATCGAGGTAATGGAAAAAATATGCTAAAAAAGCCATTTTTAAACAATAAGGGTTATAACTGGATAAGGAATAATAAATTTTTATTTTTTATCAATGGAAGTTGAAAAGAGTCGGATTTTAAAGGAAAAGTTGATGGCGGCGATTGTATAAATCCTACCCAAATCTCAGAAATAGCGTTCAAAAGTCGCAAAATAGACAAAACATGTAGTAAAGTGAAAAATTTGTGTTTAGTTGCGATTGCATTTAGTTGAGAAGTATTGCACATTCCTCATCTGTTGAACATAGAATTGAAAAATGAAAACATACCACTTAATATCAATGAGAAAATTTGTGGAAATATATATAAAATATATTCCATGCAGACAAGATCTTCTGTCAAGTCAATGTTATCCATATCAATCACAAGTGCAGTCTGTCCAAGAGAAGAAGACACTCTGGTAAGATGGTAGAATGAGTCAAGCTCGGTCAATATTGGTCCAAAAATTATCAATTTAATCTCAAATTGTAGGAAACAATTTGATCTACTATTGAGACCACATTTACAATTCTTTAACAAATATTGACCAAGCTGGAGTCATTTTCCCATCTTGCCCGATGAGGGTCTTCTTTGCTTGGACAGACTATACCCGTGTTTGGAAAATTAAAGAACGTCGTTTTTCCAACAGAGACAGCCTGAAATCTTCAATGAATACATTTTTTTCCTTGGAAACTCTAAAATATAATTCAATATGAGACACTCATAAATTCTCAATCCAGCTTGAAAATTGTTCCTACAGTACGTGTTTTACATAAAACTGGTTACTAAACAGTAACTTTCCGCCATTTACCAACATTGAATTTTAAAGTATTGTAAATTATAGGATAAGAATCAATGAGAAGCTTAATTCGATGAAAATTCTCAAGCATTCTCAACCTGCTAGGAAATTGGAAAAGTAGACTTCAAAGACTTAGAAGTAAGTCGGCTGTGATTTAAATCATCCTCAATGATAAAATTGAACTATCAATAGTTCTGCGAGTATTGATTAGTGAATAAATGTCAATAATAACTCCTTACCTGATTGGAGATTCGTTGACCATTATGATAAACAAAGAACAAAATAATATTGATCAAGGAAAGCATCAATGCATATGTAATGGCCTGCTTTATTGCATTCGACTGTGGATAGAAAAACAATATCATTTCTTTGGTTTAGCTGAGTATAATTGATTGGGGAGATAATTGATGAGATAGAATAAGATGTTTTCAAAAAGGTCATGAATAGATTTATTATTACTGTAGGTTTGTTTAGTGTTTTCATAATAATTGCTTGATTTACTGCCGCACCCATTATAATAAGAGAATATTGGATCGATAATACCTACTCTTTGATGATATAAAACTATCTGATATAGGTGAAATTATCAGGGAAAATTAGGTTATATGCTGGCGAAGTGGGACAACTCTTGGGTTGTTCCCAACTACTGAAAGACATAAGCTAAATAAATCAATAAATCAGAGTAACTTATTTAACGAATTGGGCTACTCATTTTTCTCATATTTTACTTTTTCCATGTAACTTACATTGATGTGTAGTTCAAAGAGGAATAATATCCTGTCATATTTTATAGAATTCTATCAACGCTTTTGGTCGTAAATGCATTACATAACATAATTATAACTCACATACAGATGAAAAATAATATTCAAGTCAAAATATAGGCTAAATTGGAGAACTCATAAATTGATCAATAAGTTATTAGTTACCTTTAGCAAATAATAAGCATTGCTGACGTCATTATTATATATAATTATAATAATAATAAGAATAATAAGTGATATCATGAATGCTGAGTTGGTAGCACAAATTTTGTTGTTCCTGAAAGTTTTACAAAAAAAGAGACAAGTGAGAATAATTGTTATAGTAATTGATTTGAGAACGTTTTCTTTTGTAATATTTTTTCCAAATTTCATCATGTGACGAAATAATTCAAGCAAGGTGGAGCGAAGAAGAAATGTAGAGCAATATTTCTTTCAAGCAATGTTTTTAAGCGTTATTATTTTTTTAATTTAGCTCCTAAGCTTTGTTGTTTAAACTTCTGTGTTAATTAGTTTCACAATTCAAATATTAAGAGTTTTTGACCAATAACTGTTTGTAGTTATATAATAATTGGATAAATTGTTATGAATAAGTATTTATCAATTATTGATAGTCAATAATAATAAATTGATAGAATTTTTCGTCAACTCACCGTGTAAGACGTTGATGACACCGAATTAATCTAACCATATCTTCCTTTAGGTAAGCACTTTCATTTTCAATTTTCTCAAAACTATTATTTTCAGGATAGTCTTGACAAAAACATTCAGCAAGTTGATAGAATGTTTCAATATCACCTAGCACCCTTTCTGTAGATAGACACACTGATATTACTACAGAGTATCCCTCCATGTGAGAAACCAATAATATAACTGCCTGAAATAAATAAACGTAGGCAAAAAATGCATACGATGCAAACTCGGCTGGAAAGTGCCAGAAAATGGGGGTCAGGAAAGATACCAAATTATTTCTTGAGTTGACCGGGCGAATATCTAGAAGGTAAGTTGTAATGTTTTTAAAACAAAATCCCCAAAATAACATGAAAATTGCAGTTTTAATAATCTTTTTCGTGACTTCCATATTCTTCTTTGTTTTCTTATATAGTTCATCGATTTTCTCCCAATACCCTTCTCTACCTACAAAGTCAATGCTAGTCAATGGAAAATCCTCTCCAATCAATTTTATCAATTCCACTGATGGTTTTTGATGAACACAATGTGATGCTATGCTGCCAAGCATCATTGTAAGTGCCGTCATCATACAGGATGCCATTACAATTTTGCTGCTATCTTGCAAATTTCTAACGCCATCAATCATGCCATCTATTAACAAGTAACTTGAAATCAAAAAGCAGAAGAATGGGGTAGAGTTTTGAGGCTTATCCCAGCGTAGAAAATCGTTAAATCGTTTTAGGAACAGGGTGCTCTCCATTGATTTCACCTGAAATTATTCATTATTATAGAGAAAAAAATTATATTTCATTTATTATATATAGAAACAAAACACGGTTACGGTGTTAATTTGATATGAGAATATTGAACAGTTGGTCCTGTCTCTGATCAAATATGACCGATCAGCATAAATCTCAGAATATTATCTCAAGTACAGTATTAGAAGAAATTAGTGTATCAAATCTGTATTCTCTAGGGCTTTAGACATTCCAAAAATTACATTTCTGTCTTCAATATAATTCAAAAATTCATTATTATTAAACATTGATAATTATATAGCTTGGGGAGTAATGAAGTTTAGGAAACTTTAACAAAGTAATCATTGGATAGATATAGACCGAAAAATTTCTCAGACTGATTCCTTTAGACAAGAAAAGTAGTAGAATATTTCCATTGGACATGCGACATACCCATAGGAATGCTACTTTCGTGAGATAACAATGGTGGAAGATCTTTCATCAAGTCTAATTTTAAAAAAATATGGGCTTCAATCAAATACGGTATACTCAACCAAAATGATCAATAATTCACATGTGATGCTATATTCATTTATTGTTACAATTGCGACTTGATGGCAAGTATTTTAAGCAAAGGCGATGATGAGTGAGTGAATGATGATGTTTACATGGTGAATAAAAGATGATGAAAGTTTAAATTACAATTTTCACTTGAAAAAGGTGAGGAATACAATGAAACCATTTAGACGTTTGCAACTTTGAGGTACCGTAATGGGCAAAATGTGCTAGGTAACTCAATTTTTCAACTTTAAAGAGATTTAAATATAATCTTACGAGTTTCTTATGTTACCTATCAACTCACTAGTTCACGATTCGTTTCACTTCGAGTTACAATGTTGTCGCTTAATATTGATGTCCTAAATTATGAGAGCTTCTCCCAGGACTCTTAGAAAGAATGAAAACTCATAATTGTTTCTCACTTTCAGGCGACTGTCAAAGTTCCTAAAATAGCGAAAATAACTATCCGAATAATATTGCTTTTAGTTTGATACTGTGGCTAATGATAGGGGTGGTTTTCAGGGAAAGAAAAAATAATTGTATATCTTTTATTCGAGGATGGTTTCCCACTTGTCAATCGAATATAACTACTGCCAAAACAGTTGAATTTCCTAAGACGATGATAATTATTACTATTAGAATAATAGTTTTTCTTGGTTTGATAATCTTCACCTTTAATGATAGTTGAAATAATACTGTGGCTGATGATAGAGTTTTTTCCAGAAAAACAAGAGAATAATTATAATATCTGACAAGTTATTCTCTACTTGACAATCAAGAGGTGAAAAAAGCCTGTGTCATGCGATAACATAATTTCAATCACTCCAAGACTGCAAGTATCAAGAATAATCTATAATTACAGAGTGAAGCACAACAGACAAACAGTGATTTTAACTGGGTACGGTGGGCCATAACTGAAAAAGTAGTGGTTGGAAGAAGACGCCCTGGAGCCGGCAATGAGGGAGGTTGCCGGAATGACTTTGAACTTTGAAACTTTCTTGATACTTCTCAATAGTTTTTATAACAAAATATCAGAATCTAGTGTGAGTTTTCTTGGTGATAAATATAATTGGATGCAGGCCATTAATATTTTCTAGAAAAATGTTACTGTTTAACCTCAAACAGCAATATGGGCAGTTTGTATAGATAAGAAAATCTGTCTTATTTATCTGTGAAAAAATCAAGTGTAGGCTGAATAGTATTGTGTTCAATCATTATTGGGACAATGGATAGACTAGAAACTTTGAAACTCAATGAGGTAAGTAGGGTGACTTTGACTCGAAATGACGAATGTAGGCTTCTCTATCAACTTCCCGGTGGTAAAAATGAGAAAAACCAGAAAAAAAAGAAAACCACTATTTTTATTCACTAAGCAGACAAGCAGTTCCATTCCCCAAGCCAACTGAACGCCCGTCTGTAAGAGTTCTTTTGTTGGATACCATTATTTAACGACCAATAAAGTACGGATAGGCACTCAAAACGTGCTCTCATTGGCTGTTGCTATCAGCCTATGGCCGTGACTATTCTATTGAATTCAACAATAGCCTACCAATAAAGTCAATGAAATGTTTTCGTTTGAAACTCCCGTTGAAGGTTGAGTGGGATATTTATCAGGTAAGAAGTAGGCCTATTGATAAGAGTATTCTTTACTGGGTAAATTCAAAGTCTATTCTGATAATATAAATAAATGAGTCTTCTTGTTATATGAATGTAAATGGATAGGTATGAGTGTTTTAGGATGAATATGCAATAGTCCTCGAAGTGATTCCTCACATCAAGTAGTGAAAAAAGTTTCATACGACATACACACAAAAATGCTTTGTTATAACAATGGCGAAATATTGACCTTTTTTATTTTTCATCCATGGCTATTTGGTTGAACTTTCAAAAATGTTCAAAGTCGCAATGTACAATATGATAACTTATAATTATAAAAGGATACATTTTTTAAATCTCCCAACCTATTAACAACTACGAAATAAAAAGCTAATGGAAATTTATTTTTTAAACACATTGATATAAAAGTATACACACTTTACTATGAAACGTGTTTTTAATGTAAATTCAATCATCAACTTGAATTAATGGCTATGAGTTGACATAATACGTTTTTGTAAAACAATTGGGGTTTGTGAGCTTTCTAGAAAGTATTTTTGTAGTTGGACTTTGTTAATACAGAACTGCATCACTGATTTCACATTTTATTCCATTTTATGTGATCTCTGTACATTCTTATGCATCTCTATAGGCTACTTCTAATTAAATTAGGTCTCCATCGATGTGAAAATATTAAATATCGAATATGTTGTTTGAACAATCTGGAAAATAACAAAATAGATAATTAAAAATGAATTGATTATCACTAATCAAAGAATATGAACTAATACAAATATGCTTTTCATGTTCTGAGCAGTACAAAGCAGTGCATGTTTATCAAACATGCTTGTCAATGAATTAAGGTATTCTTGACAATATTACTATCAGTTTGAAAAAGTAATCATTTCAAAAGTTTCTGGTGAATTCTTCAGTAAAATAGTGAAATCCCAAACAGTTTGAAAATAGAATATATTATTTTAAATGTATTATTTAATCATTAATAGATAATGGACCCTCTGTAAGCTATGTCTTTTTGATATGAAATAGAATATTTCGTACCTAGGGCCGAAAATGTGCGTTTACCGGCTCGAAATCGGTTTTCAAAGATTGAGAGATGGAAAATTACATTTTCGACCCATGGTGACGAACTTTATTTTTCGGCACACAACATCAATTCGAAGAAAACAAAATAAAAAATTTGTTAATCAGTTCCAAGAACAGCTAGACCAGTAACCTTATTATGCTATCTTTGCCTATGCTGAATTTGGAGTAGGTGCCATTTGCTTGCTATTGGAACTTTGCGTCAAAAGTTTATTGATTTAGTAACTGAATAATACTTTATAACTATCAGTGTGTTTCTTAGTTCAGAAACGTTTAAGCCCAAGTTAATTTTTGTATGATCATCCTAAATTGTACAATATCAATTCAAAGTTGTTGATTTTCGACAGATACTGGCTAGCAGAGAAGCTTAGTCTAGTTGCATTATCACCTGCTAGATGGCGCTGGCTAACCTGCTAGACGAAGTAACACAGAGTCTGACAACAATAATATTGTTCAAACATGGATTTCACGTTCATCATTATTAAAAAATTAATCAATACAAACATTTTCAATCTTATCAAAGTTGAAGTATTAGTTATTGAAGCAGTTTTCCTTTATTATTCAACTACTGATTAATGTGAAAACTTTCAACGTTCAGTTCTCTTGACAAGGGATCTTACCAATCAAAATAACAGATGAGAGACTACCTTTACATCGAAATACCAATAAGTCGACATTGACTCCCAAAACAGCTGACATTTAATGCAATCAAACCGGGATGCTACCTATTGATCGACTAACCCTTAAATCGACAACGACCTTCAGTCAGCTGACATTCAAGGTTATTTTACCGCCCTAGGGCCGAAAAACGCATTTTCCCGGCGAGTTGCTAGCGACCTCGCCTGAAAACGAGCGTTTTCAGCCTCCGTATGAAGCATGTAAAACAGTCCATTTCATACCAGTGTGACAAAATAATCAAATTGTCCCAATACAAGAGTTTTGAATTAGTTGTTTAAGAATAGCGTAAGGGTGAGAATATGTCAAAAAGGTGAGGCTTAAGGCACTGCGGCTTGTGCCCACGAATCAGGTGAAGTGCTCGTATCTTTTACTGTACAGCACTTCACCTGTTTCGTGGGCACGAGCCGCCAGTGGCTTAAGGTGAGACTTAGGCTTGAGGTTTATACTATACTATGATAGGCTATACAAATCATATAATATGATATAATGATATGATAATTATAGATGTGTGACTATGTATATACTATGTAGTACCAGCAGCCTAACCTTAAGCATCACCTTATTTGACATTGATACTGGGGTTTGACATTTACCCCAATATACTGGGGTAAGAAAATGTCAAATAAGGTGATGCTTAAGGTTAGGCTGCGGGTGCTACATAGTATATACAAAATATAGTATATAGTATATAGTATATAGTATATAGTATATAGTATATAGTATATAGTATATAGTATATAGTATATAGTATATAGTATATAGTATATAGTATATAGTATATAGTATATAGTATATAGTATATAGTATATAGTATATAGTATATATATTATATAGTATATAGTATATAGTATATAGTATATAGTATATAGTATATAGTATATAGTATATAGTATATAGTATATATATAAGTATATAGTATATAGTATATAGTATATAGTATATAGTATATAGTATATAGTATATAGTATATAGTATAAAGTATATAGTATATAGTATATAGTATACAGTATATAGTATATAGTATATAGTATATAGTATATAGTATATAGTATATAGTATATAGTATATAGTATATAGTATATAGTATATAGTATATAGTATATAGTATATAGTATATATATAGTATATAGTATATAGTATATAGTATATAGTATATAGTATATAGTATATAGTATATAGTATATAGTATATAGTATATAGTATATAGTATATAGTATATAGTATATAGTATATAGTATATAGTATATAGTATATAGTATATAGTATATAGTATATAGTATATAGTATATAGTATATAATATATACATAGTATATGTATGATAGTTTTTGTGATAAAAGGTGTAATAAAGAAGTCTGATTAGGCCTATCTGATAAACAAGATATTGACACTACTTACTTGTACAAACAACTGGAGATCTATTAGGAAAAGACCATTACCTCTCAGTTCAATACTTATTGAAGAATTTATTTGAAATACTTTCAACATTCTTCTATGCTTCTCGGTCAAATTGTACCAAGGGCAATTATAGAGGGCACTTGCGATTTCAAGACTCTGGAAATATAAATAATAAGTTTTTGGGGAAATTCTTGGATCTGATAATAAGTCATGATATCAATATATTTTTTGTTTTTGAAAAATCTCGAGAACTCTGATCTATATCATTCTATTCTATCATTCAAGCGAAATGACACTGACTGACTGACATTCATCAGCAGAACTGAAAAACTACTGAACCGAATGCGTTCAAATTTGGCAGGCATAGATTTTTTAAACTTCCCAAGGGTATGCTTTCTTCCATAGATTTTCTAGAATTTCTTTGACATTTTTTTCAGTTTAAATTTGGTACACAGGTACAGATTTAGTCTAGAAATGTTAAGTTGAAATATTTCTAGAATCATTTTAAAACTACTCCAGTAATCAGGGGGTTTCAAAGATGAAATACATTGCGGGCTGCATATCTTGCGCCTGAGCCGATCAATGCATCTATTTAATGAAAGCGATAAATGGCTCTCACCCATAGCATGTTCGGATCGACCTTTAGAAGTGCATTAAGAACATACTTTTTGAAATTCACAATTTATTCAGTAAATAAATATCTGAACCTAATAACCTGTTTGGCAAGAGACCATTCATTCAAATTCAAATAAATTCATCCTATCTCTTACAGTTCATAACCAGACGTGGACATGAAACTATCTCATATGAATCTGGTGCATATTCAACACGCCTATAAACATCTTTATCTACGGGCGTATTGAAAAATTCCTATTTCAGTTTTACAATTGAAATCGAAATGACTACCATTTCAAAATGGAATCTTAGAACTGTGTCGTAATGAACGTTTTTCGATACAGGAGGAACTTTACGATACAGTCCAAATTCCACTTTATGATACATTCCTTGTTTTGTTTTGAAATTAGGTGATAAAAAGTAAACAGTGTTCAACTAACCTCAAAATCAAAACTGAGATTGGGATTGAGTAGCCTACCAGTATTTTCTCATCAATATTTTAATTTACGTATTTAAATATTTAACTAATTTGAATAGTCCAAAGTTTAAATAGTTTAATATACTTATAACTTTGTTAGTGAATATGTTAATAACTTTCACTTTTACAACAACACTCACGATTTTGTTGCTTGTCAAATGTGTTTTGTGGTTCTGACTGATATGTTATTTTTAACATATTTAACAAGTAATAAGTTGATTATCATAACAGTTCAAGTAGGATGAAGACAAAAGAAGTTAAATAAACGGAGGTATGTTGATTTTTATAATAGCGTACACTTACAGATAGCTTGATACTGGTGGTCTATAGCTTGATACTGGTCTGATACTGATAACTACACTGGTGGTCGTAGATAAAATAGTGTATGCAACGGTTGTATTAGGCCTTTATAGCTTTGCTATGTGCTTTGCTTGTCGTAACATGGACCAGTGTACTTTGAACATGTACATGAACAAGTACATGAACAGTGTACATGAACAAGTGGACTTTGAGCCAATTTCGCGGTCTTCTAGAGCATATTGATGAGATAACGATAGTTGGAGGAAAAATATAATTATTATTGATTTATAACAACTCTTATTCAAATTTGTTGAATAGTGGAAAGAACCAGCCGGCGGAGACAATGACATAAAATCACGATCAATTATGATATTTTCTACATAGAATAGAACCTTATTCAATGAAAATAGAATCTTATAAATATAATCAAATGGAATCTTATTAAATGTATGTCGATTTTAATAATGTATTGATCATTGAATATATTCAGAAGAGTCTCACAGAAACAAATAATGCTACGGAATATTCTGCTTAATAATTGCTATCACAAATACATAATTTTATTGTGATAAATTTAATTTATACTCACGCTATTGGTAAGAAAAGTTCCCATCAAACAGTAACCAAAAACCACTACAAGCTCCACAATAAAGAAGAATGCAAATTTCAAAGTATCAAATGAAAGTAACTCCGTCTGTAAACGGCAATAATAAATAATAATAAGTAAATAGACTATTCCCATGTATAATTGATAAAATATTGAATTATAATGCATAGCTTATTTACTATTTGACCAAAAATTCATCAACTCTATAATTTTCTTTTTTTTAACTATTTATAATATTTTTTTTGTTTTTCTCAGATCTAGAAAAATAGGTTATCATTGAAAACTTTTTGCAATCAAATAGATCGTTTTCGAATAATATAATTATATAATATTGTAATTGAATAAGGAATGGGTTCAAAGATCCTCACACGTCAATCCAACTTTATTGAGTCGTCAGTATGATATTGAATGAAGTTATTCAATTTTTTTTAACAACATTCAAAGTGATTAAAAAGTTTCTTTTATTCTGTATCCATTCCAAAAAGGTAGAATTCAATCATAATGAGAAAAAATCTGAGAAATAAAGGATAGGTCTATAAAAAGTATTAAGATTCGAAATTTTATATTGAATTCAGAAATAAATTTATCAATGAATGAATCAAACCTTGGTAAGCACGAGTGATAAAGAAGCGAGGATAATCATGCTTACACCTATGATCACACCAAAAATAGTTGATGATAAATCTTGATATAGACTGAAAAACCTGAAATCGAAGACAAATGGTTGGATTCAAACTACATGCATTTCTTTTTAACTTTTTACATGCGAAAACATTTTAAGGATATACGATCGAGAATAATCATTATCTATGTAGCCTTCTGTGTATAACTACTACTTTGACTATATGGTGCTATTACTTTTCAGATGACACAGCCAAGAAAGTCCTTCAAAGATAAGACGAAATATAAGATTAAAAGATAAGACGTTGTTAAACCACTGATTTATTGAAAAATCGAGATACCGGTTTTGGTTGTTACACCATTATCAATCTCTGGTAAATTTAAACTAAAAGTACAGAGCACCAGTATTTATAGTGACTGTAAAGCGCCGCTATTGGTAGACGCTTGAGCCAATGATAGTGAACGTCTGCCCGATTGACAGCTCCTCCCCGATTGGTATGTCTAGGCCAATGGCAGACGTTCAATGTCATTGGCTCAAGCGTCTACCAATAGCGGCGCTTCACCGTCAGTATAAATACTGCTGCTCTGTACTTTTAGTTTTAGTTTGCAATTTCAGAGATTGATAATGGTGTAAAAAGCGAAACCGGTATTTCGATTTTTTAATAAATCAGTGGCTAGACAAAGTCTTGTCTTTTCATGGATAACTACCACAATATCACCTTCACAACTACTGAAAAAGTGAAAGTCCTTCAATATTTGATGACGATAAAATGTCACAAAACGTTTCAATAGTCTTATAATATTGTATAATATTGCTTGATATTCTACATCTACTATTCTCTCTTATATGACGTTTATACTTCTATACTACTTATCTTATTGGTATAGTCCAAGCGTCCAAGCAAAGAAGACATACTGACAAGATGGAAAAATGAGTCCAACTCGGTCAAAATTGGTTCAAAAGTTATAGATCTGATCTATAAATTGTAGGAAACATTCTGATCTATAGTATGAAATAATTTATTATTTCTGAATCGATATTGACCGAGCTAGAGTCATTTCACCATCTTCCCAAAGGGTCTTTTTTGCTTGGATAGACTATAATCGTAGGCTATTGATATAGTCTGTCCAAGCAAAGCAGACATTTTGGCAAGATGGGAGAATGACTTCAGCTCGGTCAATATCCATTCAAAAATTATAAAATTGATCTCAAATTGTAAAAACATTCTGATTTATAATTTGAAACCAATTTAATTATTTTAGCAATATGGACAGACTATAATCATATTGATACTATGAAAGTATCAGCTTGAAAATTTGACCTTAGTGAGCACAATACCATGTCCTGTACTAATGTAAACTGTTGAATTTGAATTCACATTATCTGTGTGTTTTATCTCACTATTGGATGTATCCTATAACTTACCTCAGAATTTCAATGTGATGAAGTATATTCTCCTTGATGCATTCTTGTACGCATTTCTTGAAAAACGAGTCTTGCCTGAGAATCTCAAGCTGATTATTGGACACTCTGCACATACCATTATATTTCTCCAAGGCTCGAGGTTCCAAATTTAGAATAGAATTTTTCAATATTCTATATTGTGTGTTGACCTCTAAAGCAGCAAAGACAAGAAAAGGTATAGCAGCTAACAAGTAGATGCCGATCAATAGAATTTCGACCATTAGCAGAAAATAAGCAAAACAAAAACCTAAAAGGTTGTCGGTTCTGAAAGGAAACCACAACGGGACTGGAAAGCCGTAGTTGATTTCTTTGACTTTTCTCCTGTTCTCATCCTCGAATAATTTGATCATAGCAGGTGCAAGAAACCCTAAAATGAATACAGCTACAAGTACTGCTGAATCTAGAACGGTTTGGAAGAGTAAATGATAGAATCGATTTTGACTTTTGACTTTTGCTTCTTTTTCTTCGCAACACTTGTTTTTGTACTCAAATATTTCTCCATCAACGGTTTGAAGCAGTTCATGTAGAACAGGCAATTTGAATACGAAATGAACAGTTAGCAAAACCCAAAATGCTAGAACAAATGTATAGGCATGCGCTATCTCGACAAAAGTTGTGAGATCATTTCGTGCATAATACATGCTCACTCCTCCGACATAGACGAAAAAAGACATGAATATAATTGCTAGTAACATCATGAGGAGATTGATCGTGAGCCAGGGCTGTTCTGGAGATACGAGTAGACCGGATGCTATCACGAATCTTATACCAGACTTTTCAAGTCCTCTCTTTATTCTCAACCAGTCCTCTTTTGGAATTTGCCATAATACCCTGCGAAAAATATAGTTATGCATAAAACTTTCGCTTTTTTCAGTAGCCAATAGCCTATTTCAATCACATAAGATCTTTCGACTTTGTTATATACGCCGTATAGTGAAAGATACGAGCACTTCACCCTGTTTCGTGGGCACGAGCCGCCAGAAACATACGGTACTCAGAGAGTTTAGAATATGAATAGGCTAAGTATAGAAGAACAATAGTAAATGATAGAATGAGTGTTTTTATTCTATCATAGTCATTAGTTTTGTTTACCATTATTATTATCATCCTCAAAAAAAATACATACACATTTATATAGTCCATACATTAATATCTAGTAACATCAGGTTGACTCCTACTAAAATACCATTACCTCACCCACTACATGGTATTATTCAAGTGTAGTACTATTGACTATGGATATAAGTCAATGGTAGTACCCTATAGGTTAGGCTACTGTATGGAAATAACTTTATGAAAAATTTCAACAGACGACACCCAAAGCCAAGGTGTATAGAAGAGTATATACTACTAGTCTATACACCTCGACCCAAAGCAAGTTGAAAAAAACGTTGTAAAATTGAATATCATAATAAGATTATATCAACTCAACATGTTCAGCTTCCTATTCATATGATGCATATTCTTTCAAATTAGAAAAAAACAACGTTTTTCAAACTCTTCTCGAGTTAAGTTTAATTTTTCATGTAATATATCAAATAATTTTAAGTTAATAGTGGTTGTTATCATTCTTAGGAAACGTATGAAACTTACATGACTCACTATATTAAAATTCTGGATTAGGCCTACTAAACCTATACTGTGAATGTCAATCAGCAATTAAATTTTCTAAGCAGAAAATTGTCATCGACACAAATTTTCCAAAATAACCATTCCAATAAAGTGATTGTTGATCAATAGTTTAATATTTTATAATTTTATGTTAATCTAGTAATGGATTAATGGAGCTACAGCGAAGTTCAAAGTTGAAAGTCAAATGATCAGAAAGCAATATCGATTTGGTACCTATTTAACTCTCGATCGCGTAAGTTACTGTCTGCTGAGTCACTCAGATAAATTAAATTTAATAATAATCTAGAATCTAAAATTCAGCAAGGTTTCCAGCCATCGTATAGAGTACCTTCAATCCTATGTTCAGTTGAAAAATGAATCTTCTCCAAGATTTCATATGTAACGTTTTTAAATTGATTATCCCTGTCTGAATAAAATATCAGATTTAAGACTCAAGGATTAGATATAGGAAGGACATGGTGAAGCTTTTACAAACTTATTATCATATTTAACTAATAAAATATTCATTCATTGTAAAGACGACCTTCCCACATTTGTTATGTATTATACTATCACGAAAGTGTCTATAAATTATGAACAAATTAGTATCAAACGAAACAGGGTCCTCACTGGATTAAAGCAAGGCGCCACTGGCGGCTCGTAACCACGAAACAGGTGAAGTGCCCGTATCTTTTACTGTGCAACAATTCACCTATATCGTGGGCACGAGCCACCAGTGCAAGGCGCACACAGACACAGCAACGAACGGACGACGGATTTGGAAATACCCCTTCCAAATTTGATGGACAGGAGAACATCTGTGTGCGTTGCAAAATTTAATAACCTGGGGGTGATTTTTCCTTCGTTCATCTGCTTACGTCCTTCTTTTGCTGTGTGCTTCTTCTTCTTTTCATTCTTCTTCTTCTTCCTCTTTTTCGTAACCCCCTTCTACCATTACAGCATGGGGCACTTTGTGTGCGCCTTGATTAAAAATGAAAGCATCGTTGATCAGATTCAAGGATTCAAACAAAAAGCCTTGAACACAACATAGAAGTGTTGAGCTTTCAGTTTTAATTGAAATTGATGAGGAATCTAAACAGTAGACACCATGGAATACCAGCAATAAAAACGACATGCTACAACTGGTTTGTAAGAAATTGATTAGATAGTACAACATCGAATTTCCTAGTCTCACTTAAAATTATAAATCAATAAGATTATTTTGTGAAATTAATAGTGGGCTATCGTTGATTCGTTATGCATTCTAATCAATAACTATGGGCTGAACAACGTGACTTAAGATAAGATATTTATACTCAATAATACGATTGGTCAAATGCATTAATTTTTTGTGAGATTTTTCTTTATTGTCCTTCAAAAAGTAGAAGTGTATATCTATAATAGCGAAATGGCACTGATTCATTCATTCATTCATTCATCACCAGAACTAAAAATCCATTGATTCGAATGCGTTCAAATTTAGCAGGCATGGTTAGTTGGACTTTTAGACGCGCAATAAGAACGGATTCGTAGAACTTGATAAGGATACGCCAAATATTTGGGTTTCTCTATAGTTTTTCGGTGTTTTCTCAATTTTTTCGAGAACCAATCGATAGAAAATGTTCACATTTAATGGACAGGCTCAGATAAGATCTAGAAATCCGTACAAGATTACGCCAGTAATCAGTTTTTTAAAATTGTAGATGTATTGCGGGTTGCATATCTTCCGCCTTGATACAATTTTTTTGTGAGGGTGATGCCCACATGGGCTCTTGGGCCTGTGCGTGGGTAATGGGAAGGATGATGATGAGAGATGAATGGACCTTTAGGTGGGTTCCGAACCACCGGGAAGCGATTTATGAGGCTCATAAATTGAATTCAGAGGAACCGGTCACCATTACAACGGTGGTGGTAGAGGCACGTCGCTTATCTAATCTCACCAATTAGACGCTTTCTACCACTGGGACAAACCGCTTCCCAATCAATGATTACTGTGAATTCAATGTTCCAGCGAGATTATAGATGAACTAATTTTGAAGATATTGAATCAAGGTTAAAACTATGTACGATATAGGCCTACTTCCCAAGATTACGCTCAATATAAGCGTTTGAAAATACTCTTCTATACTCCATCCACGGAGTGTTCGGACCTAAGCTCCATCCCCATTTTGACGTCGCAGGCGGCTGAAGCCAATGGCAAGTAAAATAATTGTGCCGCAGCTGTTACTTTTTATTAGGTCACAGTCATGCTGTGAAAATCTGGGAAGCGCAAGCCTTTTTTCACTTTTCAGGGAATCTATCAAAATTTTTGTGCTTGTGTTCTTCCAGCTGATTTAAATAATTCAAACCTCTCATGAAAGATTTTTTGGCGGTTATGTTGTATTCTTTGTTCCACCTTCAACAAAACAGATTTAAAAAAGATTGGTTTTATTTGATTCAAAGTACCTACAGTAATTATATTTATTTCTTGTATATAATTTAAACTTCATATAGATTAGGTTATATACTTGAATTATTTATAGTACGGTAGTGTGTAGTTGAATGAGTTTGAAATTCCGGCTTAAACTGAGCAGTCAAAATAATAATAACAGAAATATGATTATGAAAGATCTGTTAAATCAACTGTAATTCTGTCAAGTGATATTGATTATAATCATTCGTATGTTAGAATAATGTGAATTTTCCCAATCAACAATTAATAATAACCATATAAACATCAATATTTTCAATGCCACTTAGTTCTAATATCAATGAGGAATTTCTACGTTCCAGGCAATTGCGACCGCTTTTGAGCTGGTCGGATCATTACGTTAGAACCTTGAAGGAGGAGCTTAGGTCCGAACACTCCGTGGATGGAGTATAGGTACTGTATTAGTAAACTGGAAAATTTTCATTGATTAATCAATTTTCAATTATAGATTGATTTATTTCTATTTGTTTGCTTCAAAGCACATGAAAGAGAAAATTATAAATTCTTCACAGAAAAATATTGGGAATCATCATAAATCTTGAGTTTCACTGAAAATATACTTGTCCTAACAAAAAAATTATAATCTTAACAACAAGCTAATTGAAGATTGTAGCCATTTTCACTGCCCTCCTAACTTTCTTGAGAAAACATTCGAAATAAGTTAGTTGCAAATTCAGCCAGCAGATGGCAGTACCAATAGGGTGATTTGTTTTGACTCCTATTAGACACGCCTTCAAGCTACGCCTATACTAGGCCATTATGACGTAATGGCATCAGCCTGGCTTGTGATTGGTCAACAGAGTGGGAGGGAGTTGTCAGCCGCCAATAAAATTGAATAAGAGGGGCGTTTCTCAGCTTACATTGAGTAGTGTGAGGTACGATTCCCAAGCGGCAGATAGAGTTGCGCGGCCCTAAATTCGCTGCTAGAGCTGCCCAGCTCTACTTGCGCTGCTCTATTTATTTATTTATATTATTCGTCACATATAATAAGCCGCAACTAGTGACCAGCGCTCTTGCAGCACATGACACGTCAATTTTCTACTAGTTATTGAAGATTTGCTCCACATTAGCCTATCTCGCAAGGAAGTCTGCCATCTTGTAAGGGCACAAGTCCACCAAAAACTTTTGTAGCCTCTCTTTAAAAGCTTGCAAGCTTTCCGCCTCCTTTATGTGGTTGGGGAGTGCATTCAACACCTTTATACCCATATAATACGGTCCACTCTCAAGTAGACTTAGTCTATGAATCGGATAAACCAAACCCCTGAATCCAGTATTATGAGTATGATTCAATTGGCAATTCTCGAATATCTCCTTATTTTTTAACACGAAAATTGCCAATTCAAAAATGTAAATGCTTGCAGCTATCAGCAACCTTTATTTTTCTTTAAAGACAGGCCTACACAAGCATCTTGAATTCATTTTGAAAATAATTCTTACTGCCTTCTTTTGAATGATAAATATTCCATTATTCTCTATCGATTTCCCCCAAAAAATAATCCCATATCCCATAATCAACAAAAAATATGCATGATACACAGTAAGAACCATCTAGTGTTACAACTCTATTATTCACATAACTATAATATTATTATAGATGTCTACTCTGTTATTAGGGCTACTAATGTATACTGAATCGATAATAATTATTAGTGAAATTCAATTGAAAAGAGTGAAGGTGTGAGTGAAGTGTGAAAAGTCTGGGCAGCTCTAGCAGCAAATTTAGGGCCGGGCATTGAGAATCGTACCTTAAGAAGACCGTCTCTAAGCTTACATTGATAGCGGTTTTTCAATTGATCAATAAATAAATAAAGGCCTTTATTGATAAGAAAATTCACTACATTTTGTTTTAATTATTAATATTGCAGTAAATTCTTGTATTTTTAATGTCGGCGTTTCTTCATGGCAAAGTGCCGTTAGGAGGTGTTGGCAAGCTCTTTTTTTAGTATTTGTATTTATACAACTCAATTTTTTCCCTTTCAATTAAATGTTTGTTTTATCAATATGAGAAAGTGAGAGAGAAATAATTATACAAAGGAATTGATCAATAATTCATAATGATAAAATGATTCAATGAGTAAATGCAGAGAAAATAATTTCTTGTGAATTCAAGTTGTTGATGGAAAAATTCCTTTCCAAATAGTGGAAAAGATATTCAAATAGCCCAATTGAATTTTTATTATTCCTGTTTTGCTTCGGTCGCCGTGGCGCCCCCTTGGCCGCGGCGCCCTGTGCAATCGCACACTCCGCACACCCCACGCGAGGGTCCTGGCCGCGAATGCCTCGCTGTACGTTGTTACTGGTGCGACTGGGGGATGAAAGGTTCCGGCCTCCGCAACTGAGGAGATAGACCCTGCCCGGGGCAATGCTCTGATATAGTGGGTGCAGAGGGCCTCGGACCGACTGGCCAGACGGCGATTCATGTTACTGGTGCGACTGGAAAGCAGTCGATCAGCTGTGACCAATTACTACTCTTGTTATTAAAGCTAAAGGATAAAACGTATCGACTGCGTTCCAGTCACTTCAGTAACAACATACCGCGAGGCATTCGCGGCACATGCCTCGAACTGTCGATACGGGTCTATTCTATAAGTCTGTTGAAACAAAGAAGACATTCCAGCAAGATGGGAAAGGTGACAGCTACCATTTCCACCAGAAAACATGTTTGTTGCAATTAGTTACAGGTTAACCCTTTTTTGAGCTAGAATGACTCGATTGAGTCAAGAAAAATCGCTGCAATTCCCATAAGCTCGTTGGAGTGAGTGACAAAGTCTGATAACCAGAGGCTCCAAGGTTCGATTCTTCACCAGGGAAGAGTTTTTGATTCACATAGATTTGACTTTTGGAGGAGACGATAAACCGTTGATAACGATTACCTAGAAAGTGGTCATCATCTCTCATCATCATTATCCCTTCAACGCACAGGCCTTGGAGCCCATGTGGGTATTACCCTCAGAAAAACTCACCTTCCAGGAGGGAAGGAACACACACGTTTGAATGGTAATCATCTCATGGACATTATCTACAAAATTCAATTTTGTTAGAACTCTTAATGGCTCCTATTTTTGTTTATAATTCCAGCAATGAAACTAATTATTGAATTTTATATTTCATTAACGTGCGTTTTACTTCAAAATTTCCCGTTTCTCTGTGTCACTCTATAGTATAGCTTCCCAAGTTGCTAGTTTTTCCAAGCGTGTGTTACACCAGTTTAGCCTACAGCCTTCCTGCTATTAATAAGCAAGTTTTACAGAGGAAATAGCTCCTTGTATTACCTGCTAGTAGAAGTTATACTCTATTTCACAGTAAAGTTGTTGTTTTCCATGAGCTGTTTTGCTACCAGCTATAGTGAGTCCAAGCAGAGAAAACATTCTGATAAGATGGGAAAATGATTCCATTTTTGTCAAGATTGGTTCAAAAATTATAAATTTGGTGTCAAATTGTAGGAAACATTCTGGTCTACAATTTGAGAGCAGGTTTATAATTTTAAAAACAGTATTGAACGAGCTGAAATAATTTTTCCATCTTGCCAGAATGTCTTCTTTGTTTTGACAGACCATAATGAGTCAGTGAATCAGCCAGGTGAGACTTGTATATCTACATTGATGACCATGCAACATTGAGGTCAAGTTGGTGGGAAACTACTAACTAAATATTAATATAGGTTATGAGAGGACTGAGAGGTGAGTGGTCAAATAAAATAGAAGAATACATATTGTTTAAAAAATTCTTGATAGTTGGTTTTTCACACTTACATTGTTAGCTTAAATTCCTGGAATAACAAAATAAAATATTAATTATGTAGTATTCCAAGTGAAAACGCCAGTGGAATGTATTAGTAAAATATTAAATTGAAAGGAGTACTCAACATAGAAATTTTACAGTGGCAGCGACTCAGTATATGAGGACCACCCACTAATTGGGGGTAGTGGGACCCTGGAGTAGATAAAATACATGTAGCCTAGAAAAATCTAACTAGATAATAGTTCATACGTTACCTAATAGCAACCTAATAACTACTAATTTGATTTGTGGGATTGGATCTCAAAATAATCTTCAAGTCAATTGTGAGAACAGAATAGGCATATAATAAAAATACAATTGAACAACAAATAAGTATAAGTTACCTTACAGTATTACATTTGCTCTCCACTCTGAAAAATTCAATTCTGGTAGTTGTTAGTAACAATATTTGATTCAAATCGCAAATTTTTGAATTTGTAAGTACACAATAATACAAAATATACTAGGCTATTCTATAGAATCGACAAATATTGGTTTGAAATGTAGTAAAATTGATATTTGATGAAATATAATATAAATGGCAAGTTAAATAGAATATTTATGAGAGATTAATTCAGCTTAGCAGCCCAAATACATCAAATACTTATAAACTTTCAAATATTGAAAAAATGGTAGAACTTGTCCTTAATCATGCCAGGCCTGATTTGAGACTAACTTGCTCAATTCAATAAAGGCTACTAACTTCAAGATAAATGAAAAATTTCAAACAAACTGTATACAATAAGTCAAGTGTAAATATTTCAAAGAAAGTCTGAAAATTGAATATTAGAATATAGGCACTTGAGTAGGTACCCTACAAAATAAAATATTGCTTAAAACTAGTAAATTACCTATCTGTTCAATTTGCAATCCAGTGCAGTCAAGATTGAACGTATGGTAATGGTGGAATGCAAATCAATCAAGAAAACTCCAGTTTTCGAGAAAGAGGCAGCAAAGAATGGTAGGAGAGGTCCTTGTTGTTAGGCTAAAGATCCGCATGGATTTGGTCCAGGTAGTGGAAGATCCCCCCAGGAAATCTTGCATGGCCAAGATTGAAGATATAGTCGTCAGAAATCAAGAAAACTCCAGTTTTCAAGAAAGAGAAGGCAGCCAAAAGTAATTGGTAAGACCCTTATTAATAGCCTAAAGGTCCACATGGATCTGGTCCAGGTAGTAGAAAAAAATGTTAAAAAAAATTCAGGCAGACAGGTACACAACATTTGAGGTTGTAAGTTGTAAAAGGTTATTGAGTCGACACAGGTTAATTGGAGACTTAAAATTTGCAAATAAATAGGCCTGGTAGCTGGTAGTAAGCTCGCCAAAAGGTAGTTGAAACATTGAAACTTGAAAAGTGTGGTTATAGTAGTGAGCGGAAAAAGTTTGGACCACATTACAAAAGGGGTTCACAAGACTAAAAAAAATGGAAAGATTCCAGAGGAAATGAAATGTTTTAATCGAAATAACAATTAAAATTGGACTAAATAATAATATTTAAATTGATAGCAGTAATCAAAATAATAGTAGAGATAAATTTTAAAATAGTCAGCTGTGCAAATGACATTGTGGTGAATATTAAGCAGTTGGCAGCACTGGTAGCGTGGCTGATTTGAAACTGATACAAGATTCAACAAATTAAACATTGAACTACAATTTTTAACTGTACATGAAATTTGAAAGTAGCTTGTCTACTCAGATACAAGTAGCTTGTATTCAGCATCGTTCTAAATTCAATAATTCAATGATTATCAATATAATTATTATAATCCAATCTCATGCATCCTGGGTTCAATTCAAGATGAATAACTTATGCCAGGGGCATAAATTCAAAATTTTCATTGGGGGCAAGCGGGGGCAAGATTTGCTTCTGGGTAGTGGTATACTGATCACTGATAATAATTCTGTTATGTATGTAAGACATAATCTACTTCAATACCGAACTGAATCAAATTCTGGGGGCTCTAATGGGCCTGGGGTGTACCTCCTCAGCCAAGCGGGCGTGGGGCCTCCCCGGCAAATTTTGTGAAAGTATACTTCAAAACTGTGTTTTAGAACGGCTTTTCTATAGCCAATCAAATGCCGAAATCCCTTTTTTTAGCATAAAATATTGATGATATACAGAGTGTCACGAAAGGTGTAACAGCCGGATCCAGAAACCATAGATTTTTAGATATTTTTCAAGTAGGCCTACTTACAGTCATTAAATTGTCAATATCACAAGAATCATTTGTCAAAATTGAATTTTAAAGGTATTGTTGGGAAGAGTAAATAATTTCACATTATAGTTGGCGCAACGTAAGTTGACTATTTCCTCCACACGAGAAATAGCTCCGTTGTCAGATTGTGTGAAATTGGAACTTCTTCTAATACAAACACATTCTACTGAATGTTAAAAGTGACAGCGTAGCTTCGGAAAAATCATGCGGTGTTGTAAAACTCACTATTTTTTATGATAAACCAGCTGTTCGCAGCTCGAAAATCTAAGTCGATTAGCTTCAACAACTCCAATCTTTAACATACAATGATTCATGCATATACCGCTCTCCTTACTTTGAAACTCTTCAGAGGGCAAATTACAATCTTCCGACTATTTTTGACACGCAAAAAAATTACAATTGTTTTTTAACAACTTTCTCGCTTTCACCACCCACTTATCTTCTTAAACAAAAAGTTTTTAGATCGTCGAAAATTTCATGTTTTCTGTTTGAGTAGACTCGACATTGACAAACATATTCGTAAATAGAAACTGAATTGTTGGTCGGATATAAAAAATTCAAAAACCATTAGAAAGCACGAATTCTCCTTGTCATTTTGACATAAAAACATGATTTTCACTACAACCAATAATTGTGAGAGAAGTGATATAGGCACGACAGAAAATAATATCAAAAAAATCAAATTTCCTTTGAATCGTTTTACCCAGGAACCGTTTTAATACTACTGGCATGTCGAGGATGAAATTCTACATACAGATATGGGGTCTAATCGAGGATTTGAAGAAGTTTCAATTTCTCCCAATCTGACAACGTAGCTATTTTTCGGGTGGAGAGGGAAATAGTCTACTTAGATTGGCCGACTACAATTTAAGGTATTCTACATGCCATAATCGATTATTGAGCAGTATTTTTAGGCGGTTTAAGTTGAAAAAGAGTGATTTTCAAGTTTATCTAAAACCTCAAACAGATTTTTCGCGATTTTTTTCCAGGGTGAGAGAAATTTCCATAGATTAGAACCTTCCTTTTTCATTATCTCCAAATGAGACCAAGTACAGGGGTCTATCTCAAATCCCTGAGTCAGAATTTTTTATTAAAAACTAGACTAATTTTGTTGAGTGTGAATAATCGTCTACAATTTGATAGCTTTGTGTCGAGCGATTACGAACATACAAAACACTTTTTCTATAGGACTGAGAACTGGTCACTGGTCCTGGTTGACTGGAACTGGTTAGAAGTTCGTATCTGCAGTGGTTATTGATATATTTGCTAAAATATGAAAATAATCAGTATTTTCCAAGTTCAAAGAGGTTTAACATGGTTACCTGATGCTTCAACTTACTTTTCTGTGGGTGAAATTTGTAGATGATTCAATTTTAAATAAAACGGGTTCAGTCAATAAACAGCCTAAATCTAAAATGTCCCACAAACTCAGAAATCAGGTTTGAATGAAACAAAACTGAATGGCCAATTACATTTGAAGAATCAATATGTCTAACTTATTAAATCTTATCTTATAAATCATTTATAGTTTTAATTAAAAAAGTGTTATAGTTTTAATATGTTAAATAGTAAATTTTGGTTATAGTGGATATTCTATCCTGACCCATTGTATTTCGAGTATAGTTCTTCATTCTTCTCACGCATGAGAATCTTGAAATCATATTGTAGTCCAGTCAAATTGAGCAAAAAAAGTAAAAGTCGGAGGACCCAGCTGAAAATTTGCAGATATGATCAGAAAATGGCGCTGGACGAGAAAATTACATAGGTCTTTTTTTGTAGACAATAAAATTTTGAGAAGAATAAGACTAATTGCAACTTTTATCATCAAATGTTTTCGAGATACAATTATTTGAAAAATTTGTAATTTTTTCATAGGATTAAGATGTTAAAGTTTTTCCCACTTAGTTTGTAACTATAAATTGAGCACTCGTACATTATAGTATTCTAAATCTCTCTCGGCGAAATTCATTTTTCTTTCATTTGAGACCAATTTCACATTTTTATGTTCAATATGTTTTGAACTACAGCGATTTAAAAGAACCCTGACACCCCCAAATACCTCCAAAATTGCATATTATATCACAAAAACGTACTAAAAATATTGGGATAAGTTATTGGCTTATATTTCTGGAATTATGTTCCTGAGACCCTGAGCAATGTTATGAGACTAAATTCAATTACTAACCATCTGAAAGAGGAAGATTTCTTCTACATTTCATCATAATTTTCGCCCACAGGTTCCCGTTTGGGAGTCACTCTAATGTGAAAATGTTCTGTTTTCAACGAGGAGGTATTATTACACACAGTAGGCTACCATTACTATCTGAAAATTGGATTTTTTATCAAATTTGACGTATATATGAATTTATACCGGGACTCTTGTCTTGGGGACTTTTAGTATGTTATTCAGCGCACTTTTCTGATCATGTCTGCAAATTTCTAGCTGGGTACTCCAACTTTTAATTTTGTTGCTTAGTTTGACTGGACTATTGGGGGGGCAAAGGGAATGTTTGGGGGCAACTGCCTCCCGTGCCCCAAATTACGCCTATGACTTATGCCAATGTATCTAAGTATAAATTTTAAAGAGAGTAGCCTATAATTTGATAATCTAATAGAGCTGACAGTCAATAAAATTTTCATGGATTCAGACCTGAAACGTATTTTATATCTGGGTATTTTTATCCATTTATTTGAGAAAATACAATACCTTATAGGTAAAACATTGACAGATCGTCCAAAACGTCTTATTTCTAAAATTTAATATTAGGCTCATACCATTATTATAATAATAAATAAATAAATAAATAAATAAATAAATAAATAAATAAATAAATAAATAAATAAATTTATTTCCATCACAAACAACAAAGAATAACAGCAATTTTCAAAAACTGGAAATTAAATGACCACTTTAGCAAGTTATGTGGTCATTGTTAGTATTGAGTTCAATTATTGTATACGGTATTTATTAAATAGCCTAAATTGTTAATAAAATATGTTACGTTTTCTTTTTTTTTTTTTGTTTTGAGTTCAGTTCATCAATTCGAAGACATTTTGTGCACGACGTCTGTAGCATTCTAATTTGAAACAACTATAAATTTAAAATAACTAATCAATTTTGAACAAAGAACAAAGTCTACACAAACAGCAACAATAGAAACACAGTCAAGGTACTTGGTAGAGCTCTAATTATACTTAGAACATTTATACTTATACATAGATGCAAATCACTACAATAAATACTTCATCCAAAAAACAATATATAGACCAAATTATGACTGGATTATATAATTCTGTTTAACAAATATAAACTCTAAATAAGCCATAACACTTCTTTAATTTTTATTATTTTACTTGGTAATTGCTTCTCAAACTGGGTTAAGTCTTAGATCATTAATATCATTTTGAGTCCACAGCCATATTTTTATTCTCTTTAAAAACTCGTTTTTTCTATCACATTTTCTAAATTCAATCGGTAGACTATTAAAATATTGTGGGCCCAAGTAGCAGAAAGAGTTTTTGAAAATCAATGTGTTAACTTTTTGAATTCTGAACTTTTTGAATTTGAATATTTTTGATGGAAAATGATGTACGATCCAAGCAAAGCTTGTTTGTTTAAATAAACTAAAATATAATTATTATACTTATTATTTAGAGGTACCACTATTCAATTACGATTGAATTGCTCTAATATAAACACATCGAAGGCCTATGAATACGAAGTAACAAACTTGCATTATGCTGAATTATTAATAAAATTAATACCAATTCAAAATCAATTTCGTCTCAAATAAAAATTCAGTCTAGAATTGAACCGAACGCTTTTTATTATACTTGCGTTAAATTCTACGAATTCTAAGAATTCGATTTTTTAGATTAGTTTGAAATTTGAAATTCTTGATAATCAATTGAGTAATAGTTATCACTTCAGTTTTCCTTTGTAGAGAATATGTTGAAAATTGAATAAGTTGTCCGTGTGATCTGAAATGACAATAGAGTTATAGAATTAGCCATGATTTTCGAATTGAAAAATTGGTAGCATTCAAAGTTATTTTCCAATGTGGTATCTTAGATAGAATAGTAGAAGTTTGACGGGATAGTAACACTTTTCTGAACTGACAAACGTAGATCTACTAGGGTGGTAGTGTTACAAGGTTATTGAAGGCAATAACCTTGTAATAACCTTGTGATAACCTTGTAATACCCTTGTGATAACCTTGGTAGTGTCACACCCAGTCAGACACGAACGGACAAAATGATAGTTTTGAACGAGTAGCAACTATACAGGAAGGCTTTATAGCATTGGAGTTGGTGAGACGCTATGTCACATCAAACCCATCTAGACAATTTTAGTGTTCAAATAGAAAACCATGCAAGTGATAAAATTTAAAAAAATTGATTTTTGATGGAAAATGATGTACGATCAAAGCTAAGCTTGTTTGTTTTAAATGAACAAAAATGTAAAATATAATACTTTTTAAATTTTCCTATCGCTTTTACTGGTAAATGGCTATGAACATTGGGTTGTGTGACATTGATAACTCTGTATTATTGAAATGTGTCATTTCCAACATCAATTTTCAATTTGGAAAGAATTTCTCTTATCACCTGAACAAACAATTGCAGATCAATCGCAAACATTCCACTTCCTTTCAAAACAAAGTTTCTTGCTGCATTCATTTGAAATATTAGTAGAGTTCTCTTCTCTTCTCCCCTCAGCAGCCTGAACCAAGGACTCCTGTATATAGCTTCTGGGATCGTCTTACTCTGGAAATGTTGAAGGAATATCGAAAGTACTTGTACTACAATTATTACAAGAAGATAGATTGTAATTTTTTGAAAGATTATGTTTGATTCCTTTGTTAAAAATAATATTGAATACTTTCATTATAATGGTTATTACTTCTCCTCTTATTTCTATATTGGTTGAAATCAGCTTTATCATCGCAGAGATTACAATTTCAATAACATAAATTACGGTATTATATACTTCAAGGTACTGGCGGTTCGTGCCCACAAAACAGGTGAAGTGATCGTACATTTTACTGTACAGCACTTCACCTTTTTCGTGAGTACGGGCCGCCAGTGCTTCAAGGATACTTAATGCTTTAGTAATAGTAGGAGGAAAGCAAAAAAAAACTTACTGCTTCAGTAATTGAAGTCCCCATGAAACAAAAACCAAATGCAAAGACAAGTTCCAATATGAAGAAAAACGTGAATTTTACTGCTTCAATTGAAAATGGCTCAACCTGAAATAGGGACAAAAACGTCAATATAACAAATACATATAAATTATGTCAAAGAATGAAACAATGTCAAAGAATGAAAAAACATAATTGTGTTTTTTATAATTTTAAAGTTTTCAAAAAAAAGGGTGTTTGATTTTTATTTATTTTTCAATTATTTTAAACAGCCCTAAGTTTTAAAGTTCTTTATTCAATGAAACAAGTTTCTGTGCTACTATAGGCTACACTGGACTATAGGCTACTGGAAAGAACATTCTCAAATCATAGCAGAAATCTCACTGCAATCAGGGCCCTCACGTGGGGTGTGCGGAGTGTGCGACCGCACAGGGCACCACGGCCAAGAGGGCGCCGCGGCGGCTGATGCAAAACGGGAATTTAAAATTTCAATTAGGCTATTGGGATAATTTTTTCACTATTTGGTAAAAAAACTTATTATACCAACTACTTGAATCCACAAGAAATTATTTCCTCTGCATAAACTTATTCATAATGATGAATTGATCAATTCAAAAACCACAATAAATGTATGAAGCAAGCCAAGAAACACTCCTCTTAAATTTAATTTTATTGTTGGCTGACAACCATCTTACTCTGCCGACCAATCACAAGCAAGTTTCCGATAAAAAGTTCTATATTTTTGAAGAATTGTTGTAGTTTTTCAAACTTTTTTTCTGGCATGAGGTCGGTATTAGATCATAAATGGTTTAAGTTCTATTTAATTATATTCATCGAGTAGAAAATAGAATTAATGAGTATAAGATGGGAGTGCGAAAACATATCTTCATCTCATTTCATACAGCATAAAACTATTGAAGTCTAGTACTGGCCTAAGTTACACAATTAAAGTAAAACCTGAGTCTAAATTCTATAAATAAATTCTTCAAATACTAACTTGATAGAATCTTATCAGCCACGCTTCGAATAGTAATGAGTGGTACTAGGTCCGTTTATAATATAAAAAATTTAATGTTTACACGAAACTAAAGTGGTGTTTTGCGATAGTTCTCGTAACTTTGAGGCTTAATGGTGTGCAGTGAATTGTATGTATGGATTTTGTTCATTCTTTCTCAAGTTAAAAACAGTTGAAGTTGGCGAGATTAGTGTTTTAGGTTAGGAAGATCGAAATTGGAATTAAAGATAATTCGCGATTGTTGAAGAGCCTAATGAACTTTGACCTACCTGTGACAAACCTCTAATAAATAATTTACCGTTGAAAAGCTTCAGGTAAATTCCAACTACTTCGGAAATGAAAAGAAGAAACAATAACAACAATAAAGAGGAGATAAGAAGAAGCACCGAATTATTGCTTGGCAACATTGTTATCTTTGTGACCGTCTAACGCTTTTATAAATTAAAAATAACTCCCCTTTCTTCGTTTTATCAATTTCGTATCTCATATGAGTTCTCTAACACATTTCTTCAGCTCTTCGACGTTTAAGCTATTTTCAGAATGAGTGCAATCGATGAAAAGCTCGGAAAAATTTTGGAAAAACTAGAAAAACTGGATACTTTGGAGAATAAGATAGATGCTATGGATGGAAGAATTAAGAGGGAAATAGAGGATATAAAAGTGGAAATTCGTTGTATTAAACAAAAGAGTTTGGAAACAGAGAGATCCATTGCAGAGAAAGAGAGGAGGTTCAACTTGCTATTTTTTGGAGTACAAGGGAAAACATTTTCAACAATGAATGAGGAAATAATTGGTATAATGAAGTGTTTGGTTACGGAAATAGATGGAAACTGCATCAGGGATCTATGGAAAACAAATCATAAGAAGGATCAATCACCAATAATTGTTAAAATGAACTCTCTGGTGGTAAGAAATCTTATCTTGAGGAAGAAAAGTTTACTAAAAAAACAAGAAAAATACAAACACATCCAAATAAAAGAGGATCTAACCAAAGAGGTTCGGGAAACTAGAAAGCAGTTATTTCCACATCTTATAAGACTTAAAAAAGAGGGAAGAAAAGTGATAATGATTAATGATAAATTGAAAGTCGACAGTCGCCTTATATCTCTGGAAGAGCTCATGTCGAACAGTCATGAAGAAATTAGCAATAAGAGATCTAGAAGTGAGGAAAAATCGCCAAAAAGCATAGAACATGAGAGCACCAACCACATCAAACAACGGACCAAAAAGAGAGCAGCAATTCAAAATAGTATTGATAGATTTCTATCAATAGGAGGGCAAAAGAATACCGATGAAAAGTCATCTTCACCGGTGAAGAAACCAAGTGAAACTACAAAAGAGGAGGAGAGAGAGGACGTAAAAGCGGAGGATGAGAGGAAAGGAGAAAAGCAATCTTAGCAACCGCAGATGGAAAATAGGATGGGATTTCTGGGAAAATGCAACGGAAATACGAATAAAATACCATTTTCGAATATAGGAGGCATGAACAATTTTAGTCTACTAGATCATGATCAGTTAAATATTCTCAAATGTTTCGATATAATTTTTCTCTGTGAAACATAGTTGATGACAGATCGTTCGATTCATGAATGAAAGAATTGACTAAATTTTTGTGAATGCTATCTGCATTGTGAATTATAATAAAATGTAGTGGTTTCAGACAAAAATATCTGTGCAAATATTTTGTGGGTAGCCTGAATGACATTTTGAACATGTGTGGTGATCAGGAATTGAAAGCTGTTTTTTTTTAGTTTTGTATGCCAAGTAATGAGGCTAGGATCTTTAATGTTGTCTGATTGATATTTTGGACTACTAATGGACTATAATCAGTGGAAAACGTTCAAACGTGGAAAATTACTCAGTTCAAATTTTGTTAATAGGACATTATTTTTCATTTTCTAAAAACTTGAATTACAAGAAAAATTATCAAATTTGTAATCATACCATGTATGGAAGCAATATTTAAATAAATAAATAAATAAATAAATAAAAAGAATCTTATCAGCCTGAATACATGAATGGATGAATATTATATTAGCACAAGATCGTCAATAGTAAATCAGCGTATTTTTTGTGTATGATTCACCATCCATCATTTTCTTGCTAGTAGCCATTTTCTAAGACAGAACTCACGAAACATTGTCACCTAATAAGAAAAGAGCAGGCGGGGCATGAAGGCGTGTCCAAGTCAAATTAAATCTGAAACATCACTGATAAACTGCTTCCATCTACTGGTTGAATTTGGAAACTTTTCTAACCAATGTTTTCGGTCATTTTGATCGTAGGTTGAGCTTGGAGGCGTGTCTAATGGAAGTCGAAGCAAGTCACCCTATTGCTACTGCCATCTGCTGGCTGAATTCGGAATTATTTCGAATGTTATTTAAGAAAGTTGGGCTCCTGCCAAAATCTCGCACAGAGCGCCGAAAAACCACGCGAGGGCTCTGATAGCTTAATATAATCATCATTATATATGAGTTTATTATGAATTACATATTAGGTTAAATAATTTTAATTTAAAGTATTTTTATCTCTCTGTGCTGTAACAACCTAAATTTTCCTGATTTTGAGTAATTTTTTCAGTGCACTTTGACAAAGGTCTTTTAAAAAGCACTTTGCTCCTCATCATGAATTTTAATTCGGCCATCATCAGAGGCCACAAAACATTTTCGCTCCATCCAATCACTCGTAATTTTTACCATACACTTCACCAGGGGCGGATCCAGGATTTACTTCTGGGGGGGGGCACAACCCAGGTTATGAAATTATCAAAGGCTAGTAAGGCGAAATTATCACAAGTCTGCACCCCTCCACCATTTTTTGACAAGCCTATCTTCATACCTAATCACCCCCCTATAATAAGATAATATCAGGAAGTATCACTAAATAATAGGAGGGGTTTTTAATCCAGGAATTTGAAAAAGAGTATTTTATTAATTACAGAAACCATGATGAAAATTCCACAAAATTCACTCTACCTGATTTGCAAAATGCGTATTATTACATGATCCATCAAGCAGATTAAATTTCCCCCTAAATTATATGAAAACAGTTTTTAACCCTTCAATTTAATTTTTACAAAAGATCAAGAAACAAGAATTACTTATTAATATGCTGGATTAATATGAAAAAAAAAATTCTGAAAGTGGCTTACCTAACTCATGAAATTTTTGGTACCGGTACATTACTTTCGTTTCTCATTGTAACATGTATTTTTATCTAGTAGGCTACTTGATATTTTTACTTCTTAAGCTATGGCAAAAAGGGGTCAGGGGTTTTTCCCCGGAGATTTCTGTTGAAAAAGGTAGTTTCAAATGCATTTAGAACAGCAAGAAAGCCATCCAATAGGTATTTTCAATCTTACAGAAGAGCAATCATTCCCAACCATTTTCCTTGAATCTGAGCAATCATTCCCAACCATTTTCCTTGATTCTGACTAGTTGATATGGGTATTGGGTATCATGGTCACTGGTCAATCGTCAGTGCCCCATATCACACTCTCTTCACTTTAAAAGTTATTCTACAAAAAATACAATCAATTATAGTATTCAGAAAGTATTACCAACACCAACATATCATAATTTAAGCTCCTCTCATACAAGTAATAACAAAACAGAAAGGTAATTTTATTCAACAACAACCTAGGTAGCATTCCCAAGCAGCATCTCGAGCTGCGCGCCCTGCTCTAACTGCGCTGCTCGAACTGCCTGGCGCTAGCTGCGCTACTCCAGCCATCACAACTCTATTCATAAAGCTATATTATAAATGTTGTTATTATGTTAATGTTATTATTATGGCTACTATGGCTTATACTAAGTCAATAAATAGTGAAATTCATCCTTTTTGAGTCATTTTCAAGTAAATTTCACTATTTATTGATTTAGTATACATTAGTAGCCCTAATAGCAGAGTACACCTATAATATAGTTGAGAATAGAGTTTTGAAGGCTAGAGCAGCGCAGCTAGAGCTGGGCAGCTCCAGAAGCGAATTTAGAGCCGCGGGGCTTGAGCTGCTGCTTGGGAATCGTACCTTTAAGAGCCAGGCAGCTCGAGCCATGTATCTCTTGCTGCAACTTGGGAATACTACCTAGTATGGTGCAATTAGTCTAGAAATGGCCTAGGTCCTAGCCTTATTTTCAAGAGTCAAATTTTCTCCCCAGTACAAAAATGTCGTATACAACCCCTAAACTATAAATTGTTCAAATGAAAATTTTGTGAAATGCTACATTTTATTGAAATTATGTTTTTGAGGAGGGGGCTAAGATGTGTTATTAGGTTTACGAAATATCTCGAAGATTGGCCTTAAAATGTATAAGTTACGTTCATCTCTTCCCTTTTGTAACTTGAGAACCGTTCAATTTAGCGAAATTTTTTCATAGGACCACTATTTTAAAATTTTTGTAATGTTGACACAATTGCCCTGAGCCGCATAGTTGCTGAGATATTTTGGTGCCCCCCCAAACGTGAGAACTGTGTTATTTTTTACAAAATTATATTGAATAAACCAATTCAGAGTTGAAGAGAAACTCTTATTTTGGATGTTGAGGTTTCAGTATAATATTGCTACTATATCTGTTGCCAAAATTTTAGACACTTTCCTCGTTGATGTAGCCTACTACTAAAGCATCTATTGCCTCTTTTAATTTCAAATACACCATCCAGGCCTAGCTAAATGACAACTCTATAATCAACAGCATCAGTTGGAGCGTACAAGCAGACAAAACCGAGTAACGTTTTGCCGTCAGCTATTACTATTAGGCTACTTGATACACGCTAAAAATAGGGTCCGGGGCTTGCCCCGAACATTTTTTTTTTTACTCTAAAAAGTATATTCATAGGAGTTTTAAAACTTTTAATTGAACCCTCCATTCTATCTAGTGTATGTTCCATCCATGCCCCTGTGCCCCCCTGGATCCGCTAGTGCACTTCACTGATTTGGCAATAAATTTCAACTGATTTGAAGCCATGGACACAGTGAAACGGTCCTCACATCACGATTTTGCATTTGGCTGGTTCCTCAATAAGAGGAGGCATTGAAAGAAAACGCAAATACTCGTAGATATTATAGAATGGATCAAAGGGTATCATTTTGTATTCTTCTCACTATGATTTTTTATACTAAGAACACTAATTGAGTATTCTTTAGCTCAGATGTAGCTACACAACGCGCATGCACTAAATGACAACTGCAGCGCTGCGGCGGCGTAATTTGAAAAACGGTGCTTAATTTAAAAATTTTAAATATTGCGCCTATTAAGTCAATACAGTTCATAGGACTTACTGTAGGACCATTGATCTTACCTTTGTAAGCACAAGAGACAGGCATGCAAGAAGAGACATAGCATCTACTATGGAAACACCAAGCATATTTGATATCACACTTTGGAAGATCTTGAAAAATCTGTCAACAGAAATAGCATATTTATCTAGCTTATATGTTAACTAAATAGCACCTACATGCTATACGTAGCCTATATAGCTCATATAGCCCTATAGCTTACTTAGAATATAATAGACAATCCAAGATTGTCCCAGTGGTAGAGAGCGTCTAATCGGTGAGATTAGATAAGCGACGTGCCTCTACCACCACTGTAGTAACGGTGACCGGTTCCTCTGAATTCAATTCATGAGCCTCAAAAATCGCTTCCCGGTGGTTCGGAACCTACCTAAAGCAGTAGGTCCATTCATCTCTCATCATCATCCTTCCCATTACCCACGCACAGGCCAAAGAGCCCATGTGGGCATCACCCTCAAAAAAAAAAGAAGACTAATCCAATCTAAGTTATCTATATCTATAAAAGCGAAATGGCAATGACTGACTGACTGATTCATTCATCACCATAACTAAAAATCTACTGAACCGAATGCGTTCAAATTTGGCAGGCATGTTAAGTTGAACGTTTAGACGCGCGCTAATAACGGATTTTTGAAGCTTCATGAGGATTCGCCAAATATTTACGTTTTTTGGCGTTTTCTCAATTTTTTCAAGAATCAATCGGTAGAAAATGTTGATATTTGATGAGAAGGTTCATATAAGGTCTAGAAATGTTAAAATATTTTTGAAATCCGTTTAAGAGTACACCAGTAATATCTTTTTCAAAATTGTAAATGTATTGCGGGTTGTGTATCTTCCGCCTTGATACGACCAATCCATTCTGTAGAATCAGTGGTTCAGCGAGATTATAGATGAACTAACTTAGAAGATATTGAATCAAGTTTCAAACTATGTCCAATATACTTCCCAAGGTTACGCTTAATATTAACGTTCAACTATTTTTTGGAGTTTTTCTCACATTTTTCGAGAACCAATTGGCAGAAAAATTTGATAACAGGTCCAGATTAGGTCCAAAAATGCTGTGTTCAATAAATTTCAAACCCCTTCTGAACGGAATTTGCAGGCGAGCGAGCGAGCCTGTTTGTCCGATCTCACACTGACAGAGGATTTGCAGGCGAGCGGAGGGAGCCTGTTTGTCTCACTTACACTGCCGATACAGTCGGGGGTCCAGGTGGTTCCGCCCCATGGCTAGCCGGAGAAGGCAAGCAAAGCGAGCCTACCGGCTAGTTAATGAATAGAATTGAGTTGAATGGAATATAATAACTGAAAGCACAGAGAAGGGATAAGAAGGTTATCCGTCCTCTGTGCTGAAAGGAAAATCTCTATTATGGATGAACGTTATTGGAGTTGGAAATTTTATACTTACACTTAACTTAAGTTGAAAAGAAAAGAAATTCGACATTTCAATGCTAGTCAATAAGCTTACAGGTAGAAGAATAATTTTCTCTGTATAAGTAATATTAATGACATTTGTTTTAATTATAAAAAATGAACAGTTTATTATTGGCTGTTGAGGAACGAAATATATAAATAGACAGATTTAAATCCTTCAAACAGAGCAAGCAAATATACATTGAGTACAATATATATTGAAATTCAGGTATAGGCTGAAGAATAACATTTGAAAAAATAAAATATTACTTAAAAAATCGATTATTAACAAAATTGAAAATGGGACTCGATCTCCTTTTGAACCACAAACAAAAATTTCATAAACAATTTATTGTCTCAGAATTAAACTGGTTGCCATTTTGTTATCAACAGGCGCAACTAGTATAATAAATGTCAAGTACACGAATTAAATATTTTACCACAGATTTGTAGAGGAGTGAAGGTTGAGAGTCTATAGTTGAATTGATTCAACTTTAGACTCCGACTGTAGGGGAGTCCTCTCTTCAATGGGAGAGAGAGAGAGTCTGCTGAGCCAATATAACAAGAAATGAGCAAACGCTACACACGCTGTTGTCAACTTTCCACTCCCATACGCACAGGTGCATTTTTACAAATTCTCCGAGCGAGGAGGCTACTAGATTAGCTTGTCTGTGTCTAGTGCGTGGATTGAGGCATTTGAGTGAACTGTCGTATCAATGAGGCAACGGCAACACTGCGCCAGCTCAATCCCCACATGCTGTGTCTCCCCAGATCCCTCCGAGTCGGAAGTAATTTCAAAACGACTATAACAATATTGATACTTCACATCTAATCAATTCAGCTCAAATACTAACTCTATAACGTACCTGATAATCTCGATATGGTGTTGTATGTTCTCCTTCAAACATTCTCGTACACATCTTTGGAATAACGGATCATCTCCCAACATGTCATTATGTTTCCCTAGTTCACGCCAGCATCTATACCTCTCAATAGCTCTTGGCTCAATGTTCACTATTGAATCATGGAGTATTCTCAATTGAGCAGCTACCTCAAGAGCAATGAAAACTACAAATGAAAGACCGATTCCAACATAGAAAAGAACTAAACAGATTTCAGTAGTAATGAGTAAAAAGGCGACAGAGAAACCTGTTAAAGTGTAAGTATTGAAAGGAAACCAAAATGGGACTGGAAAATTGTAATTGATTTCCTTCACTTTTACTCTACCCCCATCTCCCAACATGTTGTTCAGTAGAGGAGCAACTTGAGCTAAAGTAATTGCTGCTACGAGTGAAATGTGGAATGACGTTTGAAAAATTAAACCATATTTTCTCATACTAGTCCTCACTTTTTCATCATCTTCTCTACCATGTTTAGTTTTGTACACGAAAACATCATTGTCCATTATCTGTAGTAGCTGGTACATTTTTGGTGCTTTAAAATATTGAAATATCAGTACCAAGAATAATGACGCAAAGAAAGAATAGGCATGTGCTATCTCCACCACAGTCACAAGATTATTTCGAGCATAGTAAATACTCACGGAGCCGATTATCGCGAAAAACATCATTGTGCTAAGTGTGAGCGAGATGAAAATAATATTGAAGGTGAACCATGGTTGTTCTGGACAGAATACCAAGGCAGAAAATATCATGTACTTGGCTTTCGTTTTTTTCAAGCCTCTCAAAACACTTTCCCAGCTCTCTTTTGAGATCTCCCAAAACCTGGAAATATTTAACAGAAATAAAATAAGGTAGAGTGGAGTCTCCATATGAAAAATAAATCATCTACTACTTGAAAGCACATTTACCAAGTCCTTTTAATCTTAAGAATATTGTAAATAACTTCTAAATGATAAATATCTCTGCCAGAGACATTTTTCTTAGAGAATCGACTTTTTCACAAAAAGATTCATCTTTGGTAGTTATTTTCATCACAAGAGTACAAGATGGCATATTGTTCTGCATAAATAGAGGAAATGAGATTTTTCTACAAGGTAAAATTTTTAGTGAATCTCTCAATGCCTGGAAATATTTGATATCAATGAAATAAGGTAGAGTGGAATCTTTATGTAACTTCAGAATAGAAAACCTTCAACTAGAAAGCGTATAGCAATTTATTTTATTCTTTTAAATGTTTTGAATATTCACAATAATAACGTAAGTCTTACCTCTCCACCCTGACTTTTCTCGGAAAATCAACTTTTTTACATATCTTTTCAACTGGAGTTGTTGGTGCAACTGTATACAACAGTTTAAAATAGCATATTGTCTTGGATAGGAAACTTCCATGAAATGGGGACTTCAAGTAAGTTATTAGGCCTACTTGTTAGCACATGAATTGTGCAAATGTTTAGCACACGAATTGAATTTTCCCTTGTTACAAATCATTGACCAAAATCATATAGAATTATATATTTTAAATTATGTTTTATATATATTTATATAATTATAAAAATATTATATTTTATATATATTTTATAATTAAAACCTATTGAATCATAGATTCATATAGAATCAAAGATTCCAAAACAATATGGGAATAATATAGGTGCTTTTCAATTCATCTTCAATTAAAACTCAATATAATTATTTACTTTATACTTTTAAACGATACTTTTTCTAACGATTGTCTGCTGTGCGTTCAATTTTTTATGTAGAATCTTTTTATATGGGCCAAGTTTGAGGGTTATGCTAATAGTTCCTCCTAAATAATTAGGTCATACAATTATTCAATTGGATTCAAATTAGAGTACTTACATACTCGCAGCTTTCATGCAGCAAACCTGCAATTGTGCAGTTATTGCTTATCCAATAACAGGCTAGCAGAGTTTTATAAATTTTTGTTGAAGATTAGATGGTTGTATCTTTAAAACCAAATCCAATAGTGCAATAAGTACGAGAGAGGAAGTGCTTGTTTTCTGTTATACATTAATGGGGTCTGATTATTCAATGAGCTTGAACCTTTTCCAATCATTAATTTTCCTCCCAATTATTCAAGTGGAAATGTGTTCAAGGTTCTAATCAATAGAGTTTTCCAACTCCAACTAGAACGTTCAACTCTCAATCTATATTCAAACACTTCATTATAAATCTCAATCATGTGCAAATGTTGATTTTGTTTTGACGATTTCTCTCTTCTACAAATTTCCCGAGAAATTGTATATTTGGAAAAATATTCATACAGTTGAATATTGAGAATAGTTTCTTGAGAGATGCAGAAGTTGAATCAGAATTGGAATTCAGATAGCCTACACTTAAGATAATATAAAAATGAAAAAATATTCAAAAATTGAGTTCCATGAGCAGATTCTGAATTCGAGTGATCCACTTTGTAGAAGGTGAGAAATTTTTGCATTTAAGATGGCGGTAAAGATTTAAGTTCCGTTCCTAGTCCACTGTGATTCCCGTCACAACAAAGTACGGCTTGTGTTTTTCAGTAACTGAAATTTCCAAGGGAATGACTTGAAGCTCATTCCTCCATTTTTAATATAAACCGAGTTATGTATTTAAGATGTTAATTTTTGGGAAAAACGAAAATGTGATTGATGTTTCTATATTCATGCCAACGAAACAGGTGATCTTTTACGAGGGCTATTTTTAAACTTCCGATTGTGCCGCTAGGCGGCAGTGCGAGCAGCATTGGCCAACAATGCGCGGCGATTGACTATATACCTCTCTCACTATAACCCCACCCGGTTTCGGCCATCTGACGTCATTACCAGTTCATCTAGTGACACATAAAGAGGGCCAATATGAGAGAATCTCCCGCCAAGTGTGAGATGCGAGGTGTAATTAGTTTTTTGCAAGCTGAAGGGTTATTATCCGCAGCAGAAATTCACAGTAGAATAAAACGAGTATACGGTGAAAGCTTTATGAGTGACAGAGCACAGAGCAGTGGGTGATTGATGTAGGAAAAAAGGAGAGTAATGCTTACATCGGGAGGCTAATGCTCATTCATAATGACGCCCTATTTCACAACGTAACAAGTCTTGTTACTAAACATGATTTTTAACAAATTTACTAATCCAGCTGATTACAGGCGTTTCACAAACGCACACTTGTAGACTTGTGATAACAAGTGAATTTTAACAATTCTACAAGCGTTCCGCCGGTTATGGAAGGTGTTTCACGAACGTTGGCATGGTAACGAACAAGACTTGTCAAAAAAACTTGTCATTAACCAAGAAATTTCTACCTATGAATAGACCTAAGTAAGTAAGTTACAAGTGTTAATAATAAGATGCTTTTCAAGGCTTCAAAATTATTTTCAATGATTAGTACCATTTTATATTATTTCTTTATACATTTTATTATGTCAAATATGAGTCAGAAAATTCAATTTAATAAATTAGAAAAATCGTCACTATCAGTTGGGCCCTATTTCACAACGTAACAAGTCTTGTCACTAGCCATGATTTATAACAAATTAACTAATCCAGCTGATTACAGGCGTTTCACGAACGCAAAATTGTAGACTTGTGATAACAAGTGAATTTTAACAATTTTACAAGCGTTCCGCCGGTTATGAAAAGTGTTTCACGAACGTTGGCATGGTAACGAACAAGTCTTGTCAAAAAAACTTGTAATTAACCATGAAATTTCTACCTATGAATAGACCTAAGTAAGTTAGTTACTAGTGTTAATAAAGATGCTTTTCAAGGCTTCAATATTATTTTCAATGATTAAAACTATTCTATATATTGTTTCTTTGTACATTTTATTATGCCCAATAGGAGTCAAAATATTTATTTAAATAAATTAGAAAAATCATCAGTACCAGTAGAATATAGGCTATGTTTATAACATGTGAGATCAGGGGAGACTACTCCAAGCTCACTGTAATATATTTTTTTTGAGTAATGGATCTAAATGGATTGAAAATTAATGTCTCATTAATTTATTATTATTTTTAATTCAAATAACATGAGGGTTCAACAATTTGGATTTCTAATGATTGATTTATTTTCAAAATAAATTTTATCAATCTATCTTTACCATGAATAATTCAAATTTCAACCAAAACTATATCAGTGCAAACTATAGAAAGTATTGAAAACCGATACAGATGGCACTGATGGGTGGGAACACTTGTCAAATTGTAGAATTGTAAACTTGTAGCTCATTTCCTTTGTGAAACGCCTGTAATTAACAACTTGTTATCACAAGTACTTGTCAGTAACCATGGTTAATAACAAGACTTGTTGCTTTGTGAAATTGGGCCCAGTAGAATATAGGCTATGTTTATAACATGTGAGATGAGGGGAGACTACTTCAAGCTCACTATAATATTTTTTTATTTAAGTAAATGGATTGAAAATGTCTTATTAATTTATTATTATTTCTATTCCAAAAAACATAAGAGTTCAATGATTTGGCTTTCTAATGATTGATTTATTTTCAAAATTAATTTTATCAATCTATCTTTACCACAAATAATTCAAATTTCAACCAAAACTATATCAGTGCAAACTATATAAAGTTTACCCTCAGGTAGGCTAGCGTCCATAAGAGCCCAGCAGTTCACTTTTTTCCTGCCGGTTGACGTCACTAATTTTATTTTTTACATTATGCTTTATACCTATATTTATGATTCGACATGTATGTAGGATTCCAATTTTCTAGCTGTTCCACAGAAAATAAAAAAATACCACGTAAAAACTCAATAGCAATGAAAATAATTGTGAAAATATGTAAAAATGATGAATTAAATTATTGAGTATTATTACAGTCAAATAATGATGAATAATGTTGTGATATTAGAACAATATAATGCTATTGTTGTCATGAATTGGGGCCAAAAATTCAAGAAGCTGGCGCTCTCGTTGAGAAAAAAGTAAGCTTTGGTGGGTTCAAACTATGCAATTACGATTATATAAATGAAAATAATCATATTTCACTACAAAACAATTAGGACAACTTAAAAATATTGTTTCCTTGTTAATTGTGATGTTCTCAACTCATCAGAATTAATTACAACAATAATATTCTTCAACACTAACGAAAATAGGTTATGTTTACATTTTCATCAGCTGTGCTTTCCATTTTGGGCGCTAGAGTGCGATACTGTAGAAAACTAGTGACGTCAGATTTGTGAACCATAATTTCCAGGCAAATATCTGGTAAGATTTACTAGCCTTGGCCTGTCCTTACAGTGCTGCTGTAACAAAGCGTCTTTTTGAAGGGTCTAAATGAGACGTTTTTGGCCATCCGGTGTATAGCCCTGACATATCACCAAGCGACTATAACCTTTTCCTGGAACTGGAGAAGATGCTATAGGAGGGCAGAGCTTCCGAACCGACTATGCGCTGCAAGATGCTGTGAAAAACAATTTCAAATCACTTGCGGCAAACTTCTTTGAACTAGGTATAAGGAAGCTTGTACCCAGGTACGAGAAATGCATAGATTTGAATGTTAACTATGTTGAGAAGTAACTAATAGTGTAGGTAACTTTTGATAAAAAAATCATTCAGTTACCCCCAATAGTTTCATTTTTATGCCACATCGGAAGTTGATAAAAAATAGCCCTCGTACTTTATAGCGCTTCACCTGTTTCATGGGCACGAGCGCCGGTGGATTTTGACTCAAAATCCTTCTGGGAAAAATTTTGTTCTCTAGAATTTTAGACCTTTCTTCCTTCTGTAGTTTTTGAACTAGGACTGTGGAAAAATATCCTTGATGTATTTCAGAAAATAATATTTTTGGCGGTGGTCTCTAAAACAAATTCAAACGCTTGTATTGAGATTTCCCATATTTACATGTACTCCAAATTGTTCCAATAGGAATGAAATTGGATAAAACTCCTTTAACATAAGAATCGTCTTTTTACTCCTTATTTTCCTTCGAATTGATTTTGGTTTTGATTCCCTTTGAGCAGCTTTCCTACCAAATCGGAGGCACAGTTCACTTTATTATCTTATATACGAAAAAAATATATAAAAACTCATAAGAGTTTTTCTTACATTCTCAAATTCATATACTTTAAAAGTTCTTGATTTCAAAAAATTGTATTTGGTCTCAAATTGAAGAATCATATCTCTTTCCCATTTTCAACTGCCTGGGAATTAGAGGCTTGATAACATACTCAATTTTTTTAAATGGAACTCCATATATAACGGTATTCATCAAAATTATTTTTCTAGGTGCTCAAATAATTAGTAGATGTTTAGAGAATGATTTTTATTATTGATAATTCTACATGATTATATAATATCATTACATATGCTCTCCCTTTTCTCTTGTAGAGAATATTCCCTCTAGTGTTGGAAATTTGTCCCCTCCTGAGTTTAGTAGTCTTTAAATGATGCAATCTCCTCTCAAATAATTATCATGTTCTGTAGATAATCTGGAATAGAATTTCTATAATAGCATATATTCTTTCTAATACATGTAATTCAATTTTTTTATAATGATAGCCCTAATTTGAAAAGTTTTTTTATAGACTACTTACCATGTAATCGTAGCTGACAACCAACCGGCTTTTTCTAGCTCTGGAGATTATTGGCAGCCCCTCAGTTATCCATTGATGAGAAAAGATTGAATATTGAGTAAGTTGCTCTCACTATCTGAAAAGTAAAAATTAATTTAAGAGAGTTAATGTGCAAACGTGCAATGTATTCCTAGAGAGAATTTAAGACCTCAACATTGACAAAATCAGTTCGGTTGAAAATTCATAAGAGCTACTTAAAAAAAAAAAACAGGATACGGTAATATTGTACGATAAGATCGCTCCTTTTGATGGAAATAGCTAATTAATTTAGTATAGCTATAGCCTCATATAATATGAGAATCAATTATTATTTAGAGTTTATATAATAACAGGCTACGGTTCCATAAGAAAGGGAACTATATTTATTTATTTAAGCAATCGTTTGTACAGCAATGGGGTACAGCGACCCCATTTACATGAAACACGTCATTACAATATGTAATTATCATCAGGGCCGGATTCACGTATAAGCCAACTAGGCACTGGCCTAGAGCGCCAAAATTCAAGAGGCGCGAACCTGGCGCAGAAGATCTATGCGCTTTCTAAAAGGTTTATGGTACACAATAGCATTATGCTCACATTTTTGAATGGGCGTTGTGCATGACATGAGAAGAGAATAGAGAATTAAATTCTATCCTCTCTAGCAGGAGGCGCAAGCTATTATCTATTGATAAATTGAAAAACTTCAATAAATAATACAGTGCAATCAGAGTATTAGCCAAAAATGACCAAACCGGGACATTCAAAGTAAAATTTTCGCTCCAACTCCAAACTGTTCTATTTACATCCCCTATAAATTGTATGGTAGAAAGTATTGTTTGGCTTCTACACAAATATTGACCAAGCTGAAGTCATACTCCCATCTTGCCAGAGGGTCTTCTTTGCTTGGACATACGTATTATGTAAGTTACCTGTACAAATAATTCCCGGTTGATCTCAAAGAGTCCACTCCCTTTCAGCTGTTCAATCTCTCCTGTTCTGATTTGAAAGATGAGCATTGTTTTTCTATGCCTGGTAGACAAGTTGTACCATGAACAATCATAAATAGCTCTTGGGACTTTCTCACTCTAAAAGTACACATCAATAAAATAGATTATTGTTATACCTATTGGATTATTGTATCTTCAATAAATTCATAAAAATCAACAATAATTAATTTTTTCAAATTTGCTTCACAAACTGAATAATTGCTGGCTCAATTTTCTTCTCAATTCAATTCTCAACATCAAAAGTGAGTTTGAGAAAAATATACCAAAAATGGAATATCTCTCATTATAAACTACTCATTCAAGATATTGTGATACGCTTGACAAGAGAAAAAAAATGGCTGTATTTGAGAACAAAATGGCTGTATTTGAGAACAAAATGGCTGTATTTGAGAACAAAATGGCGTACTACGTTGATTGCTTTGTGATTGGACGATTCCCACTTTCATCACCAGTAGAAGCCTTCCAATGAGAGTCGAGCATTTAGCCACATAACTTGATTTTTTCCACCGATAGATGCAGTCTGTGATACTTCTCATGTACAGAGACTTCCTGTTCACTAAATGTTTGAAGTGAATTCAATTTTAATTAAACAATTCGATTGTATTATAATAATACAATAATTCTAATATATTTCACTCTGAACTATTTTACACGACACTGCCGACATAAATTTGAATATTAGTTTAAATATAAACTACTACTCACGAGCGCAATATCACTCACCAGTAGTAGTAGTTTATATTTGAACTAATATTCAAATTTATGACTGCAGTGTCGTGTAAAATAGTTCAGAGTGAAATATTTACTAGCAGTTCGTAAAACAGAATAGATGAGAATTTTATTATATTCTGTCCAAGCAGCGGAAACGTTCTGGCAAAGAGGAGAAAATGACTGCAGCTCGGTCAATATTGGTTCGAAGATTATAAATCTGGTCTCAAATGCTCTCAAAGTGTAGAAAACATTCTGATCTACAGTTTGAGACCAAATTTATAATTTTCGAACCAATATTGACCGAGCTGCAGTCATTTTCTCCTCTTTGCCAGAACGTTTCCGCTGCTTGGACAGATTATATCGTGTTAAAATTTCCATTTAATATGGATAACCACAACAATATCACTTTTACAACACTATTTAACAAATTATTTTGTATCCTGCTTGGAACGTATTTTCCAAATTTTTTCGAATGAATCAGATTTTTCATTAAAAAAATGTTGAAACCCGTAATACAGATTACGAAAAATATAATAACAACTAAATGATTGAATTATTTCTCAACACTTGATAAAAAGAGTAGTGCTGAGATAATCTGTATTTGTATATTATAGTGTTAATAACCTAATAATTTCAAATGCCTTTTCCATTATAAACTACTTTGAGTTCTTATGACTAGTACGTGTTGTTTGAAGTGATGGAATTTGTGTTGTAGTTTATGAAACATGAAAATTAATAGAGTAAAATATTCTGCATCCAACAGTTATATCAAACTCCAAATGTGAGAAACATGATAATTTTTGTTACTATGCTCATCATTAGGTGTAGTGAGCTGACACGACTGACATGTGACTCACCAACCAGGGATAGTTCTACATAGCTGGGAATAAACAGGAAATAAGAGGACTACCATAATGCGTGTTTTCTCATTTAATTCAACAGGATTCAGGAGAATATCTAAGGTAAAAGCACCAGTAGTGGCCATGTTTAAGGATTTTTTTATAGTTTATACCGAATTGTGAGATCATAATATCAGCTATCTCATCCAAAACTCAAAAGAATGTAGCCCAGATCCTTCCTGATTGACCTATTCCTTGAAATGGCGAATATTTCAATTCACAAATGAGTTATTAAATTTTTCGTGAAACTCAATTTTGATTCTAAAGTGATTCAATAGTGGCCAGTCACTGATTCTAAAGTGGCCGCATGATGTTTTATGCTCATTGACAAGTCAATTTCTCAAGCTGCTTGTTGCAATTATTAAATAAAGCTAATTTTCAATTCCTGGCATTGATTATAACGCCAGAAATAATAATAGGTTATATTAAAATGAGTTGAATTGGTAATGCATTATTGTTGGTTACAAGCCACTAGAAAAGTGAGGTTAAACCAGAAAATGTATTGTAAAGTTATTTTTCCTCTGTAACCTATTTGAAACAGTTCAAGGAGAACATAAATTTGAATTTCACAACAATATCTACAACTTCTACAACAATTTCTATTGGGTGGCCACTACTAGATTATTCACGGTTTCTTGCTCTAGTAGTGGCCAGTCTGCTTTTACGCCGAAATATTAGCTGTATTTGGCTAGAAACCTTCTAAACATCATCTAGACATTCTAGGGAATGATTATAACACCAAAAATAGCGACTCAAATTCACAGACTTCCTAGTCATAATACAAGAATTTGTATACATGCCTTCTTAATGAAACTGAACTTCTTACTAAAACCACGTATTCGAGTGAAATAGCTACAATGAATCTCTCTCAAAAATCTCCAATGATGCTCTGTAAGCTCCTACTAGAACTATTTAGCTGCTAAATAGTATGAGCTAAGTCTCTAGCAGGTTTAGAACTCATTTGAATAAGGCATCAAATTAGTGTTTTAAAGGAAAACCAATTCAAGTAGCAACTACTGGTGCTTTTCCCTTACAATCAGTAACGTAATCGAAGTAGTCATCTATTTCACCCTACGGGTTCTTGGCCACCCGTCTTCTTTTCACCCCTTCTTTGACCACATCTTTTTCACCCCGTTTCTTGATTACGGGAATAGTAATTTCTCAACAAAAAATAAATAGGCTAAAGGTGAAATGAAAAACAATGATAAGGGTTTCTAATATAGTGTTCATTCTGTATGTATGAACGTGTGATGCTTTTCATATGAATACTTACTGCTTCAGTTAAGTATGATCCTACAAAGCAATAGCCGGCCACAATCACAAGTTCCACAATGAAGAAAAACGCAAATTTCACCGTTTCAAATGAAAATAGTTTCGTCTGAAATCAAATTCATTAGACAGATCGTTTTTTTGTCATACAATTATGCTCCATTTGATAATACAGCATTATCAAATGAATAAATAAATTATATTACGAAAAACTCACCGTGTAATTCGAAAAAATTATCAGTTCAAATAACATTTTTCGAGAGCTCTTAGGATAGACTTACAGAACATCCAATTCAATCACAATATTATTATATACAGAGTGTTTCAGGAGGAATGTGCAATACTTCTCAGGCTGATTCCTTACACCAAGTAGACAAAAAGGTTCCATGGGACCAACCCCCAAAAACGCTTTGTTACTGAGATAACAATGGCGGAAAATTGAGATTTTTCAAAATATATTAATTTTTCTTATTCTGTAGAGGCCTCAGTGAGGTTCTAAAATAATCATATCCTATGTAAAAAAAGCTGAGAAATTCAATTAGACCAGTTTCAAGTTCGTAACTTCAATGGTTATTGAGATAATTGAAAAAATATGCTAGAAAACGCCATTTTCCAACAATGAGGGTTATAACTGGATAAGGAACCATAAATTTGTATTTTTTATTAATGGAAGTTGAAGAGAGTCGAATTCTAAAGAAAAAATTAAATGGCAGCGATTGTGTAAATCTTACCCAAATCTTAGAAATAGTTATCAAAAATCGAAAAATATTGACAAAACATAGCACAAGTGATAAATTTGTATTTAGTAGCGATTTTGCGATTTTTGATTGCTATTTCTGAGATTTGGGTAACATTTACACAATCGCCGCCACTTAACTTTTTCTTCAGAATCCGACTCTCTTCAACTTCCATTAATAAAAAATACAAATTTATGGTTCCTTATCCAGTTATAACCCTCATTGTTGGAAAATGGCGTTTTCTAGCATATTTTTTCAATTATCTCAATACCCGTTGAAGTTACAGACTTCAGACTGGTTTCATTGAATTCCTTAGCTAATTTTACATAGGAATTGATTATTTTAGAACCTCAGTAAAGCCTCTAAAAAATTAGAAAAATAAATGTTTTTTGAAAAATCTCAATTTTCCGCCATTGTTATCTCGGCAACAAAGCGTTTTTGGGGGTTGGTCCCATGGAACTTTTTTGTCTACTCGGTGTAAGGAATCGGCCTGAGAAGTATTGCACATTCCTCCTGAAACACCCTGTATAAATAGAGTCTAATATAATAATAATATAGCATTGACATTTTACTGCGAAGCGATTGGCTTGCCACTCATTCCTTGATGACGAGTCATTTTATTATATGTAGTCATTTTGTTATATATAGGAAAATTATATGAATTTTTAGTTTCTTAGATATGATAATTATATGATTGGGTCAAACGGCTTAGCTTTTTGACATAGCTCAAGTACAATTGGTATGTTGAATTAGATTGTGTTTGTATATCAAAAGTGTGATATGAAACATTTCAAAAATGGGTAATTAATTTTCAAAACCCATCTATTATTATGATCAATTTGAAATACATATATGAGAATGAATGAAACTATACGGTACCTTGGTTAGAACAACCGATAGAGATCCGAGAATTATCAAGCTCACTCCGATCAATACCCCGAAAATTGGTGATGTAAACTCTTTGTACAGATTCAAATACCTGTAAGAAAAACGTAATCATAGGAATAGTACAATATCTGTCAATTTGTTTGTTTGAATTGTACTATATGATCGATGTGATGATAATGAATTGTTCTATTATTATATAAATTTATTTTTTCTACAACTGCTCGTAGAACAAGATTTTACGAGCTGAATTCTCCTCATAAAGAAGCCCATTTCTGAGGAGAATCTTCATTACGCTCGCTAACCATCTGCGCATGCGCAGTAGAATTACTTTACGCTCGCTAAGCAACTGCGCTTGAGCAGTAGAGTTACTTTACGCTCGCTAATCAGCTGATCATGGCTTGTCAAAAGTAGGTCAGGTGTCATAACATAACCTAACAAAAGTCGACAATGTCTGATTGTACCTGTACCGGTAATTACACAAGAGTAATTTATTAGTTTGCAGTATTTGAGGATTGAAAAACTGAAGATTAACAGATACGTGCAGAAAAAATATTGTATGTAATTCACGCGTAATGCTTCTTTATCGCTCTTGCAAAATAACTGTTTTGCGCGAGCGATAAAGTCGCGCATTACACTCTTAATACATAGGCCTAAATAGCTAGTATTGTATCATGTGTATCAAACTTTGACGGACTCTTAGATTTCTTTGAAAGGTAATTGTACCGTGAATGCACAACTATAGTCGGCGCAATCTAAGTTGACGAAAACCCCCTCCACCCAAGAAATAGCTACGTTGTCATTTTGCGTGAAATTGAAACTTCTCCTAACGCAAACACATCCGACTGAATGTTAAAAGTGACAGCGTAGCTTCGGAAAAATCACGCGGTGTTGTAAAACTCACTATTTTTATGATAAACCAGCTGTTCGCAGCTCGAATATCCAAGTCGATTAGCTTCAATTTACTACAATCTTCAACATACAATGATTCATGCATATACCGCTCTCCTTACTTTGAAACTCTTGAGAGGCAAAATTACGATCTTCCGACTATTTTCGACATTTGGAAAAATAATTTCAATTGTTTTTGAACAACTTTCTCGCTTCCACCACCCACTTATCTTCTCAAACAAATAATGTTTCTAGATCATCGAAAATTTCATGTTTTCTGTTCCAGTAGATTCGACATTGACAAACATGTTCATTAATTGAAACATAATTATTGCTCGGATATATTCACAACCATTTTATTCACAAGGAAATTCAACAACCATTGAAAAGCTCGAATTCTCCTTGTCATTTTGATATAAAAAACTTTATTTTCACTACAACCCATGATTTTGAGAAAAGTGAAATACAAAAGAAAGTAATGTGTTCGCGATTTTTCAATTTTTTCAAAAAAAAAAAAAATAAATAAATAAAATTTCCTTTGAATCCTTCTACCCAGGAACTTTTTTAATACTACTGGCGTATCAAGGATAGAATTCTACGTCTAGATATGGGGATTAATCGCGAATTTGAAGATGTTCCCATTTCACACAATCTGGCAACTTAGCTATTTCTCGGGTGGAGGGGGTTTTCGTCAACTTAGATTGCGCCGACTATACATTTAATTCGACGTTCTTGGATTCTACAAACTACATATTTGATGTTATCAAATTTTACATATATACTATACTGTATTACGATATATCATAGTCTAAACCCTATTCACGATCACTTGAGACGAAATGAACAATTTTTTTGCGCGTGTGTGCGGGTAAAGGGAGGTATACGACGGTCGGCCGCAGTCGAACAGCTGTATTCAATCATAGTTCTCTGCTTTTCTTCAAGATCAAACAAAAATAGCTACCTGTACATGCAAAAAGGTTTCTTTATTTCGTCTCAAGTGATCGTGAATAGGGTATAGTATATATTTCAATTTGGTATGCCTATGTCAATACAGTATAGAAAGAATGTGATTCTGCTTGATTTGTATCAATTTACAATATTTTCATATTTGATTCATTGGGTGATCCTGAAGCAATTCCATTGGCAACAAAAGATGATGAAGTTATTCAATTGATGAATTGTTCAGGTAATAAATTGATTTGATTTGTATATTGTGTTTGTTTAAATGGCAATTTCTCACCTGACTATAGCAATGTGATGTAGGATGTTCTGCCTCAAGCATTCATGCACACATTTCTCGTACAATGGATCACCCTGCAATATCTCAGGCTTGATATCTTGAGATCCATATACCCAGCCATACATCTCAATAGCTCTTGATTCAACATTCAAAATGGATCTCTCCAGTATTTCATACTGCAGGCCCAATAACAAGACCGAGTGAACTAAGAAAGGAATTGCTGCTGAAAGGTAGAGAGCAACGAAGAAAATAATTAAGCATACTAACAGGTATCCCATAAAAAATCCTTGTCTGGTATCTGTGTTGAAAGGGAGCCAGAAGGGAACAGGGAAATCGTAGTTTAGTTCTTTGATTTGCTTTCTATCTTCCGAGCCATACATGCTTAAAATCCCGGGTGCAACACATAGGATAGCTGTGCCAATCGTGATGATGTGATAGAAACCTCTCTGGAAAACGTCTTCGAAAAACGTTTTAACAGATTGTATAGCTTTCTCGTCCTCCTCTTTCCCATAGACAGTTTTGTAATGGAATACATCAGTGTCGATAATTTGAAGGATTTCATGTAGTATAGGCATTGTGAAGATGTAGTGACGAGTGATGAGTACCCATAGCGCCAACACGATACTGTATCCGTGAGCGATTTCGACAAATGCTAGAGGGTCATGCCTTGCATAGTACAAACTCACTGCCCCAACCCAAACGAAGAATGATGATACGCTGAGACCTATAGCCATCATTGTTAAGTTGCAGGCCAGCCATGGTTGTTCAGGATAAATCAGCAGACCTGAGCCGACCACGAATTTCATGTGCGACTTTTTCAGACCTGCCCTCACACTTTTCCAGTTCTCCTCTGTGTTCTGCCACAACCTGGAAAATTATTGAATGATTATTCTTCAAGATTGATATTCATCACAAGATTTGAAAAAGTTGTAGCCGAAATAGATAAATAATACGTACTGTACGTTTATTAATTCTATTATAGTTGTGTCAAGAAGAGAAGTGCCTTTCGCAACATGGCTGCGATTCACTGCTGCCAGTAGTCGGAATGAAAATTATTCTAACAAAACCAAATTTAGGAAGGCATCGTACAGGCTCAGACTATTTTCTCTGTCCTAGTTCATAATTATGTTATGATTTGTGCTATCATGTCAATAATTGAATAAATAAATGAATAAAAAGATATTTTCATTTGTGAAATCAATATGATTATGATTAGTGTAAAAACGGTAGGTTGGCTGACGTGATTTTTCCCTGAAAATTTCAGCTCTGCACATGCGTAGTTACACTCTCACTTCCCTCCGCCATCTTGCAAGAGGCTCTTCTCTTCTTGGCACAACTATACCAGACTGCACGAGTTGAACGCAAGAAACTAGTCTAGTGAGACTTGATTATACGTTGCCATTATTTTATTGTTGAACTATTGTATTTTGTGAATAAATTCGATAGATTGTGTGCCCAAAGGAAAACTATCAGGACCAAAAATGCTTGAGAATTGATAAATATTAAATTTACTGATTATTCATGTATTCATGAACTGAAGCTCATCAAGCTTAATTTTGAAAATTCTGGCAGTAACAAGATATGATTATCATAGACGATAGTCTTTTTGAGCAAAGAAGGAATTCCTTCAAAATGGCAGTTGTTCAATGCTGCCAGCAGTCGAAATGAAAGGCACAAATGTAGTCCTGCTTATTATTTATCTATTTATATTATAAGCCGCAACTAGTGAGCAACGCTCATGCAGCATATGACACGTCAATGTTTCCACTAATTATTGAAGATTTGCTCCACATTAGCCTATCTCGCAAGGAAGTCTGCCATCTTGTAAGGGCATAAGTCCACCAAAAAATTTCGTAGCCTCTCTTTTAAAGCGTGCAAGCTTTTGTCCTCCTTTATGTGGTTGGGGAGTGCATTCAATTCAACACCTTTATACCCATATAATACGGTCCAATCTCAAGTAGACTTAGTCTATGAATCGGATAAACCAACCCCCTGAATCTAGTATTATGGGTATGATTCAATTGGCAATTCTAGAATATCTCCTTATTTTTAAACACGAATATTGCCAATTAAAAAATGTAAATGCCTGGAGCTGTTACTATCTGTCTCTCATCACAACTCACCAGCGCTTGCTTATAGTCCGCGCAATGTAAGTTGACGGAAACCTCCTCCACCCGAGAAATAGCTGCGTTGCCAGATTGTGTGAAATGGGAACATCTTCAAATTCGCGATTAATCCCCAAATCTAGACGTAGAATTTTATCCTTGATATGCCAGTAACATTAAAAAAGTTCCTGGGTAGAAGGATTCAAATGAAATTTGATTTTTTTGAAAAAATTAAAAAATCGCGAAAATATTAATTTCTTTTGTATATCACTACCCTCACAATCATGGGTTGTGGTAAAAATAAAGTTTTTTATATCAAAATGACAAGGAAAATTCGAGCTTTCTAATGGTTTTTGAATTTTCTATATCCGACCAATAATTATGTTTCAATTAATGAATATGTTTGTCAATGTCGAGTCTACTCGAACAGAAAACTTGAAATGTTCGATGAACTAGAAACATTTTTGTTTGAGAAGATAAGTGGGTGGTGAAAGCGAGAAAGTTGTACAAAAACAATTGAAATTATTCTTCCAAATTTCGAAAATAGTCGGAAGATCGTAATTTGGCCTCTCAAGAGTTTCAAAGTAAGGAGAGCGGTATATGCATGAATCATTGTATGTTAAAGATTGGAGTTATTGAAGCTAATCGACTTGGATATTCGAGCTGCGAACAGCTGGTTTATCATAAAAATAGTGAGTTTTACAACACCGCGTGATTTAGGAGAAGTTTCAATTTCACGCAAAATGACAACGTAGCTATTTCTCGGGTGGAGGGGGTTTTCGTCAACTTACATTGCACCGACTATAGTTACACTCTCGCTTCAATAGGACATTTTGAAGAAATGTCTTCTTTGCTCGACATGTGGACAAGACTATACCAGTATAATTATAGCTTACCAGAGCTTAATCATATATGTCATAGAGCTTAATCTCTATAACACACAATATCAGTCTTTCACACATTGATGTTCAGGAGGAAAACGCATGTATATTAATTTTTCTAATTGATATTCATCCTCGATTAAATCAATGATCGCTTCACTTCTTGGGAAAAATCAGCATCAATAAAGATTCATTTCATCCGAGTTACACTCAGAGAAACAGGTTCTCATGATAGTTGTTTCAAATTTAGACTGGGGCTAACGTTACTTCTATTCTTGTGGAATCGGGTCCAAAACTTTCAATCCCAAACTCCATGAATGATTTTCTGACTATAGACTATTATTATTATTCATTAGGGTTGGCCGAAAAAAACTTTTTCTTATATTTTCCAATGCTATACCCAAAAAAGTTGTCTGTAATATGTGTTATCAAAATGCAACAAAGAAAAAGTCCATATACCTAACCCCCAGCTAGCGCAACACACTTAAAATTTCGAAAATTCACCAAAATGTCATTTATCATATTTCCAACGGTAGGCTATAGTCTACACTAATTTCAATTAGTACAATGATGTGAAAATAGACTTAATTAACAAGACAGATGTGAATATGAGAATAAGATAACTTACATGCAACGCTTACTTTGTTATTATTAACATGCAATGAATGAATTAAATTATTGTTAAGAGACGATAGAAAACTGCAATATATGACTTACATTCTCGACACTGCTCATACCCAAGAGTGGCGATTTCACAATTAAAATCAACTTCTTTGTCCTTTCAAACACCTTCTATTAAAAGACATGTCAACGTCAAAGTCAAAACGTCATGTAAATTCATAATTCAAGAAAGAGTTGCATAAGCTTTTACAAGGAATGATTTTCACAAGGTTATTATTTCTTTTATATTTTTGTCAAATAAAATTTGCTCATCTCTAAGTAGGTTCATCAGATTGCATACTGCAGGCTACTTTCTGCGGCTCGTACCTTGGGAAAGTGTGAAGTGCTGTACATTATAAGATAAGGGCATTTCACCAGACAAGCCGCCAGTGCTACTTTGTTATCAATAATTTTTTGTAGAGACGTCTGTCTGGTTTGAATTGTAATAATATATCAATCAAGTTATACATTAAAAATACATCGATGTGGATTGTCTTAATACCACTGTGATACAGTTGGTAGAACTCTCACGAATTTATGTGGAATTTGATTTGCTCCAGATAAATACATACTCTACTAGAATTCGCGATTTAGCGATAATTTGCTATATGAAGACTGTTCACCCATGAATAAACAGGGAGATTGCACGATCAAAATTCACTCCCGTTTTAGTTTTTTCCGGTGACCTTTGCCAAAAGTAATAATTAATCCTCTCATACTCATGAATTTAGTTCCTTGTAGTTCTATTACCGGCTATTTTTCATGTATTAAAAATTCGTGATTGTAACCGAACAGTTGCAACATGACTTCAATATGTTGTGATATTCAGCTTAACAATAATTTATTCTTTTAGACTAATAATTTAAGTATTAGTTCTAATACCAGATATCTTTCATGGTATTAAAAATTCGTGATTGTAACCGAAACAGCTGCAACATGACGTCAACGTTGTGATATTCAGTTTAACAATAATTTATTTTTTTAGATTCATAATAATTTAAGAGTATTAGCTCCATAATCTTTTATACAGTACCTTGAAATTTCGTAATATTGTAACAGAAACAGTTGCAACATGACGTCAATATGTGGTATTCATCTTATAGCCCAGTCAATAAAGGTTTTTTCCGTCACAAAATTAGAAGAAAGCTGGATTTCTCACCATCGATAGAACCATCCCAGAGGGTCATTTTCCCAAAAGTCCCAGGGAATCCCGCTGGAGCTTTACCCCCCAGCCCCCCACAAAGTTCAAAAATTCAGGTTATCACGGGAAATCAATTATCTCGGTACCTATCCATCGGAAAACCTTCATTTATATGTCATTTGATTCGCAATATTATGGGCTACAATATGTGACCTATTAACTTTTTCGATAAAATTGATAGATTTTACAAAAATGTATCTAAATTTAGGATTTTTCAAAGTTCCATCTTTAGTTTTCTCCGTTTAACTTTTTGGGAGCCTTTTTAGGAAAAAATACTAGAAATAAAAAGGTTACCCACTTTCATTGCGAATCCATTGATGTATATATTAATGCATTTACGATCCGAGATGACGGAAATGGTATATAGTACATTATGTGCAATAAACCAAAGTTGCATATTATATCCAACTACAAGGGGCCCCTCCCAAATGATTTGTATCCTCCTGAATAGATTAATGAGTTCATCTATGGCTACTAGCATCCATGAAAAACAGTTATGAGGAAAAAATATTTTCCACTAATAAAGGAATGACCTTGCTTAGAGAAATTGGTAGGTTACTCCCAGCCACTGCCAGAGGGCAAATCTACGGGGGACGGCGGCGGTCGAAGTAGGATGTTATCCCCAAAATAGCTATTATTCCCCCAGAGTTTCACAAATTTATTGAAATAGTACTGTTTATAAGGTGCAATAGTTCAGTATGTGAAATAAAATAAGGTGGCCTTGACAAATACCCTACCCACCCCCCTCAAAGTGTGTACCCCCCCCCCCCACCTACATGAATTAATGGGTTTACACTTGGCTACTATAATAAGTATTAGCAGCCATGAAATACATTATTATAGTGAAAAATATATATTTCTTGACAATGTCATAATTCATTGACAAATCTGGAAAATCTGAAAAGTGTCTACGCTTAACCCCCCTGCAACTCGGGAACCGTTCAATTTGGCGTACTTTTGTAAAGGACAATTTTTATTTTAAATTAAATTTAGAATATATTTGTATTGAATACATTTTGCCCTCAACCCTACACTTTTCGAGTTATTACGAAAAAACTGAAATTTTGTACCTTTCACCCCCCTCCCATTCTAGTGCTGAAACGGTAGTCCCACTCTAGTGCATTGATAGTGCTGAAACGGTAGTTGGCTGATGAGGGGGCTTGACCGCGGCGTAACCCCCCTCCACTGCGTCATCACGGGTCGTAAATGCATTAATATATACTTCAATGGATTCGTAATGAAAGTGGCTAAACGTTTTATTTCAGGTATTTTTGCAGAAAAAGGCTCCCAAAAAAGTTAAACAGAGAAAACTAAAGATTGAACTTTGAAAAATCCAAAATTTAGACACATATACAATTTTTTTGAAAAATCTATCAATTTTATCGAAAAAGTTAATAGGCCACATATTGTAGCCCATAATATTGCGAATCAAATGACATATAAATGAAGGTTCTCCAATGAATAGGTATCAAGATAATTGATTTCCCGTGATAACCTGAATTTTTGAACTTTGTGGGGGGCTGGGGGGTAAAACTCCAGCGGGATTCCCTGGGACTTTTGGGAAAATGACCCTCTGGGATGGTTCTATCGATGGTGAGAAATCCAGCTTTCTCCTAATTTTGTGACTGAAATCGCCTTTTTGGACCTTTATTGACTGGGCTATTAACAATAATTGATTTTGCTTCTCTCAGACTCATAATTTAAGTGAGTATTAGTTTAGTTCCATTAGATACCAGCTTGAAAATTTCATTGGAAATTCATAATATTGTAACCAAAACAGTTGAAATATCAAACATGACGTCAATATGCGATATTTAGCTCGACAATCAACAATAATAATATTATATCACACTTCAATAACTTTCTTCAAGCTCTTCCCAAGAGCATCAAGATTTTTGTACTTCTTTTATCAGTCCATCTTCATAGTTCAAAGTTTCTCCGTTAGATGACTCTCCCTTCTTCGACTATTGTGATTTCATTGATGTGAATGCCGCAACCGCAAAAACACGTTTAACACTGAATGGAATTCTAGTTCTTGTACAATTCCGTGTGAAAATCCAGGGGTGTCCACCATTCAAAACCCCCATCACCCCTAAGTCTCGCACAGAATTGTACAAGAACTAGAATTCTATTAAGAGTTAAACGTGTTCAAATATTCACTCCCACAAAAAAGTTCGAGCCCAGATGGGAAAGTACGTATTATTGTTAAAAAGTATATATTTATCTAGTTCAGTCATTCAAAAAGAGTATTTTATGGTCATTTAAAGTGAAAAATCTTGATAAAAATTTCATACACTTTTTATATTTGGAAAATAGTTTCACTACTGACAACATGAGATCTTTTTCTTATAGTTTCATATAAATAATCAAGTTGATGAACTCTAGCCCTTAAAAAAATACCGTATTTTTTCAAGTATCCAATGCAATTGTAACCAAAAACCAATAATAAAAATGTATGAATACTTATGAGGTAGGCCTACTGCAATTGAATACTACTATACTACTGTAGAACTATAAGGCCTATAATAGTACCTAGTATATAATAGTACTAAGTACTTATGAATATAGTAGTACTATAATAGTACAACTAGCAGTATTCATTTTTGTACTCAAACCGGGTTGTTTCGACTACAGTTTGGATATATTCACGTAACGATCGAAAGCCCCAGAATTCTATCAAATTGTTACTAATATAATACATGAAAAGAAATACATCCTGATCTATGAAAAATCTGGAAGGCTGAAAAAAGCCTTGCTAAGGATAATTTCTGTAAAATTATTGAAAAATTCACTGTTATCGGGAATATAAATTACTATATTAATTTTAATGGAAGCGGATTGCCTACATATGCCCCGATGAATCGAACAATTACAATTACAGTAGTTCAAATTAACTGACAAATAGTACTCAATGACAGGGGCTGTGGGTGGCTGCGGGTGTTCGGCTGGCCGGTGCTGCAATCCCAGTGTGCTAGTGGAAGTGAATATGAAACTGGCAACCAGCTGGTAGGGCTAGGCCCTTCGTGGGCTGGTGAGCCGCTGACAAACAAAGAAACAAATTAACTGAAAATATGATTTTTGTACACACCCTTGAAGCTGACGTAGGAAGCGGATCATAAATTTAGCTTGAGTACCTAGTGGAATAAAGGAACGGGAATAGCATAGGGGAACTAGAGGAACTATAGTCTATCTATATAGACAATTTATTACTACAATATTAGTCTGTCCAAGCAAAGAAGACATTCTGGCAACATGAGAAAATTAATTCAGCTCGGTCAATATTGGTTCGAAAATTGTAAATTTGATCTCATGCTGTAGTTGAGACTCTTTCCTAAAATTTGAGACCACATGTATAATTTTTAATATTGATTGAGCTGGAGTCATTTTCCCATCTTGCCAGAATGTCATCTTCGCTAGGACAGACTATAACTGAGTAGGCTATCGTCTATTGTTCGGGAGAATTGATAGGTGGTCATTAAATGAAATGAATATATTCTATCAAATACATGCATAAATTGTTTTTATCTTCAAAAATAACAAGATCAATAAAAGATTGCAGCTTTTATTCGGAAAGTTTACTGGTAGTATTCAATTGCGCTATTGACTTCATATTCAATCGGCTGAGCGTCACTAGTAATCTGTTGATGAAAAGATGTTGAATATTGAGTATGTTGTACGCACGATCTGTAATGATGAAAATTAATTTTAGTCTTTATTATTTCCTTTTTTCATAATTTCCAGTTTTACAATACACAGCATTCAAATATCAAGTTAAAGATTTCAGTCAACTTTCATTACACACTTGTTATAGTCTATCCAAGCAAAAAAGACCCTCTGGCAAGATGGGAATATGACTCAAGATCGGTCAATTTTGGTTAAAAAATGATCGATTCGATCTTAATTTGTAGGAAAAATTTTGATCTACTATTAAGACCACATTTATAACTCTTAAACAAATATTGACCAAGCTGGAGTCATTTTCCCATCTTGCCAGAGGGTCTTCTGTACTTGAACAGACTATACCTTACATATTAAATTGACAGGAAATGTTAATGGAGCGATATGAAGAATTTGAATGATGCTTTGCAGTTCATCATATCTGACAAAGTCACTTTGTACTAAAGGGCTCTTCAAAGACAAGGTAGACGCAGGATCCATCATTCCAATCCGTATAGTATAGTATTGGTATTACTATATAAGTTGGTTATGCGGATTTGTTTGTGGATAATTTTTAACAATATTGAATGTTTGACTGCTCTTCTATTTTATCATAAATTCAAATTTGACGCTATTATAGGGTATCTGGCAACCCCCTCCTAAATAGAGTTCAAGAGGACTGTATTATTATAATCATAGGGTGGACTGTATATAATCATAGGGTTGACTGTTAAATTATGTTATGTGTAAATTGTGATTGGTCAGCTCAGTCAACTCCGCCATAGTTTTGCCAACTCTCATAAGATTTGAAGAGAAATTAAGAGAGAATTAAGATTGGAATCATATTATGTTTCTCTGAAATACTCATTTCTCACCCAGAACTGCCTATTATCTGCCAGTTTCAGTTTCTACATTTAAAAGCTTTTAAATTAATATCGAAAGTGAAGAAACTTTTTTAATGCTAGGAAAGACATTTTTCAAGATATTTCTATTATAAAAAGTTGGAAAAAACAAGTGGAATAGTTAATGTTTGCCTGTAATCCAAATAATTAAAAATCTTGGCAAAACTATGGCTGCTGGCGAGAAAAAAATTTGATCTCAACAAAATGCATAATGAAGCACTCCACACCAATGGCCACGCTATGATTATACAGTCTCCATAAAGAGGACTATCCATAGTGGATCAAAAGATAGAGATGAAAAAATAAGAGAAATGAATATGTCATTAAATTTGATAATAATGTATTAGCTGTAGTAATCAAACACAATGGAATCAGTTAGGGCTCTATGAAAAGGCCCTTTTTTATAGAGCCCTAGAATAAGTGAGTATAGAACGTTATCTTCATCTTTCCACTATAAATGGACCCTCACTTAGCACTGCCATCTCAGTTTTCCTCAAACTTTTTCAACCTTCTTGGCACCAATTATACATGAGTGCAATATCTTATTTGAAACATAGCGTTAGAGATTGAAGGACCACTATTATTAGAAAAATATTAAATATCCATTTTCTTCAAAACTCCTAACCCACTGACCTGAACAAACAACTGCAAATTGATTTCGAAAAGCCCATTGCCTTTGAGTACTATGGTTTCACTCGTACAAAGCTGAAATATTAACAGGGTCTTCTTCTGATTTGCAGGGAAATTAAACCATGAGCAATTGTAGAGAGCGTTTGATACTTTGCTACTCTGAAACAAAATTGTTAATTCTGAAACAGTCTTTCTTCATGTATTCATCCATTCATCAGAGTAGAAATATACGAAATAACGAATGAAAAAAACTGGCAATCGCACAGAACCTCTCCAATTCCTGATTCAGTAACAATCATAATAATTAGTCAAAATTTTGTGAAAGCTTTTGTTTCACCGAAAGGTATCCTCTCAAAGAAAAGATAGTTCGGAGTATGGAGACTGTAAATCAGGCTAATTATAAACTCTCTATAGTTCGGAGTAACTGATGAATTTCGAATTTTGAAAGGTTAATATCAAGCCAAAATAACACAAATTAATTATGATACAAAAAGCAGGCTTTAGGCTACCTATAAAGAAGCAGTGAAGATATAGTGACGAAATAAGATTCTATGAAGCACAGAAGTGATAAATTCATTATCAATAGAATTGTACATCGTCGTTTAAATGTACTTTTTTCAAGGAATGAGTTTTATTGCTTGTTTATATTTCTACTCTGGTAGGATAAATTATTAAAAGTGATTTTGACTCTCGATTTGGATCTTGACAAAGAAGATGGAGTGATGGTTTCACATTGATGGATAAAAAGCAAAAATAGCTAGGTGACACTACAAAAATTCTCTGACAGTTTTGAGCTTCCAATTTTCGCCGATACAAATAATTCCAACTAGAAAATAATACTTACGGCCTCAGTAAGAGAGGTTCCCATGAAACAATAGCCAAACACCATTGTGAGCTCTATCACGAAAAGTGATGTAAATTTCATCGTCTCAAAAGAAAATAATTTGGTCTGAAATCAGTCAAACATAATAATAAATAAGAAAGTCGTTCAACATTATTTATTAATTCAGTGATCATGAAATACAATCAAATACTTATTAAAAAGAGATTCAATAATGGTAGGCTAAAAACCTAAAATCAGATTCAATAAAATAATGTAAAGTCATTAAAAAAAAATATTTTAATGATTAGATATCGATCAACTTGCACATTGTAGGCTATACATTTTACAGAAAGGAGTGGAATGATTGAGCAAGAGGAATGAAATCTCAATACTATAATTGAGTATGAGTAACTCATACTTGTAACTGTTACATGTATAACTTACTAAGAATACTTATAACTCATACTCAGGTAGAGTTTGCGCAAGCTGAGAAGACATACCTTCTCAATACACATTACATAGTTATGGCGTGTCTTCTTGGCTTGCTTTTACACGTTTGCAAAGATAACAACTATATACATGAGAATGGAAATATCAGCATAGACTCTATTCTCAACTATTTCGTTATTTTCAACACTCCGCCATGGATTAAGTAAGTAGACCTTCTGTACTCAGTCTATGATTCTACTCTGTGAGTCTGTGGCCGTTTTCAAAATTGACAAGACACAGGAGGCAGGAGCCAGATAGGCAACCCGCTCAAATATATCAGCTATTTTTTCGAACAAACGGTATAGAAGAGAGTATTGGAAAGTTTGGCCTTGAAAAGTACGACCCGCCAGATCCGTGAAGTGCGGTGATTTTTTTCTAGTTCAAGCTCGTTAATTGAAGCTCAGGAAAATACCCTCGGGTGAATTCCTGTATGTGTATGAGGTCCGTGGACCATAGCAGTGAATATACGTTAGAAATAATCTCTTTATATTCACTGATTGCAGTGTGCAGTACACACAAAAGAATTAATTCGGAAGAGAGCTCAAATCCTCCATAATTGTAACCACTACAATTATTGTAACCATAATCGTTTCTTAAATTACATTACACACTCAAGTATCTTGAATTCTCTCTTCCAGTTATTATATGATGAATAAATTCTGCTGGATAATGTTTAAGCATGAGAAGCATAAAGCAAAATAAGGGGTAAATGATTTTCAATTCAGACTGGGTCAAGATTCAAAATAAAAATGGCTATATGCATATTCAAGAATAAATTATAATATTGACAATAAATTAACATGTTTAGCTTAGTACGTATAGCTCCAAGTTTTTTTTTTATAATGGATGCAAAGTATTCAAGAAAATACAACATAATATGATTTAATATAAATAGGGAATAAATATATAGATACTTCTTACCCTTGTAAGTACAAGCGCCAAAGTAGCCAGAACTGACATGCTCAATCCTATCACAATACCATAAATAGTAGTTGTCAAATCCTGATATAGATTGTATAGCCTGTAGGAATTAATCACCTTTTAATACATACAACATGACCAAACAACAACAAAAATAACAACTAGAAGAATAATCCAAATTGATTATTTGGAAATTTCTCTCTTTTAACTGGAAAATATTTTCTCACAATATCTCTTTTCTACCACAATATTATTTTGGAACTATTCTGTACTCAATTATTTCCACAACAATAAATATATTGAATTTTTGAATAAAATATGAAATTAACGCCGTTTATGTAAAAAGCCGACTAGATATGAATTCGAAAGAAACTCTTATCTAGAAATAACTAGGCAAGACTTGAGTTTTCTCTCTTATAATTCATAGTTTTACAGAGAAATTGAAAAACTTGAATAGCTAACCTTGCAATCGCCAAATGATGGTGTATGTTCTCCCTCAAACATTCTCGCACGCAATCTTCGTAAAGTAGGCTGTTTTTGACAATAATCTCCGAGTGAAGATCAACGCTCTTCTTGTAAAGTTCTTCTGCTCTCAACTCCAAGTTCAATATTGACCGCTCCAAAATCATGTACTGTAGGTTGACTTCGAAAACAAGATAGACAAGAAAAGGAACCGAGGCTCCAATGTACATAATAACTATGAAAACCTCACAAAACAAGAATGCGTAAGCGATTGTGAAGCCAAGTAAGTTTTCTGTGTTGAAGGGAAACCACATAGGAACTGGCAAATCGTAATTGATTTCTTCAATTCGTTTTCTTTCGTCAGAACCAAAAATTTTGATAAGTAAAGGAGCTACAATGGCCAGGAGTGTTCCTGCCGCCAACATAGCCAAGTGAAATATTTTTTGAAACATTATTTCATAATATTTCATTGTTGTTTTCAGTTCTTTCTCGTCGTCTTCGGCACAGCCAGTCTTGTAAACGAATACATCTTCATCGATTATTTGTAAAATTTTGTGCAAGATTGGCATTGTGAACACATAATGATTGGCAATAAGTAACCAGATTGCTAGAACAATACTGTAGCCGTGAGCTATTTCGACAAAGGCTAGAAGATCGTGGCGTGCGAAGTACAAACTCATAACTCCGGTTAGGAGGAAGTAAGTGGCTGTTGAAAAACTAAAAGTCACCATTATTATATGGTAGGTGATCCATGGTTGTTTTGGGTAGATAAGGAGGTTTGAGGCTATCAGATATTTCATTTGCGACTTCTCAACACCTCGCAGTATGCTCCTCCAGGCCTCCTCTGTGTTTTGCCACAACCTTAAATTACGCGAAAAAAATTCATTTTGTAAAACTTAAAAAATATTTGAATTGAATATCATATTCACAAACCTAATTATGTAAGCAGATGCTTGTTACAAATGTTACATATTGTACTGGAGAAAGTTGATAATTTTTTTCTGAAAATGACCATTATTGCCGGTCATTTAATGTGCTTGGCTCATGTTTTGGACGGCTCATGTACTTGGGCCACAGACATCACATCAAGATTTATCACAAAAATCTTGTGCAATGATTATCTACAGCATTATAATTGAGGACTGTAATTTAAAAACAAACTTAATATGATTATTAAATTATTGAAAAAAAACTCATTGACCTATATTATAGTCTGTCCAAGCAAAGAAGACCCTCTGGCAAGATGGGAAAATGACTCCAGCTTGATCAATAATTGTTCAAGAATTATAAATGTGGTCTCAATAGTAGATACAATTTAATAAGAATTTGAATTGAAATTGATAATTTTTGAACCAATATTGACCGAGCTTCAGTCATTTTCCCATCTTGCTAGAGGGATTTCTTTGCTTGGACAGACTACATAGTTTACTCACAAATTGTTGGGCAAAAATGGATAAAATTGTATAATAATTGAATACTCACATGAATATTGAATATTGAATTTAAGCTGTTATAATAAAAGAGGTTATCCTCACTCAGAAATTTTCTATGAGAATTGTCATTTACTTACATTTTCTACGATAATGAGCAATAATTATAAGAAAGCTATAGACTAGGCTACCCTAAATTATAATGCTCCACAGTAGTGAGTATTGGTAAATAACACACTACTTTCTTTTCTCAAACGAATATCTGTTATTCTCTTTTGGTCGTGATGGGATTACAGAAAAATTTAAACATGGCACAAGATCTGACAGAAGGATTGTATGTTCACAATGATATCTGGAATGGTTGAGCCTTGAAGTTCTGTGACCCTCAAAACACTGAATAATAAACATGGTTATCGTGAGTATGGAAAGTTCATTAATACTTCATTCAATCAAAATATTGATGAACAATGCTTTGGTCAAAACGTATTCACAAATGTCCTTCCATTCTGCATAAGAGATTCTTTCAATCTTTGATCATAATCAAATCCTATTTTCAAAAAATGTGAATTTCTCTTTTCTACACACAAACAAGTCTAATACACGATACTATAGTCTACTATGTATGGTATTCATCAAACTCATTATCATTAGTTGATGGTCAGGCTGTTAATTATCGGAATCGCCCAAAAACACCGGAACAGAAATATTGTATGACTCTATCATCATCTTTAGTTATAAATTTTCATGAATCTTGAAGATTTCTGATGAGTAAACTTTTTAGTGCATTTCATTAAAAAAAATGCACTATTGGTCTTGACCGGATAATCGCAAATATATGATGCGATATATTTTTTCCACGTTTCCGAGCCCCCAGAACACGAATCTGATGTCCGTTCAAATTCATATATCTATATATATATATATATATATATTTATATATGTACAGATTCTTGTTAACACGATAACTCCCGAAGGGCTTGTCGGAGAGCGACCGAATTTTGCACAAAAATCATTAGAGTTAATATCTCGGTCAAGTTCGTTAACCAGCCAAATTGGTCCAAGGGAAAGGGGTGAAATTAGGGGATGAAAATTTTGAAAAATCACTACAAATCGACCAATGACTTGATCGTTTTGAAAATTGGTGTGTATAATACCCTTAATATGCCCTACAATTTGAGCTATCAACGAAAAAAATCCAATCAAAAATGGCGGAGAAATCGGCGAATAATATGCCGAAAATTGAGTTTTTTCACGGGTTTTTTGAAAACGGCACCTTTGAATTCATACCCTGAATAGCTCATAATAAGTCATATGAGTTGAGCGATCATAGATTTGCATTTGAAATGCATTCTTTCCGACCGCCAGCTGCCGGAACGAATTTTTTAATCCTGTAGAGATGAATTAATCTTTTTAGAGCTGATAGCCTATATTAGTACTATTTCTAGATTCAAATTATTATATCACTAAAAAATTCATATTAAACCAAATCTTAGATTATTATTGAATGATTTTGAGAGATATTAGAGAGAATACAATAAGGTAGAAATAACAGAAAAAATAGTCTACTATCAATGGATGAACAGAATTTTCATTTCGAACTAATACATAACATAAAACAAAATAGAAAACATAGAATTTCATCAATAGATTACATCATTATGAAATCAATGCACTATTAGTCAATACATTAAAACAGAAACTAATTTATTTTTGTTATCAATTAGAGTGATCTAAGATCTGTTAGAGTGAGCTGAACTGATCAATTAGAGTGAGCTAATTTTATATCTGACAAGTACATGGCCATGTCATAAGCTGTGGGGTCATTTGATTTATTCTCTCATACCAGCAAGTATAGTTTTTTTTCTTGCTTATTGGGTTACAGTTCAAAAATATCATTATGAATTCAGCCGGTAGGTGGCAGTAGCTGTTGGGTTGAACACACCAGCAAGCTCCTCCCTCTTCTCTGATTGGTCAACGATATGGAAAGTGACTAGCTCTGAACTCTGTCATCAGATGGCAGATTGATCCACACACGAGCAAGCTCCTCCTACTCTTCCCTGATTGGTAGACGGTTTGAAAAGTAGCCTAGTTAAGTCAGGAGCTGATCCACATCGAATGAAAGGACAAGATGTTGTCAAACCACTGATTTATTGAAAAATTGAGATTTTTTATAAATCAGTGGTTTGACAACATCTTGTCTTTTCATTTAGTATGGATAACTACCACAATATCACCTCCACAAACACTTGAAAAAATTGTCCTACACACTTCCAAGTTTCTCCTATTTCCATGTTGGATGGTGAAATCGTATATACTCAACTGTACAGTACTATAATACTAGTAAAAATATACTATATGTATACTAGGTTAAAACGGTGTATACTATACTATAGGCATTGTATTATTGTATACTATATTATTATAAAGTATGTAAAATATATCTATATTCAGTGAACGTTTAACCCAACTGGCCGTAACTCTGCTATCTGGTGAATAAAAGTTATTCTTCCATACAATTTTATGTCGAACTTTTCCATTTTCCATCTATTGTAAGCCGTATTACAAGTAATTTTTTCTACTTGGCCTTCATTTTTGTGAGGATATTGGATATTGAGTAAGTTATTTGAACTATCTGGGATGAAAATTAGAAATTTCTGATAATACAACACCGATAACACAGTTTAGCAGGATTAATAAAAGGGAAATGCTACTTTAATGGAGTTCATTGTGGAGGAAAATAATTATTTTAAGAAGAAATTTGATATTATCTGAAATTGTGATCAAAAATTATAAAAAATTGGAATTGTTTGAGAAAGAAGTTGATAGAAAATCCTTGTTAGGAGGTAGATAGGTGGAAGGTAGAAGGTAGGTAACATTTACTCACCTGGACAAACAACTCCAGATTTATTAGAAAAATACCATTTCCTTTCAACACTATGCTCACTGCCGAATTTATTTGGAATATTTGCAAAGTCCTTTTAAGATCTTCACTGAGATTGTACCATGAAGTATTGTACAGAGCACTTGATATCTCTTTACTCTGAAAATAAATGCGTTTAAAGTCACTAAAATACCAAGTTGGACCGAGAAATCGAATAAAAATTGTGGAAGACTTGCAAGCGAGTAGTAGAGTAGAGTAGTAAGTTTTCCATAAACACGAAAAATCTTGAAATTGATATGTTTTACCGAGGTATATAACAAAATACATGAGATATGATATTGAAACATATCGCAAACAATTCTTCAGACTGTTTTACATAATATACAGGGTGTTTCAGGGGGAATGTGCAATACTTCTCAGGCTGATTCCTTACACCAAGTAGACAAAAAAGTTCCATGGGACCAACCCCCAAAAACGCTTTGTTACTGAGATAACAATAGCGGAAAATTAAGATTTTTCAAAATATATTAATTTTTCTAATTCTTTAGAGGCTTTGGTGAGGTTCTAAAATAATCAATTCCTATGTAAAATTAGCTGAAGTATTCAATAAAACCAGTTCCAAGTCTGTAACTTCAAGGGTTATTGAGATAATTGGAAAAACATGCTAAAAAACGCCATTTTTCAACAATAAGGGTTATAACTGGATAAGGAATCATAAAATTGTATTTTTCATTAATGGAAGTTGAAGAGAGCCGGATTCTGAAGAAAAAGTTGAATGGCGGCAATTGTGTAAATCTTACCCAAATCTCAGAAAGTTACAAACTTGAAAATGGTTTCAAGTAATATGATAATATGGAAAATTTTTATTTTCGAATTGTAAGTTGTGAAGATGATACATTATACTTTGAAGTGGAATCTCAGCCTACTCTTGAGGATTACCTTATCGATAAAAAGCAATATTATTCTATACTTTGTTGGTATAAAAAAACATTCTTCAACGATCAGATATGCATAATAACATACCCTAGTAGTTACCATATTTCTCTATTAATGCAAATGTGCGTGCAAATATTGGAATTTTGCCAGATCTCTTATGAAAAATAGTATTTTCATGACGTTGGTCAGTTGAATTTTGGTTTTTGTGTTCAAGGAGAGTAAGTTATACCTTAGTCCATGATATAGTAAATTCATTCGTAGTATAGTCAGTCTCATCGGATTGATTAATGATTATACAGTCTCTCTCATTTTTAGTAGTGTTGTAACAGATAAACTGTTTGGGAAAATACCATTCGATACAGAAAATACTGATGCATCGTTATAATTTTGGCTTGGTACGGATTTGAATTTCTCAAGCATATCTTATTATAAAATTAACTCACAGACCTAATATTGAAAAGTACAGTAACGTTTCTACTCACAATATCAGTCAAGTAAGTTCCCAACAAGCAATAACCAAGAACTATTACAAGCTCCACGACAAATAAAATTGAAAACTTTAAAGTTTCAAACGAGAGTAACTTTGTCTGCAATGGAAAGAAGTAAAAGTTATTAATTTATTTCAATCTCCACTAATAATAGCTTACGTTCAATTCTTGGAAGCACTTTCCTGCAGAAAGCTTATCTAAAAGAATTTTATATAATAATAAGACCTGCTCATACATGTAAGTAATATAGAATAATCGGAATTGAACAAAGAATCTCTATTATTACAATAGGCCTAATTGAAAATTGTCTTTGAATTTATTTCACAAATATAATCAGTCCTTGATAGATTTAGATGAGTTAGGGTAGGAGAATGTCAAATAAGGTGAGGCTTGAGGTTAGGCTGCGGGTGCTACATAGTATATCATAATAGTTTTACATCTATATAATATATCATATGATATGATGTTTTGTTTATCATAGTAGCTTATAGTATAAACCTCAAGCTGCCTCACCTTTTCGACATATTCTTACCCTTATTATTGCAGAATTGCCTAATAGGCTCAAGAATTCAGAGTTGGATTGTTGTTTGAATTTAATAAAAACAATACACGTATCGATTTAATACACGACTGATTTACTGATGGAGCAAGATACATAATAATGCCATAGAGTAAATTCAAGTTTTCACGAACCAATTTTGATTTTTTTCAGTTATGGATTGACTACTACGATAATAATCTTACCTTAGTAAGCACAAGAGTCAATGATCCCAGCATTGCCATACTCATACCAATGAAGACACCATATACAGAGTGTTTCAGGAGGAACGTGCAAAACTTCTCAGGCTGATTGTTCACATCAAGTAGACATGGGACTATCCCCCAAAAACGCTTTGTTACCAAGATAACAATGGCGGAAAATTGAGATTTTTCAAAATATATTAATTTTTCTAATTTTTTTAGAGGCTTTAGTGAGGTTCTAAAATAATCAATTCCTATGTAAAATTAGCTGAGAAATTTAATTAACCAGTTTCAAGTTTGTTACTTTAACGGTTATTGAGATATTTGGGAAAATATGCTAGAAAACGCAATTTTTCAACAATAAGGGTTATAACTGGATAAGGAATCATAAAATTGTATTTTTTATTGATGGAAGTTGAAGAGAGTCGGATTCTAAAGAAAAGGTTGAATGGCGGCGATTGTGTAAATCTTACCCAAATCTCAGAAATAGCGATCAAAAATCGCAACAATCGCAACTAAACACAAATTCATCATTTGTGCTATGTTTTGTCAATTTTGTTTGCCATTTCTGAAATTTGGGTGAGATTTACACTTTGAATTCATTCAATTGTAGTTGAAATATCATATACACCCACCTGAGAATTGCAATATGATGAAGTACATTCTCCTTCAGACTTTCTTGTAAGCACCTCTCATACAATGGATCGTTTCTTAGAGCAACATTCTTAGTCACGTCGATCATACCACTTCTACATCTGTAGCTCTCCAAAGCTCGTAGCTCCAAGTTTGCGATTGAAATTTTCAGTATTTTATACTTTACACTCACCTCCACTGCTCCATAGAATAGGAGCGGTAAAGACGCAGATATGATGAAAAAATATAAGAGAAAACTGCACAAGTAACAATGTGTAAGCTACGGTGAAGTCCAGGAGAACATAAGTATCAAAAGGTAACCAGCATGGTACTGGAAGGTTGTAGTTGAGTTCTTCAGTTTTGCTCCGTTCCTCACCTCCATAAATGTTTGTCATTGTGGGAGTAATGAAAAACAGAACGATAAACGCAGCAACTAGTGATAAATTGAACGTTTATTGAAAGATCCAAGTGTAAAAATTTGCAGATTCCTTTATTTTTTTATACTCTTTTTTTATACTCTTTTTATACTCTTGTCGGTTTTGAGAAACTCATGTAGGGAAGGCATTTTGTAAACGTGATGAATTATGTTGAGAGCCCAAAAAAGATGATCCAAACGTGTAAGCGTGTACTAGATCGACAAAGGCTAGCACATCGTTACGTGCCAGGTACATGCTGATAAGGCCAACCACCAAGAAAAATGACGTGATCAGAAATGTTACAATCAACATGATCACATTGAGAGTTAACCAGGGTTGTTCGGGTGATAAGATAAGCGCCGTTCCAACTAGAAATTTCACTCCAATTTTTTCGATACCCCTTGCTACCCTCTTCCAGTCTTCTTTCGAGAGTCGCCATTCTATCCTAAAACATTATTTTCTCGTTATTCCTATAGTAGGCCTGGACTTCCCGTCATTATTTCTGAAATTGTTTTGATCATGATAAAAATGGTTTGATCATGATTTTTTTTGACATTTTTTAGCTTTTGGCATTTCTGTATATGAAACATTATTGATAAACCTTTATTATGATGTATGCTTACATTTTATTATAAAACTTGTTTCTTTTGATAAATTGTATTGCTCAAGTGTTAAAATAAATGAATATTTGATTGGTTTGATTTGATTTGATATTTTCGACTGTGGAGATTTTGCCGAAACAACTTCAGTGCTCGAAACTCACTTTTAAAAGTGAATGGGCTAGGCCGAATAAGTTTGAATAAAACCTTAAATAAGTTTTAAACAAGAATAGCGAGGTGGCTTCTCTGAATTTCATGTTATTGATTCAATGGAGCAGTTTCAGTTCTTATCCACTGCTAACTATACATAGTCATCCCAAGCAAAGAAGATATTCTGGCAAGAAGAAAAAGTGACTCCAGCTCGATTAATATAGGTTCAAAATGGTAAATTTGGTCTTAAACGATAAGAAACATTCTGATCTACAATTTTTGAATCGATATTGACCGAGCTGGAGCATAGCTTCCTTTTATAGAAGAAGGTTATGACTGGAGTCTTTTTCCCTTGTAGCCAAAATGTCTTCTTTGCTTGGCTATGTAGAAAGTGAACGTAAACTAAACGAATAAAAGAAACAGTCATATGATTGACCAATGAGCTGATAGCCAGTGATTTACGTAAAATTAGAGCCATTCAAGATTTTGACCAATCAGATAGCGGATCGTGATCGTTACAAAGAATGTCAGTTGTCATGTGACGTTCTTGTTCAGCTGGCTCCTGATTGGTTAAAATCGCAAAATGGAGACTGTTGCATATAATAAGAGGGGTTTTGAATTCAAGGTTCTAGTTAAGAATTTGAAGCTATAATTAAAGAATGAATGAATTAATTCATTCAATAGGCTATTTCATAAAATAACTTAGTGTTCAGCTTAAATTGAGAAGGTGATTTGAGCGATTTAATTTTCATTTAACTATAGATGAAACATCTGAAAATTCCAGTTGAACTGTGTGATATCGTATTGAAAAATGAGAAAAAAATTTACAATTTCTCGGATTTTTCATTATTATGTTTAAGTCATCATAAGGGTATACATTTTCTTCATACGACATTTATCTATATTTCCAGACCTATTTTCTATTGCTGAGCATTGATTGATGTGATTTATTCTGATTTGATTATTGAAAGATATATATATTTGTATATATATTATATATAAATATACAGGGATTCTGCTGTGAACTGAAGAAGGTGGCACAGCCACCGAAATATTTTCACCTTAAAATGTAAGTTTATTTGTGTTTTTCTTCCTATCCATCACTTAAATCTGTCTATTTGTGAAATATATATATATATATATATAGAGATATATTTCACAATAAGGAAGAGAAATGAATAAGAAATGGGGAAAATTTGTAGATAGAAAGAGTCCAATACTTATTTTCTTTTAGGGCTACTGTATTTGTTCAAACTTTAACTTGAAAAGATAAAAAGAGATGTGCTACAGAGAAATTTAGTCTATAATTCATTTCTGTTCAAATAAATTATTATTAAACTCACATGTCTGCTCCACGGATTCTACAAAGCTCACATAAAATAATACACAACAAATTCTTTTATTTGAAAAAGTAACGTGGAATTCAATATCAAATAATCATTCTAAACAAATTAAACTGGCTGCAAACTAGGCTTTACCGTGATGTCACGTAAGTGAATTCTGACCATGACCAACTCTTCGGAGTGAGCTTATTGATCAAGATTTATAATTTAAAATACTCAACCACAAGTTCGTGTTCAGCAAGAAATCTTCTGTCTTCATAATTTTTTAGAATATCTATAAATTATTTTTCACAACACAGGTGCACTCACCATCGCAGTTACTATCGTCCTAAGAGATATACGTCCTTTTCTCCTATACAGTGATAGGATCGATGCAAGAATGAATTTCGAAAATTATTACTTATTCAGAATATGAGAGATAGAACTCAATATTATCAGATTCAATTCATGAATGAGTATCTAAATACCTTTGATAGATCTAGGGTAACGTAGCTTATAAGGAGAATAAAAATATCATTAAAGAAAAATAATCATATAATTTTTAGTTTTAATATGAATTTTAGTTTTGAACAATGTGATCATTTTTGGGTCAAATTTTCAATAAGATTGAAATAATTGTGATAATTTGCTAATTTTCTTTAATAGAAACTTTACTTGTTTCTTGTTCAAAACTTGATTTGATGTTTTACAAAGACATAATAAGAATTTATTTTGATTGATTGATTTAATTTACTTGAGCCATTTTTGAGATAATAATTATCTTTATTTATCGCTTGAAGAAAATATGTTGAAAATTGAATAAGTCGTTCGTGCAATCTGAAAAAAAATATTTTTCATTTCTTCATAAATTGTTTATGAAATAATTCTTAATATTATATCTCGTACATGTATAGGCTGACTGGGGTTGGAATATACATAATTAACTAACCAAGTGTGTTTTGAGCACGTAAGTTATTAAAAGTTATGTTGGAGCAATAAAGTTCATGAAGGCCATATTCATTCTTAGTTATGGGGCCATCTGCCTCATTTCTTGAAAGTTGTGGAGCAGAAATCAATCAAACATTTTTATAAGTCCAATACGTTGGTTTCAAGTGATACGTGAGTAATACGAATAAGTATTAGGTATCATATTAAGTATTGCGAATTATCATTAGTAATACGGGTCTAATAAACTATACCTATGCAATTACACTTGGATAAAATTAGTAATACTCTGTCTAATTCCTATGGATATACTTTTTATTAGTTCAAGTATAGGCCTACGTTTATAAGTGACTTGATTATTTCAAATATACGTTGAGAAAGAGAGAGAGAGAGAGAGAGAGAGAGAGAGAAATAGGATAGCATCATTCGTACCTGTACAAATAATCGTAGATCAATCACGAAGAGGCCATTTCCTTTGAGAACCAGACTTTTTCCTGTATTCATTCCATATATCAGTAATGTTTTCTTCTCCTCTTTTCTGAGTAGTTTGTACCACGGACACCCATATAAAGCGTGAGGTATCTGCTTACTCTAAAAACAAAATATAAGCGAGGATTATTATTGAGTATTTGCGTTCAAGGTGCAATTTCCTTTCAATAATATATTTTCCAATAATATATATTCGTATAAACAACCGTAAAAGAAACATACATTTCTATCCTAACCATTTCCCCCTGTCCCCCCCCCTAACCTACACCACCAACAATGCTCCGTGATCTTTCTTCGGAGGATTGAATTGTTTAAGGCCCTTTCTAGACGAGCGTCGAAAACGCGGCGTTTACATCGAGTCGGGAACGCGTGCTCGACAGAAACCATTGTGTTGAATGAGCTTGTCTACACGAGCGAGATTAACGCGCGCCCATTCAAGACAATCAGTTTCTATCGAGCACGCGTTCCCGACGCGACGTAAACGCCTCGTTTTCGACGCTCGTCTAGAATGGCCTAATTGTTTATTTGCAAGAATATGATTCAGATCACTAGAGCTCAAATGCTTTGTGTATAAATATATTGGAGGGAATTCAGTATAGAGAAATCTTTGTCAATAGTGGGAAAGCTAATTTTTTTGAAGTAGGCCTACAGTAGATGATGATAATGATATGGATATTTATCTTATTAGTCCCAGATTTATATGAAAATTTCTGATAATGAGATTAAAAAATTTCTCTACTACTTACTGCTTCAGTGAGAGAGGTTCCCATGAAACAATAGCCAAACGCAAAACATAGTTCCAATAGGAAGAAAAATGTGAACTTCACAGCTTCAAAAGAGAATTGTATCTGGAATCAAAGTTTAAATTCAATTGAGCTAAAAATTGAATCAAACGTTCTATTCTTAATTTTTCAAATTTTCTAATTATTGCTGAATGCCTAATGTGTTGGATAAATTACATAGATTTATCATTGCATATTGCAATTCGATTGATTGAAATCCAGCCCAAATTGATGAAGTATAAAGATTACAACAACACTCACCTTTGTAAGAACGAGTGAGAGGGAAGCAAGAAATATCATGCTCACTCCAATGGAAACACCAAGAATAGATGACGTCGCCTCTTGAAAGAGATTGAAAAATCTGCCAACAAAATATAAAGAGCTACCAGTCGTCAGGATTGAGGGTAATTATCAACCATTCTATAGAAAATGCTTCAGTATAAGGGAACTTAATTTTAATTTTCATTCACCTACCATCTAAAGTCGCATTTTACTCCCCGAATTTGAATACTAAAGTTTCACTTTTTCTCCCTAGGGAGAAAAAGCAAACAGCTGATCACTTTTTGTCCCTAGGGAGTAAAGTAAACCCATAAGAATAACACGGGTGACGTCATCCATTAATACAGCAAATGAAAAATTGATTAAAACAACAGCTGTTACAGACAGTAAAAAGAAATAGAGCTTTTTTGACCTGTTGAGGTACAGGAAATAGCTGCGAATTTTCGATTGTGAGGTTGTCATCTCTACGACAGTATAGTAGATTACCCTTATTTATTACATTCCTATAGTATTCATTGGTGAAGGTGGAGGAAAAATGTTGTGTGCATCTGAGACTAAATTACTTTTCCTCCCTCGGGAAATTGTCACCCTCAGCTATGCCTTGGGCACCAACAGTTTCCCTCGGGGAGATATTCTATTAATTAATTGATTAAATTAGTAATTTCTCACTATTGGTATCATCTATTAGTTATAAACATAAAAATTAAATTAAATTGGAAAAAATTGAAATTCTCTCAAAAATGTTCCAGGATTACAATAGAATGAAGATATACTGTAGTAGTTCCAAACAGAAATAAAAAATTTGAACACTTGTGTTGAGTAAGAGGTGAGTTAGTGTACTCTTACTTGTAACTTTGCATTATTCTAAAAAGAAAAAGAATGAACATAATTAGTAGGGGAAAATAGTATTAAAATATTTCTTGATAAAAGAGGTACATTTATAAAAGCATAAAAAGTCCAAAAAGCAAACCATAGTAATGATTTTAATAGTTGAGCTGGTTTACGAAAATAATAGTTATGGTTTGTTTCGGATTAGCGATCATTCAATACTATAAAGAGTACAAAAGTTAGCCAAAAAAATAATAAACGAATCAAACAACAATAGCTTGACATGGTGATTTCAGTAACTGAGTTGGATAACGTTTTGTACTAGTCTCTGTGTTTTCACCTATAAGTATTATTGTGTTATCTTTTATAAAAAATAAATAAATATCAAACATACCTGACAATCTGAATATGATGCAGTATGTTCTCCTTCAAACATTCTCTCAAGCACTTATGAAATAACGGATCCTCCAGCAGAGTTCCAGCATCAATGTCATCCTCTCTACCTAGCTGCCAGCCTCGGTATCTTTCAACAGCTCTATGCTCAATATTCATTATGGAGTTGTGCAATATTTTGAACTGACAGCCAACCTCCAACGCAAGGTAAACTATGTAGGGAAGAGCTACTCCAACATAGAGGATTACTAAAGAAATTTCACTAGTCAAGAGAAAAAACGCTATGGTGAAACCTGTCCACGAATCTGTGTTGAAGGGAAACCAAAACGGGATTGGAAGTTTGTAATTTATTCCCTTGATTTTGGGACGATCACCTTCTCCAAATATCGTTAAAAGTAGAGGAGATACAATAACTAACATGGAAAGAGCCAATATAAGAGCTGTATGGAATAGATTTTGGAAAAGTGACGAGTACTTTTTCAAGTCTGTTTTAATTTTTTCATCATCCTCTCTACCATACAAAGTTTTGTACACAAACACATCCTTATCAACCAAACGCAGCAACTCATACATTATTGGTGTTTTGATAGTGAATTGTAGAAGCAACAACCCCCACAATGCTACAATAAAACTATACGCATGTGCTATCTCAACAAAAGTTAAGAGATCGTTTCGAGCATGGTAGATACACATGGCGCCAATCAATACGAAAAACGACATAATGCTCATTGTCAAGAGCATGAATATGATATTCAACGTGTACCATGGCTGTTCTGGGCTGATAACTATGGCAGTAGCTATCATGAACTTGATTTTTGTTTTTTCCAAACCTCTGTAAACGCTTCTCCAATTTTCCTCTGTGATTTCCCAAAGCCTGGAAAATTGCAGATACAATATTTTTACAGTTAAATTTCATACTCAGAAGACTACTTGAGATTATTCAACATCAACACTAATGCAAGACTCTTCCATTCTTAAAGACTATTTTCCTCATTACAATCAGGGCTTGATTTCAGGGAAACGCGTGGGAGCGGCGCTTTTTCCAAAGAATACCTTTTTTCCTTCATTCTTTCATATTTTAAAATTGTATTGTTAGTTTTATAAAACAAAGCTACAAAACATTGCCCAAATTCACTAAAAACGCTCCAATTCAAGTGTGATTTTTGAAAATTTTCCCATCACCCCTCCCCCCCAGACCCACCGGTGAGTCAGTTCACCCACCGCTCCCATACCTCTTTTTTAGAAATCAAGCATTGATTACAATACTATCCATTTATGTACCAAAATAATCAATGAAGAGTATCCTTCATATGAATTCTTACTTACATAATTATTCCGAATATAGGCCTAATATAAATATTTTCCTCTATACTCCAATTATGGCCTACTCAACACATATACGTTTTAAATGAATGTTGACATATCACAATAAGGAAATAAATATGAAGAGGCTACATATACAATACAGTCGTTAATTACTAGATCTCAATTCACTGTTTTTCCACTTGAAAGTTCTTTATTGGAGTATAGAGAATAAAACAGAGACCAGTAGAAAGAAATAGGGTAGGGTTCCTACGATTTCCGATAATATAATTTATAAGGACTGAGTTTTGAGTACCGTGTATACTTCATTAGTCCTCTGGGCTTTGCCCTTTTTGGATCATGAATGTTGATCTAATTCATTCAGCCTGATGAATCCTACATGCAGCCAAGTCTCTGAGAAAATCGTGTTCAGCCTGAGCATAAATAATTTCGTGCTAAAAAATAAACAATGACACAAATCGATACTATAGGAAAATTTTGTCGGACTGTAAAAAGTTTGATTCGATTTAACCTTCGTAGAATGACGTCATTATGAATTCATTGGATAAATTTCTTGTTGCGGTTAATTTGATTGGCTTCTGTGCAATCGCACCTTATAAGAGTTATCAGACAAAAACGTTCTATTATATTAAATCAAAGTGAAAATCTGAAGGTTCTCACTTGGTCTAGAATTGATTATTGATATAAAAAGTCACTGTTGTCTAGTAACAAGATAGCTGGAAAAATTGTAGACGTTTTGAAAATAATTATTTATCAGATATCAGACCTTGTTGAATAAGACATTAGGCAGTTCGACTTGACTGAAAAATTGCACTACTTTTGCTTTCTTCTCGTTTCAACTAGATTTTAAACTAGTCTACGCTCTATTCGAAATTGTGTCTACAAGAGAATATCATGGTCATGATATAAAATTTTAGGGTTAAATATAGGGAATTAGAAGTAGATTCGATTCATGAGCGAGTCATGTAAGTTCCACAAATTGAATTTTAATGCTATAATCACTTTCCTCCATTGAATGAGGATAACCATTCAGGCCTCTCATCTTTCTACAGTGTACTACATCGTCTACTCATCTTGATAGACTTTGTAAAGTTGAATTTTTTCAAAATCTCGGACGAATATTCAATAGTATATCTATAGAATTAATTTGCTATGAATCTTTCAATTTCTTAGTCAATTTTAAGTCAATTTTGCAAAAGCCTCTAAAAATTATAAAATAATAGATTTTTGAAAAATGTGTCTTTGTTGTCTTGTAAAGTTGCATTTTTTGGAGTAGGCCTGTATGGGGGTGTATTGTGTATATGGAACTCGTTCATCTGCTTTGCTCAAGAAATCATCCTAAGAAGTATTCCTCAAGAAACACTCTCACCTACATACTGTATTACTTATTTATAAAGGAGTTCTAATTTATTCCCCAATGAAACGTATTGTTTCTTGTCTATTGATAAATTTCGTTTTCTTCAACATTATAAGCTAAAATAATAATAATAAAATAATGATTATAATACAGTGTATATAACTGTTATGACAACTGCTACAAGAGCCACCGTTTCGTTTAGTTAAAAGTTCCAACTTCCAACCAAAATCTGCAAGTTTCTTCATTGCTTGATTGCTTTATTCTGCAAGTGTTTGTCATGAGATTGATAAATGAATGAATTATTTTTTCAAGGAATGAGATAAGCCTATTTTTTCAGGGTACTATCAGACGAAGAAGACCAACATTGGAAGAGCATTTATAGAGCAATCGACAAGACTGGAGGAAGATTATTAATAGCGTCCGCACTTATAGTATCCCCACACCAACCATGGCTAACACTGAATCTACTGATGATACTTTTACTGTTCACATCAATGGCTTTTTTCCTATATGTGGGGGCAGTCAGTATGTATTATGCTCAAGACGATCTCATGACTTTCGTCGAGATAGCACATGCCTACACATTTATATTGTCATTTTCAATAGTACTATTCAATCACTACGCTTTTAATCTATCAGTCACACTAGAGATTTTAAAAATGATAGATTCTGGAATATTCATATACAAAACTGAATACTGTAAGAAAGAAGACAACAAACTTAAAGCAGCTATGAAATTCTATCACAGTATTTTTCAAAATGTTTTTCGAGTAGCTGTTTTTTTAGCTTTGATGCTCCTAGCTGCCTTAGCACCTTTTTTAACAACAATTTTTGGAGGAGGTAGTAGAGAAAGGGTGGAAGAAGTAAATTACCACTTACCAGTACCAATATGGATGCCTTTTGATATGGATACATATCTGGGTTTCAGTTTGGGTTATTTTTTAGTATTTTTTGAAATAGCTCTCATCGGTATCTACTTAGCAGCTGCCATTCCGTTTCTAGTGTTTGTGGCTTTTGAAGTGAATACTCAATATAGAATACTCAAGAGATCAATATTGAGTTTGGAGCATCGAGCTTTGGAAAAATACAGCGGATACAGTCGAGTAAAAGACCCAAATATTGAAATGATCAGGAATGATCCAATCTATGCAGCATGCGTTCAAGATAGCTTAGAAGAGAATATACTACATCACATTGAAATTCTAAGGTACCTATATGATGATTTTTCAAATTTATCAAGATTTAATGATTGAATTTCTTTCATTTTAACTCCAAACAACAGTGATTAGAATATTTTATAGTCTACAACTCGGTAATTATTGATTGTTTTCATTAATTAAAAATTATTATTTGATTCTCAGTGAATAAATCTGTTATTTTAAATGACTGAAAGAACTATAACCATGGTTTTCCATCTAGTGGAAATTGGGTTATAGGCTATGCTAGCAAAGTGGAACAGCCCTCGGGTCTCCCCACTTCTGGAAACCATACGCTAAATAAAATAGTGAACATATCTTTAATATAGCCTTCGTGATAATTTAGATTTTTCAAAATAAGATTATAATCGATTACTTGAAATATTTTAATTGATAACTCTTTTGAATTATTATAAAAGTTTTTGCAATATGCATTCCTGAGAATCTTCATTAAATTCTATTTGTACTGTAATTTGATCGAATATAATATGATATATTGTATGTTTAAAGGCTATTTAATCTCTACCAAGAACTTACATCAATATTCTTTGGAGTAATCATTGGTGTCAGTATGATGGTACTTGCGTCTCTATCTCTTGTGCTTTCGAAGGTAAAATATTTAGATTATTACATTACTGTTTTCCTACCATTTGTGAGCCCTGAGCAATAATAATTGCTTCATACTATAAAATTTTTATCCATGATTAAGTTCGCTTGAACTCCTAAAACTATAATAAAATACTAGATATCTAAATCAGAAATGATTGAGAAAAACTGTTACTATATAATGTGCCAGTCTGACGTGAAAAACTTTGTCGTTTAAAGAGATTATTAATATATATCACCGTCCTATGCAAATTATTCTTTACAAATATATATTATATATATTTTGAATGATATAGGCTGAAGGCCTGAAGTTGTCTATTTCATTTGCATAGGACTAGGTATAATCTGTCCAAGCAAAAAAGACATTCTGGCAAGATGGAAACATTACTCCAGCTCGGTCAATATGGTTTCATATTGTAGAAATAATCCTGCCCCACAATTTAAGACCCAATTGATAACTTTTTAACCAATATAACCGAGCTGGAGTCATTTTCCCATCTTGGCAGAATGTCTTCTTTGCTTGGACAGACTATTAAGAGATATGGTCAGTAACCTACAGAATCATTTCAAAATAGTTTGCTTGTGTTTTTTAAAAGCGAATCCAACGTAGCAAATTCACCTCGCAGACTGTGTTGTCAGAGCTGAACATGTATCAAGATGGAGTTCACTCGCTTTCTACCAAATTAAGAAAACTTTTTCATTGTAGTGGGCTACGTATAATATATTACTAGCCGGTAGGCTCGCTTCGCTCGCCTTCTCTGCCTAGCCAGGGGGCTCCGCCCCCTAGACCCCCGACAGTATCAGCAGTGTCAGTGAGTCAAACAGGCTCGCTTCGCTCGCCTGCAAAACCTCTATTCGTGTCAGCTGGGACAAACAGGCTCGCTTCGCTCGCCTGCAATTTCCTTTCGAAAGGATTTGCTTTGATCATCATATCAGGGTTCTTTCCAGTAATCGTTCTGAATCAGTTGATCTATTACCTCAGCTGAACCTGGATATGTTTTGAACGTAGGCTATTTAGTTCAGTAGTTTCCGTAAAATAAACAAAAGTGCGAATTCCAAACATTGGAAAACCTTATTACAGGCGTAACCTACGGAGGGTTTCGAAATTTATCGAACACAGCATTTCTAGACCTTATCAGGACTTTTTAACCAAATTTCAACATTTTCTGCCAATTGGTTCTCGAAAAATCTAAGAAAAACTTTGGAAATTTCGAAAAATAGTAAAACGCTAATATTGAGCGTAACCTTGGGAAGTATATTGGACATACGTAGTTTGAAACTTGATTCGATATCTTCCAAATTAGTTTATCTATTATCTCGCTGAACCATTGAATTTACAGAAAGGATTGGTCGTATCAAGGCGGAAGACATGCAACCCGTAATACTTACATCTACAATTTTGAAAACATTGATTACTGGCGTAATCTTGATCGGATTTCAAAAATATCTCAACACAACATTTCTAGACCTGCCCACCAAATATCAAAATTTTTTACCAATTGGTTCTCGAAAAAATTGAGAAAACGCCGAAAAACTATAGAAAAACTCAAATATTTGTCATATCCTTATGAAGATTTAAAAATCCTTTCTCAGCACGCGTCTAACGGTCCAACTGAACATGCCTGCCAAATTTGAACGCATTCGGTTCGGTAGTTTTTTAGTTCTGCTGATGAGTGAGTCAGTGCCATTTCGCGTTTATAGATATAGATTTTCGACTGATTACGATTAAGGCTCTATGAAAAGGCCCTTTTTATAGAGCCCTAATTACGATAGCTTTTGAAGAAACAAAAGTAAGGAACCGTGAAATTGAAAAAAATATTGCAATGCTAGATATCACTGTATGATAATTATTAGCCTATATCTAAATAACCAAGATTGGTACTTTTTCAGACAAACTTACTGTCACTTGAAGCAGTCAAATTCACTTTTATCTTCATTGTGGAACTTGTAATCGTATTTGGTTATTGCTTGATGGGAACTTTTCTTACTGATGGAGTGAGTGTATAATTAATTTCTACAGAATTATCATATCTTTAACAATCAATATATATCACATCTTCTACTTGAATAATAAATATAATCCTAGACTGAGTAGGTACTATTGCCTATATACATATATCATCTAAGATATGAGGTTGATGAGATATCAAAATTCAAATCATTTCTCATAATATCTGATTGTCTTTGATATGATGAACTGCTTACTACAGGAGTAGTATAGCTATTATAGTAGTAGTAATAGCTAATGAACAATATATTCAATATTGTTTTTTATTAAAAAAAAAACATTATTTTACAGAGCCAATTGATCCCAAGAACACTGAGAATTTTTCATTTCAATTCATCAATAAGTATTGAATTGAGAGGCAGCGGACTGTCCATATTCCATGATAGATTCAAAACAAAAACCTTCTAATAGAAAAATGAGTTGAATATGAAAATAATGATATGCATATGAAATTGATTACCTTGATATCCATGGAATAATCTATCATGATTATCAATATTCTGTTACCGTATATTCATTAATTATTATTAAGAAATAATCCTCATCCACTATCTCTGTGATAGCGGACAGGCTCTGTGATAGTGGACAAAACTGACAAAATAAATAGAATATAGAATAAATAGAATGAAAATCCGCTCTACTACATAAGAACTTATTTCAAGTAGAGCCATTTATTTATTTTTAAACTTATACTCGTAAATCATGTAAGATATATCAAAATATATGGGATATCAAAATTCAAATCAAATTTCTTTTATTTAATCATTATACAATAAAATACAATACGGTACGGTAACACTTTTACATAATTGTATAATTTTGCAGAATATCAACAAGAATGCATTCATGTAGACGAGAATGTACCATGGTATAATTTTGCAGGTTGAAAAAGACTATAATTCTTTGATCTATGTTTTATTGTTATGATAGACTTAACTGATATTCAATATTGTTTTTTTATATTTTTTTCAAATTATTTTACAGAGCCAATTGATCCCAAGTGCACTATATAACTGTCCTTGGTTCAATTTGGATGAAAATCATAAGAGAACACTGAGAATTTTTCAATTCAATTCGTCAATAAGTATTGAATTGAGAGGCAGCGGACTGTTTCTGATAGATCTCCAATTGTTTGTGCAGGTATTTGAAATGATTCAACTATTTCATTTTATCATAATTCAATCTATATTGGTCTGTTAAAGCTTCCAAAAAAAATGTGACTGGCGAATGATGCTTTTTTAATGAAATGCTCTCTGAAAGTTTTAATGAAAATATGAAAAACTGAATTAACTGATGAAATTGATAGTGGTGGCGAAATATGAAAAATAAATGGAAAACTATAAGTTATTTATACTTTATAGAGAACTTATAGACTATAGAGAACTCATAGAGTTTAATATTTATAGAGATACCCATAGAGAACTTATGAGACTTTATAGAGAATGAAAAAGTGTTAATTATCCGACCAGCTGTGAGAGGAGGGGTCAATTTTTCTGTTGGGAACTCGACTACTAATAAAATGAAATAATCCATTCCGATTGCTACAGTGACTAGATAACTTTACCCATTACCAAAAATAATTTCTTGTTTGATAAGTCAGAATACAGTTTGGCTAAATCCTCATAAATTCCACTTTCTAGAGAGTAGGCTATTGTTATAAAAGTGGTCCATATAATCTCTTGAATGATGTAACCCAAAGCTAGTACAAAATTTGTCTGATACCGGTACGTCACTTGTAACACAGTTATAATATCCAATATTATTCACTCATGAACATTAGAATGAACAATACAAATTATTGTAAAATGTTGAGTTAAAGATTTTTTATCGAAATTTTTTCAGATTGTACAGACAACTTATTCGATATTCAATATATTTTCGTCAATGGAAAGCTAATTGAGCTGTAGAATAACTTAGATTTTTCATCAAGTTCACTACAGCAATGAAATCGGGAGGAGGATCCTGGTAGACCTTTCTTCTGTACGACCTACATAAAAAAAGGGTGGCCACCGATAGGCTGGACAAGCCACAGCAATGACACGACACAACGAACCTAATCTCTCAAGCAGTAATATTGTTTCTTGAATATTGGCTTATATTCTAATATATTGGTGGAATGAGTGAAAATTATCGATTGGGATATTAATCTCTTTTATTTTATTTTAGTTTTAAGATAAATTCATCATTTTTTCTCTCTGCATCATTATTTTTCACGGTGTGTAACAAACTGGTCTAAGTTTGTTAGCTGGTCCAGTTGCTTTCAAACTGGTCTAAAGCTAAGTGGTCTAAAAAAAAGACAAATATTCCCATTCGCATACAATATTGTCAAAATTTGAGTAATTATACATAATAATGTATAATAATCTATTTAGAATAATCTAAAATATATTAATATTTATAATAGCAGATCTTTCCCATATTTCAGTACACGGTTCATTAACAGTTTTCAGCATTGTAATCATTCTAACATGGAAAATTTAGTCAAATTATTGTTTTTCGACAATTATAATTATCATTTAATTCCTTGATGAAAGATAGCAACAATTGAAACTGTCTTTTTTTAAATAAGTTATCTTTGAAAATGTTGAAAGTGCACAGATCAAAAAGGCATTAGCATGGTGACGCCATCTTGCTTGTACCAGAATTCAAATCTCATAAATCATTACTCACATCTATTACAAAAATTCACTTACAAATTTTACTCTACTACAAATTTAATCAAACTTCAAAAATTAATATTATTCACATTGAAGCACTGAAGATTTCTTCATTATATATTCAAATTATATCTACATGTATGAGTATTATTTTATTCAACCAACTTTTGCTGTTCATCTTTTGCTCAGAATAGCATGTTTCACCCAATTATTGATTTAGGCCTACATTTTTCATAAGAATTATTTAAGCTTTTTAAATTTTTTCAATAATATTGTATTATTAGTCTATCAAATATTTAAAATAATTTGTTAACTTCTTGCAGACCCAACATTATTTACTCTGGTACCAAAATATTTATTATTATTTTAATGAATGAAATAATTTTCATCAGGTCAAAGTTGATTGTTTGAAACAAATTCCAACAAGAAATTAATATAAGAATTAATGAATATAATTGAATATGCTTGAATATAATTGGACAATAATAGGCCTATTTGTGTTGACTTTAATAAAACATACCGGTATTTTATTGTATTAATTATAAAATGATGATTGTCATTTGAATTTTAATCATGATAATCTGGTATTTAGGCTATAATGTTGAAGTGAAATAGTGAAAATGGTTTTGATTCTGGAACATGTTTAAACAGTTTGTATACTATCAAGTTTTCATTTACTCATTAAAAAAAATTTCATTTATTCAGTTTTCATGTCATTTCTCAATAAAACCGTTATGAGAATAGAATCTCATATCGTTTCAAACCCAGTTTGATTTAAAATTTTTTGAAAAGTATAGTATACCTATATTAAAATCAACAAAATATTATAATAACAATTTCTATAAGTGCTATTTTTATTGTCAAACCGGGTGAAATATCCATTTCTGATCAAAAAAACTACAATAAATATTCATTATATGGATGAAAACAGTCAATACCGTGTGGGCGGCACTCTATACCGCCCGCGGGTGGTCTACTCCATCTCATAGGTGCGGGTGCCCGAGGGTTAAGTTATACTTAGTCCACTTATTATAGGCTAATTATAGTTACCCTCCTTTGGGAGATTGGCTGTTGTTAGTAAAGACAGTCAGTCGTTTCCCGTCTCTGGAGGAATAGTAATTGTTGCATTACACTCCAACTGATTAACTGCATGTTATTCAGAGGTGTTCTGCGCCGCCAATTGGTTGCGGAGACTGGCTTATGGTTGAGAGGATCACTGTGCTAACCACACGTTACCTCTATCCTGGTTGATGATTATTTGCTTGCTGTATGGCCTGTCCGGCCGGGGAAAATTCTGGCGGGGTTTGGCTCGGCCAGTGTTGGTTTGGGGACTGTGTTTCTGATTGAGAATTTTTGGCTTTTGAGCCGGTATTGGCCGGGCTGGGGCCGTTTTCCTGTCGTGCCGGGGTGTCTTCTTGGCTTGGACGGGCTGTATAGTAGAGTGAATTTGAAACTGGCAACCAGCTGGTAGGCCCTTCATGGGCTGTTGAGACATACATTTATAGTTATGTCTTAGAAAAAGCTTAAATCTTGCATACAATGTGATAGCCTATTAACAGTAAGAATAATAAATTTAATTAACATAATTATATTACAATGAATTATGTTGAACTCCCAATATTATATACCTAGCTGATTCAGTGTTTTCAACACATATTAGGTATAGTCTGACCAAGCAAAGAAGAGCTTCTTGCATGATGGGAAAATGACTCCAGCTTGGTCAATATTGATTTTAAAATGATCAATTTGATCTCAAATTGTGCGGAACGATTTGATCTACTATTAAGACCACATTTATTATTCTTCAACAAATATTGACCAAGCTGGAGTCATTTTTCCATCTTGCCAGAGGCTCTTCTTTGCTTGGTCGAACTATACCTACTGTACATTGTTTGATATGTAGAAACCATTCAAATTCAGCTATATAGCCAAACGTATTTTTGATTGTGATATTTTCATCAGTAGACTAGGCCTTTTATTGAATATTAGCCTAAGTTACTATTAAAGTCTTTAAATCTTGACAGAGAAGCCTACAACCGTATAAATAATGCCCTTCTATGAGTTCTTTTTGACATAAAATGTAAGTGAATAAATAAAAAGTGATGAAATTTTTGATAAAAAAAGAACTATTAGCAGTAGTCTAAATTCAATGATTTATTATGTATTAATTATTCAATATACGTAGGTACATAGGCCTGCCGGTAGCCTATTCAATTGTTGCTGCATGTATTGCAGCAACATTCAACATTAATTTACTGAAAACTGTGACCCAGACTGGAAAAGCGCCCTATAAAAATGCAATCCAGGCAGGGTTTAAAGAACATTACAGAACTATAAGTCTATTGAATAACTTAATAGACTATTGATTTTGCTCCAAACATATAAGTAGGATGAGGCTGAATCAGAATCTGAGGGTATAAATAGTTGATCATTAACGTGAAAATCCGTTAAGCTACCGTGAAAATCCTTCAAAGTTAAGCTGTAGGCCTACCTAAATTGAATTAATTATATTGTATCGACTTATAACGGATGATATTTTCAGAAGCACGAAAATCATAAATTTAAATTCAAGTCCATATTGACAAACAACTTTTGAATTTGCCGGTTGTTGAACGGCCCCTTTCATCATGGCCTTTTAAATAATCATCGTCCATCAGAAGTCAATTTGAGCATAATATTCTAAAAATCAATAACATTAGATCAAATTAGTTTCTCTATGCACGTTAAAATTAGAAATAGACTTTCAAAAATGATTTGAATTAGATATAAGTGATAAACTGATGAATATAGAATGTGATATGTATGAAAATCTTAATCTAAATCCTATCTCAAAATCTACAATAAAATCACATATTATCAACTAGAATAATTCATTTTTATATTTTTATTTGTGGTTAATCATAAAATATATCATTTGATCATATTTCATTCAATTCTACTGGGTAATATCTCTACTTCTTCTGTATCTCTACCATGAGGAATATTCTAAAGTTTGTAGGTTATTTTCCTATTCGAAGCATGGTCGATGAATTGCTAGTCCGTGTCTTAGCTATCTTTTGTCTAGGCTATTGGTAGCCACCCTTTTTTTATGTAGGTCGTACTAGAGAAAGGTCTACCAGAATACTACTAACCATGAAATCCAATCCTGAACGCTACTGTTTGTTATGAGGATAAAAAATTATTAGGAATAATCACGGTATAATAGACTCATATATATTTGATATATTCTGATTTGGGAATAAATAATAAACATTGAATTTATCATGATAAAAAATGTCATTTAATTATTAAGTGACTACCATAACATCAAAGAATCAGTGTGAAATTACCTGCATTTTGAATCAGTTCCTTTATAGCCCAGGCAAATTAGTTTAAAAAAGGGCCTAGCAACTAAAAAATGTTGGATGGCTGGAAATGATCTCTAACCACTGTGGACATCTAAAATAAGTTTAATATGAGTTTGCGACGCTTTCTGAGTGGCACGTAATTCAGGGTGCCCAAAAACCACGGAAAATTTGTTAATTTTCTAGTTTTTTGCAACTCACGTCAAAACCAAGCGTCGGACGAAAAAATTTTCATTACAATGTTTTAGTAAATAAAATTCTTGAGCGATTGATATCAAATCCAACCCTCTGTGATAAGCGACAACCGAGTTATGAATTTTTTAAAATGCTGTATTTTTTGAGAGAAATTGAAATTTGACAATTTTTAATTTTTGACTGCTTATATCTTCTGTACGTTTCATTAGAAATGTAAAATTCAAAATCCCTCTGGGGATAATTTTATTCTGTACAATTCAAGACCAAATAGAACTTTCTATCTTGTATATTTTTTGTGCTAGAGCTCTCAACATATTTCCTTGTACAACAAAAAATACAATATTTTCAACAATAATGACCAAAATAAATCTCTATATCCTTGTATTGGAGTTTTCTACCAGAATATTTTTTGTTAGATCATATTTCAATATAATACCCACCATACCGTCCTCAATTCAGGCTATTTCCAGTTAGAAGGACTCTTTAAGGATAATAAATTAAGGACACACGTAACATTCGTAAAATTCAATGGATGTTACCAAACTATAACTCATTGTTTTCAGCTCATCAAGGCGGTTCAAATGCATATATCATTTGTTAAATTCGATCAAAATTGAAGAATTTTACGACCTTGAGTACTTTGCGTTCATTCACATATACCAGAAAAAAGGCTACTATTTGTGTTAAAATGTGTCTATCTTAAAGAGTCCTTCTAACTGGAAATAGCCTGAAATTATTCACTAAGATATTGTAATTGAAAACTTTTCCGTCCGACGCTTGGTTTTGACGTGAGTTGCAAAAAACTAGAAAATGAACAAATTTTCCGTGGTTTTTTGGGCACGCTGTATTACGCGCCACTCAGAAAGCGTCGCAAACTCATATTAAACTTATTTGGGATGTCCACAGTGGTTTAAGATCATTTCCAGCCATCCATCATTTTTTAGGTGCTAGAAGTCTTATTTGCCTGGGCTATTAGTTGAATAATCACGTACCAACAAAGCAATATCACACTACATTAATAATAAGGCAGCAGAAGTTTCAAAAGCAAGGAGTAGAACTCAAAGAAAAAAAAAACATGTTATTAGGTAACATTCAAGAAAATATTAAAAATGAAATCTGATTCTTGTTTATTTGTTTTGAATCCTACATCGACAGATGAGCATGTTAATTATTTAGACTTTGGTCAAGTTCACAAGTATATCTTTTTCTGGACTCAGCAGAAAGTTACGTGGATGAAGGTCTAGTGGGGTTTTAGTGGATGAGTGCAAGTCCAGTTCGAATTTTGAAATAATTCTAGCAATAAATACTTTCAGCTCGATTATTGCAAACTGCCAGGCTGCAAACGAAACAGGGCATAATAAATTACTAATATATACAAAAAATATATGAAAAGGACACATGATTGTTAATAGGCCCACATTAAAGCTTATTTTAAAATTGCTAATGGTTGTTAATGAAAGCTTATTTTTTCAAGATTGCTAATGAATGCTAATAACATATTATTTTATGATTGATAATGATTGTTAATAGCAGCTTATTTTGAAGTGGCTAATGATTGTCAATAACAGCTTATTTTAAGATTGTTGATGATTGTCAATAACAGCTTATTTTAAGATTGTTGATGATTGTCAATAACAGCTTATTTGAAAATTGCTCATTGTTTGATAATAACAGTTCATTTTAAGATTGCTAATGATTGTTGATAACAGCATATTGCTTATTATTGTAAATATTGTAACAGCTTATTTGAAGATTGATAATGATTTTTAATAACAGCTTATTTCAAGCTTCTTGATAATCAAAATTGTGGTAAATTGATTTCATCCTGCTATTATTTAGTTTTTCGGACTTCAATGAATGTATTATGCAGTAGTAGAATATAATTGATTGGATATTCGAATTAATAATTATTAAAACTCATCTTAGTTGTTCTAGAAATATAATTCAAGCAAGTCCCCAATTTTTGAAATGAATATGACTTAATTATTTTGTCAGCACAAACCTGGACAAATCCTTGGTCCAATTCCAAAAGGCAGATAAGTGCCTTGATGTCTTCTGCTCTTATTCTCTTCACTAAAGCGCTCCGGATCAAATCTTTCAGGATCCGGGTAGAATTTGGGGTCATAGTGAATTGCTGATGATGGAATCATCACATTGATCCCGGCTTCAATTAAACCTCCGTCGGGCAATCGGTATTCTTTCTCACACTTTCTAAAGATGACCATCAGAATTGGGTATTTTCGATTCGCCTCTGTGAAAGGAATAATAAATCTTATTAAAATTTGTAGTATCAATGGTGATATTGTGAAATCTCTCCATGATAAGAAGAAGAACTATTATAAAATTTATAAAATTAAAGGCTATCTTGAATTTAGGAATTTCATTCCACTTTCACTTTTAAAATTGTAAGAATTCAACTATATAATTTATAACTTATACTATACTATACTATACTTATACTATATTATAATTTATAACTTATTACTATTGTAGGATGGTTATATCAGTTGATCAATCATTACATATGGATTGATAATAACATGTGTAATAAACAACTTTTGAATAATAAATAAATAACAAGTTAGTTTTTAGAATAAACTCAATGTGAAAGGTTGAAATAAACAGTAAGTTGTGATATAAAATGTCATTTTATTTATAGTGAGATAAAACTCCTATACTATTAACTATAACTTATAACTTATTTTAAACTTAACATAGGTACAAGGTTTCATGGATACCTCCTTCACGTATGTGAAGTTTATATTTATAATAAGAGTGAAATTTAGACAATAAGGGCCGGTATCTCCAAAAAAAGTTAATCTGAATTTTGGATTAAACCATCACCTGGCTCAATTGAAACACAAGTTAATAAAAGTGACCATACACTGACAGCTGATAGTTTAAACTAAAATTTCAGTTAAACGTATTTGGAGAAACCGGCCCTAAGTTATCTATCTTTTCCTTATTAATTTATCTCGAATGTCATTATTTCGAAATGAATTGATTATATATCAATAACTACACTTCACAATATGAATATAATTTCAAAAGCAACCTAGGAATTTCACCTGCAACCAATCTCTACTACTAGTGTAAAAAGAATCACATTCCAATCTAAACTCTGTTCATAGAGTGATTGGAGCAAATTTGATCTTTCATGTTCTAGAAAAACTCAAGTGAATAGGGAAACCTGCAGTTCAAAATATTTGAAACCGGCACTCCGCGGCAGGCTGATCGTTGGAGGATCAGCTTTGAACTATTGAACTTTCACTCCGAACTGACAGTGGATCGGTTGTAGACCCTTAATAATAATTCATTCAGCCTACTTTAGAGTTAAGTGGATATTTTCTCATATTGTAGGTTACATTGTTCATTATTGAAAACCAGTACAATCGATCATTCATTATTAGAATGTGAGAAAAGTATTTGCTGGTGAATGATAATATATCTTCAAATTGAAAAACTTGAAGTTATTTATTTGTGGATAAGTAGAATCGTCATTTTAACATTAGCTCAGTGATAGTAACGATAGATCTGAGTGAGTTACATTATTGAAATTTCAAGCTTACCAGCAACTATCTTTTCCAGATAGACCATTTCCTGAATGGCCTCAAAACTCAGTTTATTATCATACTTTTCAAGTACTCTCAGCACTTCATTCCTTAATATGTTCTGGATTTCCTTGTTAGCTGCTAGTTCATAGATCATGAAAGCTCCAATCTTTCCCGAAGAATCGAAACCAGCACTGAAGAACATGAAGAGATTTGCTACGATAAAGTCTTCATCGCAAACTGAAAACATAATCAATTACAAAATAATTTGAAATATTGCCGTTATTTATTTCTCTTATCACATTGTTGTTTCAATAGTATATTAAGGATTATGAGTTGACCACATGATTATTCGATTTTCCAAAGAGTTTAGATTAGAATTCATTCAAGAAATACTAGTAGTTCTGTGAACAGTAGACCTCACGAAGTCTGTTATGGATGGATGTATTATTCGTATCATGAAAAATCATAAATCGAACAAGAACTAAAAAAATCTCATCCATCAATAATAATTGAAACCCAAACATTTAAAAACGAATAAACTATTATTTTATTCATACATTTTCCTCTCAATGAAAATTGACATTTTAATAATCACGAATAGTTCTAATTATAGAGACTGTATAATAATAATACTCCTATCATTATACAGTCTCTGTAGTTCTAATGTTAAATTTTTGCATTTATAGACCACTGCCAACTGGTCAGCCCGAGTTCAAAGTAGAGAAAGGTTTTAAAGAAATACCAAGTCGAAGTTGAGTTTCATTATTTGCATGCGTAATTTTTGTCGTACGTCATACCTGTTTTTAAAGTTACATAAAATATTATCACGGTTTTTTCTACTCGAGTTTCAACAATATTTCGAATTCTTCTCAAAATAATTTGTGAATAGATGAAGTGAATTTTAGTACTCCGCTCACCTTTGATTTGTCCACTCTCATCGTTACAAGTTTCTTGAGTATCTTTCATGCTCACGAGAGTTTGAAAGAAGTCTTTCCTTTGCGAAAATCCTTCACATTTCCTCAGGTTCAAATTTTCCCTGGTCACTTTCTTGAAAAAATCAGTGATTTGCGGACGAGCTACTGTCATTCTTGCAATTGCATGGAGTGCGGGAAACATATAGCCCACAAATACATGCACTAAGAAGTGATAGCCATTGAAGATTTCCCTGGCTATCTTGAAAAGGAAAAAGAAGTTTTGTTAGATTTTTAAATATGTAATATAATAGTACTGTTTATTGTTGCTGATATCACCATATATCAAACCACCAATCACTAAGGAATATAGTTAGTCTTTGTTTTCAGTAATTATTGCAGAAGGGAAAATAACAACGATAACAAATAATATTGGATATTGGACCCATTCAATATCTTGATAGATGAATGATAACAATATAAATAACAAACAATTATAGACTATTCAATCTTTAAGTCGGCCGTATGTTGGAAACTACTGCAGGGGGCGTAACCAGAGACGAAAATTGTATTTGTTCCTCCCGAAATTTTCTCTTGAATGAAGCATTTTTGGGGCGTGGCCTATAGCTCAACCCATAGTAGACAAGAATCTTCAAGTCGGCAACCTGTTGAATGTGGAAACTACTGCAGGGGGCGTGAACAGAGACAAAAATCGTTTCAGCTTTCCCATCCATTTTCTCTTGAATGAAGCAGTCTGGGGACGTGGCTTATGGCTCAACCAATAGTAGACAAGAATCCTGAAGTCTGCAACCTGTTGAATTTCGAAACTACTGGAGGGGGCGTGGCCAGAGGCTAAAATCGTTCCTGCTTCCTCCTCCATTTGATTTCGATCTTCTCCTTCTGCTTTCATTTTTGTGATTCCGATTCTGATTTCAATTAGAATATATTTTCATAACTCAGGCTATCAATGAATTTCTTTAAAATATGATTTTTCTCAGTTTCATGAAATTAAAAAAAAAAAAAAAATCGCCTCACCTTATAGAACGCTGAGTCGGGATTTTCAATGGCCTCAGAATTGATACCAAATAAACATGAAGATACTACGTCAATCATGAACTTATCAGAGAAATCTTCAGCGTTTATAGTGCTGTGTTTCGCCATTTGTTCCAAAGTTCTATCAGCGAATTTGTCCATATCGGGTATCATGGTCTGTAAATGATTGACAGTATGAATATTTAAAGTGGGCCTGCGCCATCCTACACTTAATCTTCATTTTTCAACACTCTAATAAAATAAAAAAATAATAATAAATAGGTCTACATGATTATACACAAGGGGGTAACCTCCTTGATTATTACTCTAAAACTCAAAACGAAATAAACATACGTTTCGCGTGTGTGTCCTTGTAATGATAGGTCTTCTCCAATGCGAAACGGTCCGACGTTCGGTCGCAGTCAAACAGCTGTAGCCAATCAAAGCGCAAGACAAGAGTCTTGAGACGAGACAAGTCGGACAGGGTAGGTCAAGAAAAGAGCTATACGCACATACACCCCAAAATTTGTTTATTTCGTCTCAAGTGATTGTGAATATGGAATAGATAGGGGTTTTCTTTAAGTCATTCATATGACTCAATTTTGGAAAAGTATACTTACTTTCCAAATTATAATTACTTTTTTGAAGTTTTATTGCATGAATTGACAGGTTAAATCTATAGTTTTCAATTGAATTGTTAATTGACATTTCCATGGTTCAATAATATTTCTTTCCAACTTGATACAAGATATTCGACATGATATTAGACATTTGATAGGATATTCAAGTCATCTATAGTCTGTTTGATCAAAGAAGGCCTTCTGGCAAGATAGGAAAATAACTACAGCTCGGTCAATATTGGTTCAAAAATTATAACTTTAGTCAAACTCAAATTGCAGAGCAGAATGTTTACTGCAATGTGAGAACGAATTTATTATTTTTTTAAACAATATTGACCTTGCTGTAGTGAATTTCCATCTTGCCAGAATGTCTTATTTGCTCGAACAGACTGCCCATATATCTCAAACCACTAGAAGAATTTTCCAAAGATCTACAAAAAATGTAACTAACCCGTAATTTGTTGATACCGAACGCTGCCGTCATTTTAGGCCTGACCTGCTTCCAAGGTGGGCCATCCAAATGAATGAGATTTTTGGAGAGCGGGTCATGCCGCTCGTTAGTATGAAAGCCACGATTGGAAAAGTGAGCGAAATCTCGCACCAGAATACTGACCACCAGGTCAGGATTTCTCACCAACAGTAGCGGTTTGTTCAGAAAGTAGAATCCGCCGTAGTCATGACCTTCAAAACTGTCGTACATGCCTTTGATCAAATCCCTGTTGGATTTGGAAAGATCGGAGAGTTTCAGGTTACCCAGGAATGGCCAGCGTGGAGAGCTGTGGGTAAAAAAAGGATTATCTATTAGGCCTACTTAAAAACATACTTCTCCATTACGTATTTGAGGTAGGGGATACAACTTGCTACGATATGGAAGTTAGGTAATTAATCTTATCAAGTACAGAGTGACGTAAAACGAACACTTGTTTTAAGTAGTTTAGTACCATAGACTCAGTATATACAGTTATTATTTACGTATTTTAGTGTATATTAGTATATTTTATAGTATATATTTAGTATATTAGTGTATTTAGTTACTTCAACTACTAAATTCAAAAAAACAAAATAATGAGTCCATTTAATCCATGGCAGTATAGTCTGTCCAAGCTAAGAAGAGCCTCTGGCGAAATGGGAAAATGACTTCAACTTGGTCAATATTTGTTTAAAAATGATAAATGTTGTCTTAATGTTGTAGACCAAACTGCTTCCTACAATTTTAGATCAAATTGATAATTTTTGAACCAATATTGACCGAGTTTCAGTCATTCTTCCATCTTGCCAGAGGTCCTCTTTGCTCGGACAGACTATACAGTGACGCTCAACGACACCATTTTGTAGGTAAAAAACATCGAGTTTAAGTAAACAATAGGATATTTCAACGCACTTAGTAAAGTGGCAATAGAATGGTTGAATGGACTGTGCTATAGTCTGTCCAAGCATAGAAGACCCTCTGGCAAGATGGGAAAATGACTCCAGCTTGGTCAATATTTGTTCAGGAACTATAAATGTGGTCTTAATATTAGATCAAATTTTTTCTTACAATTTAAGATAAAATTGATTATATTTGAACCAATATTGACCGAGCTTGAGTCACTCTCCTATCTTGCCAGAGGGTTTTCTTCGCTTGGACAGACTATATATACATTGTGTATCCACTGTATTTTAAATCGAACAACTCTGTCATTATACAGAGTGTTTCAGGAGGAATGTGCAAAATTTCTTAGGCTGATCCCTTACACCAAGTAGACAAAAAAGTTCTATGGGACCAGCCCCCAAAAACGCTTTGTTACTGAGATAACTAAGGCAGAGAATTAAGATTTTTCAAAATATATTAATTTTTCTGATTTTTTAGAGGCTTTAGTGAGGTTCTAAAATAATCAATTCCTATGTAAAATTAGCTGAGGAATTCAATGAAACCAGTTTCAAGTTTGTAACTTCAACGGTTATTGAGATAATTGGAAAAATATTCTAGAAAACGCCATTTTTCAACAATAAGGGTTATAACTGGATAAGGAATCATAAAATTGTATTTTTCATTAATGGAAGTTGAAGAGATTAAGATTCTAAAGAAAAAGTTAATTGCCGGCGATTGTGTAAATCTTACCAAAATCTCAGAAATGGCGATCAAAAATCGCTACTAAACACAAATTCATCACTTGTGCTATGTTTTGTCTATTTGCGATTTTTTGATCGCCATTTCTGAGATTTGGGTAAGATTTACACAATCGCCGCCATGTAACTTTTTCTTTGGATTCCGACTCTTTTCAACTTCCATTACCAAATAATAAAAAATGCAATTTTATGATCCAGTTATAATCCTTATTGTTAAAAAATGGCGTTTTCTAGCATATTTTTCAAATTATCTCAATAACCGTTGAAGTTACAAACTTGGAACTGGTTTCATTGAATTCCTCAGCTAATTCTACATAGGAATTGATTATTTTAGAACCTCACTGAAGCCTCTAAAAAATTAGAAAAATTAATATATTTTGAAAAATGTCAATTTTCCGCCATTGTTATCTCGTTGACAAAACGTTTTCGGGGTTGGTCTCATGTAACTTTTTTGTCTACTTGGTGTAAGGAATCAGCCTGAGAAGTATTGTAAATATTGAAATATTTTCCAAAAGGTCTACTTAACTGAGGCAATTCGTATTAAATAATATTCATGTGGCTTTGGCATAAAATGAATAATGTAGGCCTAAAGTATCAAAATGAATAGGAATGATGGAAATTGATTTCATAACAATAAAATAATGAGAGAATAATCACTTGCTGAAGACGCCATGCTTCGACCAATAACTGTAACTTCTTGTGCCCAAAAAGTAAACTATTGTTGTGATACCGGCAATAACTGATATTGTCCACAAAACTAGATCATAAAGCCATTGTTCTGAAAACATTTCAAACTTCACCACCATAATCACTTTAGAAAATAATTCACTCCCTATTGAATCTTGAACTCATAACATCTTACAAAAATCACGCGAAACTCTCTGTCTTTCCTCACCAGAACAGTTCAAACTTTTCCACTAACACAACTTGTTACTTCGTTAGACAACTCTCTCTCTCTGTACCACACGATGAAATAAAATACTACTTTCTATTGTTCTTCTATATTTTGTTACTCTTATTTTCACTCAGCTGATTACTACCTGACCGTATCAGCTCTAGATAGCGCTAACACTAACAATGCTTAGTGTACTTCAAAACTGCGTCTAAAATGATGACAGAGAATTGGGAAAATGCCAGTTATCGTCCGAGTAATAATTCAACTTGAAGGAGTGTCCGTTTGCGAATTGAATAGAACCGGTTTCTGCACATTAGCTCAAGACTTTGATGAACTATATTATCATTCAGGTAGCATAACTAGTCGTTTACTTCGGGAGCAAGAAACGTATATTTTGTAACTTGAATACTCATATCAAGTATTAATAGATAGGCCTACTCTTTAGAAATTTGAAGAGTAGAAGCTTTTGATGATGAGAAATTTTTTGATGTCATGTTGTATTGGGTGGTATTCCTGTGTTTTTTATTTATGAATAACGTTTTTTAAATTTGACGCATTCAATGTTGTTGAGCTCATGCTCATATATTGTACAACTTAGTGAATAAAGAATGTTTGATTTGATTTGATTTATAATATATTTCTTGTTCAGAACCATGAGGAATTATAGGCCTAGTTCCTCCTGTTATAATAATCATATTTTTATAAGAAAATTCACAAGAAAAGATTTACGGAAAATAATATAATTTCTTGAGATACCTCTCTAAATACCATAATGAGTAACTCTGCAGTTGAATTTCTGGTAAGAAGAATCACGTTCAATTGGAGTTATTCTCTTTATAACGTACAATAATGAATTTGAGAGGTCTGAAAAAGTAGGAGCAAAATCACTAGAGTGAAAGCATGAAAATAGTCCAATAGTATCTGGAACAGTAAAGTCCCCCTCAAACCCCCACCCCCGTACCATAGACGTTGTCATATCGTTAGATGTATTTTGATAATGCGAAATAATTTTCAATGGCAAACAAGTCTCAATATGGACGGACTATTTTCAAGCGTTTTACTGTTGGAATATGATTTTATAATGATTAATCAAATGATACTTATTAAAATTTATTGGTTTTATGTAAATTATATAAAAGAATCACTTTATGAACTTGTCATTATGTACAACAGCAGGTCACCTTTCAAAACTTCATCATTGATGGAGTATATGTATAATGTACAGCCGTTGGGAGTATAATATAATAATTAGTCCGTCCAAGCAATGAAGACCCTTTGGCAAGATGAGGAAATGACTCCAGCTCGGTCAATATTGGTTCAAAAAATATTGATTTAGTCTCAGATTGTAGATCAGAATGTTTACTACGATTGAGACCAAATCAATAATTTTGAAACCAACATTGACCGAGCTGGAGTCATTTTCTCATCTTGCCAGAGGGTCTTCATTGCTTGAACAGACTATACCGACAAATTTGTATCCCTGTTGGAAACAAAAACTACATGAGTTCTCCCATTCAAGCAAGCTTTCCACATGGTAGCTGCAGCTCTCATTATTATGAGAGTACTCCATGCTGCATAATTCGAATAACTGCCTATTTCTCCTTTTGTTTTCCCACTAGGCACTCGCTACACTCAAAGCTATCATTATGAACACTACATCTCTCACTTGTTACTCACAATAATGAGTAGTCTAGTTGGTAGAGAATTTCAGCTATTGTTGTTTAAAATTATGAAATAGTTCGAGGAATAGGTGGAGGAGGAGCAGGGGTTGATGGAGGAGGTGGAGGTAGTGGAGGAGTTTGAAGAAGAAGGAGGACGTGGTGAAGAAGGAAAAGGAGGAGAAAGAGGTGTTGATCGAGGGCGAGGAGGAGATTACTTGTTTCATTGATTCTTGTTTCTATTCCATTTTGAGATTCAATTAAACCTCTAAATTGCATTAAAAAACAATAAAAATATTTCTATTTTTTCATATTTCAATTTCAATTTTTCTAAATGAATTATTCAATTATTAATTTCATTTGCCATGATAAAATAATACAAGATATGATTCTCCAACTGTTGTCCAAAGGCTCAGTCCTTACAATCTTTTTCTCAAAATTGGATTATGAATCTCATATTTTCAATATTATTATAGTATTGAGACGAATTTCCCCCTGCAAAGTTCATACATATAGAACAGCCAATAAAGCACCATTATCAGATCACGCTAAGCAAATTATCTCGCTTAGAATGCTTGATTGTTCCACAGCTACACAATCTCCCAACACAGGCAATCTCCCAATCTAGGCAACTGCTCAGGAATGTAAACCGACTACAGCAAATCTATTGAGCGACGGCTGAAATTGAACGTGAATGCGTTTATACTCAATTCAATGTAACTTTTGACACAGTGTAACACGTTCAACATTGGTAATACAATGTATTCCAGGTCGGAGGTTACATAAATAGTATAATAGTTGCTACACAGTGTAGTCAGTTGTGCTTTGTGTGCAGATCACTGACGGAGAATGTTAGACGAAATATTCCAGCTATTTTCAGCGGTTTCAATTCAAAGCTTGCCCCAGGCATGTTAAGTACAGTCTGGATTCCGTCATTTGATGGTGATTGCCACTGGCGGCTCGTGCCCACCAAACAGGTGAAGTGCTGTACGGACAGTAAAAGATACGAGCACTTCACCTGTTTCGTGGGTACGAGCCGCCAGTGGTGATTACATAAGTTTATATGAGGCTATTGTAGTCAATCCTATCCAAGCACTTGACAAAAATGTCATGTAGGTACTAAAAAAATTTCCTTATGGCCTCGCATGTATGTTCAGATAAGGCTATTTATTTATTTATTCATTAACAGAAATAATAAACCTATTGGCTAAAAACACAGACTAACGTCCAAAACGTCTTTATACCAAATTTTGATAAATAATAAGTCTACCTTCAAATCCATTTATGGGGAAAAGTCGCATTTGGGCTCTAATTGTAGAAAATTTACTCGTCTATCGTTTGGTATGATGAAATCATAAGTTTGAACTACTTAGGGTGGTTTTATTCACAGTAACTTGAAATGAAAAATTTCTTCTCCCCTTTTTTTACTATTTTTATTTAAGGCTAGACAAGGTTAACTCTGTTATTTAGACTCTGACATTGGTAACGCCAAATAGATATCGTTCGAAACTATAGTCCATTCACGATGGCTTGAAACGAGATAAACAAAAGCTCTGCATGTGTGTGTGTGCGACTGGGGTGGCTTCGTTTTAGCCACGACATAAACAAGTCACAGCAATGCCAAAATTCCGAATTTTTTTCGGGACTGTAACCAAAACATTGACACAAAAACTTTTATTATAATTGTTTGTTCAATTCAGGTTCATGCAGTCGAGAGGCAACCGAAACAAGCAATTTGCCAATGTGTATCTATAAAAAAGATTACTTCAAGATACTTATTCCGAATTGTCAATTGCCTGTAACAAAATTCGGAAAAAAGTTTTTTTAAACATATTTTTCTTAATATCTCCTAATAGTACAAATTTTTTGAATATCATTTGAAAACAATTTTTTTGACACAATAATTGAAACAAAGTTCTCAGCTATGATATTTGTGATATTTTTCTGTCAATTGAAAAGTTCTATGAATATTGGTTTCCAAGTTATGGATATCAGCATCAGGGTCGGACCTGGCCAGGTTATCCCCTTAGAATGTTCTTGTTGTAATTATTGTGTGTTTTTCACGATTTTCTTTTACATTTTAGAAACTATTCGACTCACATAACTAAGAATAACCTATTTCATATGAAAGTTTTATACAGAGGATCTACATAGTTTGGGTTGTTAAGGGCCCCCAGGGGCCCCACATAACTTTCAAAGTATGATTTTGGCATTATTTCGTGTTTCTGTTCTTATTTAAAAAAAACGACTACACTTTCAAAATTTACAATTTACAATTCCATATGAGAATAACATAGGCTAATGCAGCTTCTGGGTAAAATTCACTTAGTTTTAGAAGGGCCCCAAAAAATAGTTTAGGATGGGGGCCCCAAACTTTTTTCCAAAGAACGGTTTTGACATTATCTTGTATTTTCATTCAAGATATTCTGTTCAAATTAGAAAAAACTGGCTCATACACATAATAAGAATAACTGATAGCCTACTGTATTTAGTTGATATTACAAAACTTTATATTAATGATTCATGTATCCTCAGCAAAGCAGATTCACATGTTGTATTTTGGTTTTTTGGAGGCCGTTTTTCAATTTGTGACGGTACGCACCGGTCCGATATGCCTCTGAGAGGGAGGAAGAGTAGAAAATTTCAATTTTTTATTGTAAATTTAATAATATGGTGGTAAAATTACACAACTAGAAGCTTCAAATTCACTCTAAAAACGATTTTTGAGGAGTTGGAATTTCATTTTCTCCCCAGGGGAGAACCCCCGGACCACTAATCATACTTTTCCCCTCCAAACCGGAACCATCAATTTCACAAATTAAGCACTCTAAAGAAATATTAGTTATTATATTATTTCAAAGGGCTCATAATTCATATTGTCTACAATTTGGATAGATTGCAAAAAGCTCTTGTTTCTTGGATAGCCTGTTTTCTACTTATACAGAGTGTGAGTCAGGGGAATCAACTGGTTTTAGAAGTGCCTGTAGTCGGCCATTTTGAAAGGTTTGGGGCATGTGATGGGTGCAATCTATTCCTTGTTTCATAGCATTTTAATACTATGTCCAATTGTCCATGGATCCATGTCGATGGATTGGTGGACACTAGAGCAACTTATATTTGCATATCGCTGTTTTATTAGAAGTGGCGAGTGAGTAACTGCGCTTTAGCATGAATTCCATCAATATTTCAACATTTTAATTGAAATGACTCTGTTCCTGCGCGTGACACAACCTTACATTGAGTTAACAATTCAAGACCAACTGGCTCGAAAATGAAAAATAAACCACCTCGCCCTCAAACAACTGTGCGTACTCTGGAGAATGTGGAATTAGAGAGAAAAGCAATGATTTAAAGCCCACATTATTCTGCAAGACATCATACAACTTGACGCCAAATTTATTACTGCTGTGAAAAGGATTTTACACGTCGAATTCAATTGTCATACATACAAGATAGCATTAGTACAGAAATTAAATGTAAGTGAAAACCACTAACAAGTGAAGCGTAGTTGCCGACTCACCACTTCTGAAAAAACAGCGATGTGCAAACATACGTTGCTCTGGTGTCCACGGAGACATAGACATTGACATAGCATCGAAAAGCTATGAGACGAGCCCATGTGCTATGAAAGACACTTGTTATTCGAGTTCATTGACCCCAAAAACACACAAAATCGGAACAAAACGCGATTTTCAGGCTCAAACACAGAGCTATCCCACAATTTCCGAGTCGATTCTTATTGGTGTAGGTCAGCAGCAAGTTCCTAGACTGAAAGACACAGGTTATTTAAATTCAATGACCCCAAAAACACACAAAAAGAGGAGAAAACGCTATTTTCAGGGTCAAACACTGACCTATCCTTCGATTTTCGAGTCGATACTTATTGGTGTAGGTCAGGAGCAAATTCCTAGATAGGAAGACACTGGTTATTTGAGTTCATTGACCCCAAGAACACACAAAATCGGAACAAAATGCGATTCTCAGGGTAAAAGACTGACCTCTTCCTCGTTTTTGAGACGAATCTTATTGGTGTAGGTCAGAGGCAAGTTCCTAGACAGAAAAACACTGGTCATTCAAGGTCATTGACCCCAGAAACACACAATATCGGAAGAAAACGCGATTTTCAGGGTCGAACACTGACCTTACCGTCGATTTTCGAGTCGATACTTATTGGAGTAGGTTAGGAGCAACTTTCTATACAGAAAGGCACTATGGTTATTCGATTCAATAACCCGAAGAACACACAAAATCGGAAGAAAACGCGATTTTCAGGGTCAAACACTGACCTAACTCACGATTCTCTAGTCGATTCTCATTGGTGTAGGTCGAGAGCAAGATCCTGAAAAGGAAGACACTGGTAATTTGAGTTCTTTGACCCCCAAAACACACAAAATCAGAAGAAAGCGTGATTTTCAGGGTCAAACACTGACCTATCTCTCGATTTTCGAGACGATTCTTATTGGTGTAGGTCAGGAGCAAGATCCTAGACAGAGAAACACTGGTTATTTGAGTTCATTGACCCCAAGAACACACAAAATCTGGACAAAATTGCGATTTTCAGGGTGAAACACTGACCTATTCCTCGATTTTCGAGACGATTCTTATTGGTGTAGGTCTGGAGCAAGTTCCTAGACAGAAAGACACTGGTTATTCAAGTTCATTGACCCCAGAAACACACAATATCGGAAGAAAACGCGATTTTCAGGGTCGAACACTGACCTAACTCACGATTCTCTAGTCGATTCTCATTAGTGTAGGTCTAGAGGAAGATCCTAGACAGGAAGACACTGGTTATTCAAGTTCATTGACCCCAAAAACACACCAAACCGGAAGAAAACGCGATTTTCAGCGTCAAACATTGTACTATTCCTTGATTTTTGGGTCGATTCTCATTAGTGTAGGTCGGGAGCAAGTTTCTATACAGAAAGACAATGGTTATTCGAGTTCAATGACCCTAAAAACACACAAAATCGGAAGAAAACTCGATTTTCATTGCCAATCACTGACCTATCCCTCGATTTTCGAGTTGACTCTTGTTTCTGTAGGTCAGGAGCAGGTTCCTAGACAGAAAGACACTGGTTATTCGAGTTTATTGACTTCAAAAACACACAAAATTTGAAGAAAAAGCAATTTTCAGGCTCAAACACTGACTTATCCCTTGATTTTTGAGTCAATTCTTATTGGTGTAGGTCAGGAGCAAGTACCTAGACAGTAAGACACTGGTTATTCAAGTTCATTGGCCCCAAAAACACACATAGTCGGATGAAAATATGATTTTCAGTTTCAAACACTGTTCCTCGATTCCCGAGTGTAATTCCATTGGTGTTTTTCAGGAGCAAGTTTTTAGACAGAAATACAACCGATATAACACGTCACTAAGCCTCTATTCGCTTGACGTTAGGCAACCAGCAATACACGAAAATCAATTTTATAGCATTATATAAAATGTTGAACACTGACTCTTCCTCGATTTCCGAGTAGATTTGTATTGGTATAGGTCAGGAGCAAGTTTCTAGATGGAAAGGCACTGGTTATTCAAGTTCATCGACCCCCAAAAGACACAACAGAGGAAGAATCAATTTCGAGCGCCTTCTTTGATTCGTAGGCAACCAGCGTTATACTCCAGACAGAAATGCTGATAATAAGTTTATTAACCACACAAATACTTCAATACAGGAGTGAAAGCGTTTCTCAACGTCCAGCATAGTCTTGTTCCTTGATATTCGATTGGAGTTTTATCGATGTAGGTCAGGAACAACCTGGTAGTATGAAAGTCATTGTTTCTTTCGAGCTCATCGACTCAAAAAAACACGACAACTGAAAAGAACGCGATTTTTATGGTTAAACACTCATTTACTTTCAATTAATCGAGTAGGTATCTTTGGTGTAGGTCAGAAGCAGTTTTTTATTCAGGAAGACACTTTTAATTCGTTTTTATTGCTTCCTAACACACAAAACGAATAGAATAGATTCCGAGCGCCTTCATTTCTGAAAGTTCTGCAACCAGCGTTACACTCCAAAAAGAAAAAAATTGTTTTCAAATGATATCCACAAAATTTGTACTGAGATATTGAGAGAAACTTTCTTTTTAACTTTGTTTTCTAAACTTTTTAAACTTTGTTCCTTTGTGGATTTAGATTACATTTTATCACAAAATGTGTGATAAATAATATTTTAGAGCAATTTATTCATTGTGTATCGAATGCCGTTAATTTGAAGTTTATATCATCACTGTTTAATCATTCTACAAGCATTTTCTTGGAGCGCTACAGGCTCAAAACATCCGCCATTACTCGAGCCAGTCGCGACACTCGGATGTCAATCAAGTGGTTTGAATATCCCTAGATACCCCAGAAACAGAATATCAGTGTCTCTTGGCATGCTCACGAAAGTGCACACGGGAGATTGTTTTTCTTCATAAGGAACCGGACTATCTAGGAAATGAACTGAGGAATCGAATACAAATAGTTTCAAGCATGTCACTCGCGTCGATTTTGAGTAATAAGTGTTTTAATAAGAAAAACATGAAAGTTTGACAATAACTCAAAAACTTTCTTCCGTCTGTCGATAACATATTCCGACTCTCTCGGCATTAGCACCTTATTTCGCTGCTAGTAGCTGTCCAATCGGAGAAATTTAGAGCAACTCTAATATGATCACGTAATAATAGTATTGTATTCATTTATTTAATGTTCATGAGATTCATCTCATTAAACGTTAGGTCTGATTTTTGGAAGCTTCAATGGAGCAATACATTGATCAACATTTTGTATTTGCAATTCAGACTGACTTAAATGTGTCTTTATTTCTGAATAAATTCAATTTCGAATACTGAAGCTCTTCTCGTTGAGAGATCGTTAAGTGTTTGGAAGTGGATGAATCTTACATCAATCTGAGCTTTAAAGAGAATTACTCACTAAACCAATTAACCTTTTCATCAGTGCCGCTTCAACAACTCTGCTGTTCACATAATGCAGGAGTCTTCGAATGTTTGAAAACGAACAATCGTATTAATTATTGTGCTTGAATCATGATGTGAATAAGAGTTGAGACGATAAGTACCTAACTGAGAACAATGAATAATGTATGAACGAGAACGAGAAGTAATCATCAACTTTGAATTACAGCACGGTACCGCATTGAGAGATATCAAATAAAATACCATACTTGATCAGGGGTGAACTCAGGAATTAATTTGGGGGAGATATGAAATCAGGATCGAGCCCAAAGCTCCCGTGAGGGGAAGGGAGGTTTTGTCGTTGTTTCTTGCATGGAAATATTTATATTATAATACGGAGTATCTATATAGTGTATCCTATCTAGTGTAAAAAAAACCCAATCTCGGGGGAGGGGGCTATATCCCCTCAATCCCACCCCTGGGATCGCCTCTCTGCCCCTCTTACCGAACGTGGGAATGAAATTTCTTTCAAGTATTGTTTCCGAAAGATTTAAAACGATACTTGAAAGGTATTATCAGTTGAAATTCGATTACAGAAGAGCTTTTATGCTCGATCCCACCCCTGGGATCGCCTCTCTGCCCCTCTTACCGAACGTGGAAATGAAATTTATTTCAAGTATTGTTTCCGAGAGATTTAAAACGATACTTGAAAGGTATTATCAGTTGGAATTTGATTACAGAAGAACTTTTATGCTATCAGAGACAATAACTCAGTTAAACAGTAATATAGCTAGCTACTTGAGACCATGAGAGGATAATATTTAAAATAAGTTACGTTGATAATAGAATCATTTCGAATCATTAGACTGGTAGTCGATGAAGTATGAATATTGAAAAATATACTAATACTACTATAAAATACTAACGGACAATTTTACAAAAGCGGATTGTAATTAAACAACCATAGAATAAGAGGACGTTGAGTCCCATAGATACGGTACTTGAAAAATGTACTGAAGGTATGCGTATGAATAATCGAATTAATTCTCTGCTCTGTTCATTGAGTGATTGGAGTAAGTTCAATCTTCAAATTGCTTCATTCTTTGAACCAGTTAGGATTGCCATTCTCATGTACACTGTTTTCCTCAGATTTTTCTAAAAAAATGTAGGCTATAAAAACCGAAAAACTCAATCCAAGCCGGTACAAAGAATAATAAAAATTGAAAAGAATAATACTGCTACAATCACAATACTTGGTGAACAGAGAATAATAATTATTATCTTATATTCAATCCACTTATTATTTGATCAGTTCATTCAAATCCGATCTAACGTAACAGCATGCTAGCTCTGTAGGTAAGCTTGAGGGTAGATGAGACCCAAGGTCAAGGTTATTAAATACATTTTCTAATAACCTTGGATGAGACCAAGGTAATTAGAATAGAGAGGTAACAGTCAACTCACGGGAGAAAACCGTGAGTTCTGACGTCATCGGAACCACAGCTGTTAAGCAAACCTAGCTGGGTTAAGAAATTCACAGCTGTGGTTCCGATGACGTCAGAACTCACAGTTTTCTCCCGGCTACGGTTATGATGACTGTTACCTCTCTATTCTAATTACCTTGGTCTCATCTACCCTCAAGCCTACGGAGCTAGCATTCTGTTACGTTAAATCGGATTTGAATGCACTCTAAAAGAGAACAAAATGAAAAAACGAAGAAGAAAATTGGAAACTTAGGAGAAGAATAAATAAGTATTGATAGACGATGGGATACATACGAACAAGACAGGCATGAGCAAATGACATCAAAATATATTATTTCAAATATAACATTTACTATAAATACATCTTCATATTCATATATTTTCTCTTCAACATGATTCAATATCAACCAACAACGCTCATTTGTGGAATATCACAATAAACTAACCATGTAACAGCACTCATAAAACTATTTGCCACACATACTTCAATACTTTTATATACATTATGACACAAAGATACACAAATAATTACACCATCATAATAACTGTACAGTAATAGTAGCCTTTGTGAGGCTATATAAATATGAGATCGATACTATTATATTATAAATATATACACAATCGCTGAGAATAGACACAACACATAATTATTATATCCTTACATCTATTAACTGGACAAATTAGGATTAAAAATAATAAAGTCGGACATAGAGTTCCTGATTTTGATTTGTATTCACTTTTGATATGACATTCCTTACAAGGATCCAAGAAAATGGAGATTTGAGGGTGACAAGTAGGCTAATAGTAAATTATTAATGTTATTTATTAACATTGGAAAAATAAAAGTTCAAAGTGGGAGAATCTCGATTGGAGTTTGGTTTTCTAGAATACTTCAATTTGAAATAATTTACATAATTTTGATTTGAAAGTGATATTTTTGATAAGAGTCATAGATATAAATTACTATCAATAATCTCTTTCACGAAGAAGAAAAGAAAATCCTTACAATAGAAATTACATTATAGTTGTAAGTCTACTAAATTTTTGACAGCGACACATTTTTGATAAATTTATCATAATTATCAGAGAATTATTTTCTCTTATTGTTAATCAAGATGGAATTTCTCTCACTGAGAGTTACAGATTTCATTAATTCTATGCGTAAGTTACATAATACTACAGCTCACTGTACATTATCACAAAATGAAACTCACTTGTTGAATTTCATCTTTTGAAAAAAATTACAAGTTATGCACACACATTAGTGTTTGAGGTGATCAACTATGAATAAAATTGATAAAAAAATTGAACTCTCAATAAATATAACATTGTTTTAGAAAGATGATATAGAATGAATTCGAGAGGTTTTTTCTGGAGATAATCGTATTATTCTGAAGCTCTTATAATAATTAGGAGCACAAAATAAGTGATTAGAGCTTATATTCTAGTAGGCCTTCAAGTTCCTCACCGGTTTTTGATTTATCTTGGAAGAGATTCCCTCACTTTTCACGTCGATTAGAGAAATTATAGAGAGGAAAATTTGAAAGGGTCCCAGGAGAAAGCGAAAATTTGACAGCCAAGAAGAGTGTTCTGAATTTCAAGTTCAGAATTTAAGCCCCAGTGTCAAATTTTTATTCACAGTAAATGGATTGATTATTCAATTGCTAATGAATGAAATTTGTTTCGTATGATAAATTGTAATGTATCACAGTGTCACAATAAATAAATATTTGATTTGATTTATCTAGCACTAGAGATTTCCAACAAAAAACTTCTTCAAAAATCAGTCAGGAGGGTAGGAACAAATTTTCGTGATGCACATTTGGATAAAAGCTTCAGGTACTTTATCAACTTTCAACAATAAGAGAAGAGAAAATAATTATTAGAAGGTGGAGTATTCTGAATGCTTGGAATACAAATCACGAAGAAGTTCGGCGCTTAATGCATAAGTTTTATGGGGACCTACTTGAAGATTATTCTTGAGAACAAAATTATTGACTTTGTTGATGATTTCAGTTCAGAAGCACTCAGTAAACTTGAGAGGTACTTGAGTTCCTTTGTGTGACTAGAAAAGCAGATGAGTCATTTACATATTGATTATATTCTCCTGCAATACTTTTCCAATACCGTACGATATTATGTATGTTGACGACTTGACATATGGTTCTCTAATTATTGTGAATATTGTTTTGATTTACAAATAGTAAATATTTGAAATTAATAGGTTCAATCTTTAATATATTGAGAAGTCCTTATCATTTATTTGATACAGGTGACAAGCAGGCTATACTTTCTGATAAAAAAGTTCATTTGCCAACTTAGAGAGGGTCTAGAAAATCCATGGAAATTAAATAAGATAATAATTTCTTTACAGCTTAGATTATTGTTTGATTAAGTAACTTATTATTATTTAGAATGGTTTCACCCAATTCACTCATAACTTTCAGAAAAAAAGCTTTGCAACTTGGAATCAATTTGGGAACTTTTTCGTAGTACAACATAAATCATTCAAATAATGTTACCGAACCAAAAATGAAACTTGAACATCACTGGCAAAATAAACCTCAATAATTATTATAAGTGAATGTCATGTATAATAGTGTATGACATGTTGATTTTCAACTTCTTAACATGATAGAGTAGGTATAAATCATATAATAATACATTCTGAGTATAGTTTTTTTAATAAAGCGGAATATTCTAATGAATCTCTTTTGATTATAGTGTTCCAATAACTTTAAAACTGACATTGGAAAATACTATAGGTATAATAAAATTTTGAATCTACACTCGATTGAAAACTAGGAGATCAAAAAATAAGAACATTTTAGAAAAATATCAGCAATTGTTGAAAACTTCTTGATGAACCTACATAAAATTTTGATTACAGTTATAAATGTTCGTATTATGTGTATAAAAAATTAGCTATACAGAATTGACTACTGTACTTTAACAATGTAAAAAATAAGTTTTACCATATAGCTGGATATGGTCCTCAATTTTATAAAATGATTGCCCTTATAAAGCTCAGTGGATGTTTACTATATTTAAAAAATACTATTCATCATCTTCAATTTATCAAAATATCAATGGACTCTTCAGACAGTGAAACAAATCTCTCATGATCAACATTATCGCTACGGTATTCTTAATGGATAATACTGTAAAAACAATGGTTAGGACTATGTTCTTGTTTTAATACTTTATAACATTTCACAATAATACTGGATAGATTATACTCTTGTGGCACTGATTAATTTCTAAAACTAGAAGGTAGGTAACATTCATATTATCACTAAAGTAAGTTGAAGTAACTAGAATTTTTTCATTCACACCAAGAACTTGTAATCTAATATAATTCAGTTATTGGAAAAGCATGGTATTTGATTTGAGTCCAATATTTTGGCAGTTTATGTTCTCAGTAAATGCAGAGAAGGGTTGATTTAGTATTTTTTATATTCACTTTATTTAATCACGAAATATAAGTTCGATTATGCTTTGAAAATCATCATTGTAAAATTCATAATAATCTGAGAAGTAATTATTAAAATTAGGTATACCTATTCAATTTTAAAAGAAATTCAAATAAGCTGGAATTCTCTCTTGTTTTCCACTTAGTAGGCTACAGTGATTTTTAAAATTATTCAGAGTTGTTGGAAATAGATCATTTTATAAAAAATAATCAGGCTATATTCGAACTGTTAATTGAAAACTGAATGTAAATTCAGTTGCAACTCTTTAAATAATAAAATAATTTGAATAGACGTTCTAGTTTAAGAATACTGTATAATTTCAAAACACATTCTATGTCATTATTGTATTAAAATGTATTTGAATTGAATAAACTAGTCAGTAATCGATGAGATATTTCATTGTTAAGAATATGACACACCACACACACAGATCGAGATAGATGAAATTAACTAAATTCCATCTCATACAAAATTCAACAAAATGTTTATGCTAATTTTCAAGCTGGGATAATTCTGTACCATGAACGGTCTATTATTATTCAAAAAGGACTTGGAATTACAAAAAAATAAATAATTATTATCTCTCAGCACATGAACAATAACACGATTAAGACTAGCCCTCATACACAGACAAATAATAATTTATATATATATAGCCTATAAATATACTATACACATATACACACTTGATTGGAATGTTTTATCAATAGTTTACTAATATCTAAACATGAAAATCTCAATCCACTAAATACTATATTTTCATACTATATTCAATCCATACGATATTCTGCACAGGAAATTAAAAATTATATATACATCTATTCTTCATTTATTGGCATCTAGACGTTTATAAAAGTCTTAAACTGTTACTATAGCTCTTCTTGAATGTGTAAAACATCAAGACTAAATTTCAACTAGGTTCATCTATAGAACCAAAAACAATCCCTTTTCTAACACGAATATATAACATTATCCAACACATAGAAAGCTTTTAGAAAATCTAGATTAAAATTTATTGGATACCCATGAGACTTCAAATAAACAGTACCCAACTTATTTGCTATCATTCTGTCCCGATTGATAAAAATACGGTAGTTTCAAAACCTTTTCTCGTAATCATAACCTGATAAATTTAACCTTCATTTCCAAGGATCAAGAATCAAGACAGAAATTCGAATTATTGTTGACTAATTATAATGATAGATTCAAATTCCATCCAATCATACGGTCTTAGTAATGATCTATTGATTTATTCTCTTTTGACTAGCATCTTTTAATACTAATTTCAAGAATTCAAGGTAATAGAAAATAATGACATACAGGCTCCTTCATAATTGATAATTCGTATCAATTACAATGAAATTGATAGGTAGCATTTTTATTTTAAGGGTTAACTTATAAATAAATATCATAGCCTGTGTTTTGGGAATGAGCTGATATATTTGGTGAATGGATCAATGTTTGATTCATCAGGAAATGACTATCAGGAAGAGTTGGTTATAACTAATACATTTCAAGAAATTATTTTTATAATCCTGATACGAACTATATCAAAATGAAAAGAAATACAGTTGATGAATAATTTTGGTATGTTTACTTTTTAATCAAAATTTCACGGTCGGACAAACAATATTTGACAATTGGTGAGATCGTAATAGCCATGAAAATTGTATACATGGTGAAAGTGGTATTATTTTGCATCATATAAATATTGTAATTTTAATGCATCACAGAGCAATATTATTGTTCTGTGTAGGAAAAAAATTGAACAGTAGAAAACTTAAATCGAAAAATAATGATATATTGTATAATTCTCATGTAATTATACTAACGTCATCTTTAATATTGTTTCATTGTGTAATAATATTGATGATCCAGTTAAAAATACACAGAAAAATCGATCTCCTTGATAAGATTTTAACTGGAGGTTTAGTATTTTGGTAACCAGGAATTGAGGAACGAGTATTGCATAAGTTAAGAAGATTGTACTTCTTACATGCATGCCCGGCTCCCAACTATAATAATATAGACTGAACCATATAATAACAAACATTATCAACTGCCAGAAAATTTTTGCTTTTAATATTATGTAATAGGCTCTTCATGTTTGAGACTCCTCGTTGAAAATCAAATACCGTGATTCATTAATTTAATATCTGTATGGAAATTATAGGCTACGGTAAATAAAGTGGTTACTTAATCCTTTACCATACCACATGATATGATATGCCAAATTTTTCTAGATCTGTACAAAATATTCCACATTTAACATTCAATAAAATATGTTCATGATACACATTTACTAATATCGAGTGTCAACAGTGATAAAATAATACAATTTTAGTGATCTGCTGGAACTCAGAATAAGTTGAATAAATTTTTTAAGAACGTTCATAAGTTTATTCCATAATCAACCACATATAGGCTAATCCTCTCCTATTACTTCTAAACTTCTCAGAGTGATCAAAAGTTGTGGATATCCCCATCATTTTGCGTTTCTGTTCATGCTCAGCTATATCACATATATCAGATTACCTATAATATATCAGATATATCTATATATCAGATAGAGCACCACAATAGAGCGATATATTCGAATTGTCATTGAAATCAGGTGTTGAAATAAGTAAGCGCAATCTAAACTCAAAAAGAAACAATTAAATAATATAGCCTAATTCATTTTGTTTCCATTCGATACATAATTCCCTTTGTTTTCCTTCATCATAAATTATGGCATCAAGGCTTCAACCATTTTATTTACAATTTTTATCTCGTTATAATTATTATACCAATAGATGGTGCATGGAGAACAATTTAAGCATTAGGAACCAAGATATCTATAGGCTTAATGCATGTTTTATACATTCATTACAATTGCTAATTCATTTGAATCTATAGTAATTATTATCCTTCCCATATACAAGACTTGCAATGATTTTGCAGGAGCATCATACCAGCCATGATAACCCCATGCTTATATTTTATTTTTCTGATGGGCATCACGATCACCCTCCAGTGAATAAAAAACATGGAATATAATAGAACTAAATAAGGTGGAATGAAAATATTATAATTTAGTTAGGACCTCTTTACCAAGCAATCAACTTCAATCTAAATAACTCAAGTTTATCTATTCAACTTTGTTAATGAAGTGTTTTCTATGAAACATCATAGCTTATCCATCCATGAAAGAAGAAACCAATATTCTAAGCAAAAATATTAATATAATCCAAAAGCTATAGTCATGCATTGAAAATGAAGGAAATTTTCGTGAGCTTACCTCAATCAATTACCTCCAACTAAACACAATTTTATCACTGTTGCACACACTTAAAACAGCACTAAACGAGTCAACAAGCGTCACTCAGTCGAGTCAGACTGCTCGAAGCACCCAGTTGAGCTGCCTCGGCGACTCGGTGACCTTTGGTGAATCCTTCCGAGTCAAACCTTGCTTTCCGTTTGGGGAACGGCCACGACATGGTTTCTTTCTTTGGCGTAGTCTCGATGCTACTCGTCGGCTCAACCTCGCGAGTCAACCAGATCTTCAGGTTCGCGTCGTGACTCGAGTTGCTCGCGTCGTGATTCGAATCGCTCGCGTCACGACTCGAGTTGGTCCTCTGCGTTGGATGTTGACTCGAGTCCTCCGATTCACCTTGACTCGAGTCGGCAGCGGCGAGTCCGTTGGCTGTGGCGAGCACGGGTGAGGCAGACTCATCGCTATCGTCCGCAGTTGACGCAATGCTCTTAGCGTCGCCGTCTGCGTCTACAAACGCGTCATCGGCGTCTACAAAGCCATCAGTCTGCGAACCATGCCATCGGTTGCCAATAACCTACGCATATAATATAAATTGATTATTAATTATTTACATTAGGCTAATGATATAATAAATACAGAACTAATATTTTCATGAATTTGTGCATAAAATCCCTGATAAAATTAATACTTCGTGAATTGAATAATGAGAATTATTTTATGATATTGGAAAAAGAGAATGTGTTACTATTTTCTGAGATTTATAACAGAAAAATTAAACAAAAAAATTATTATATTACAACTTACCATGAATAACAATAATACATTTTCAAATAATCAAATTAAATTATGATGCATCCCTCATCAAGCAGAGCTTGTGATGAAGGAATACACATCCCAAGAATGTACTGTATCCAGTATCCAGTATGTGTATCTACTGTATCCAGTATTCCTTTAAAATTGATTTGGTTGTGAAACAAAGAATGAATATATAATAGCCTACTATGGATTTACAAGATTTTAGTGCAATCAATGTATTTAGAATCATGAAATGATAATATATTTTATTAAAGCCTAGAATTTTGTATTGTGTACATGATAATTCTCAATAATAATTCTCTCATTTTTGACAAGAGGTGTTGTTATGTGACGTTTCCGACAACTTAATAAACGGTAACCCAAATTAAAAGACAATATCAATATTATCATTATCCATCTATTTCATTTGAAAATCTCCCACCATATTATAATTAAGAAACAAAACACAAAATGTATTAAGAATTTGATAGATTTACAGGTAGATTGCATATCTCCACTAACCAGAGTGGAAGCAGAGCTCGAGTGTTTTCTGAGATCGTTTCTTGAAACTGGCATGTCTGGCGATGGAGGAGTCTTCTGGTCACTTTCTTCTGAGAAAGCCCTCGTAATCAAAATTTTCGGCGATCGTCTTACTGGCCTCTCCGAACTACCTGGGTCTCCAAGACTGAACCTGTCGATTGTAAAAGGCAATAATCATTAGAAATTGAAAAAATAAGTTACTCGTCCAATTATTTTTACATAGAATATAATTATTTTTAACATAATATCTAAGACAATCTACTTAAGAGTGATTAGTTCAAATATGATATCAATATTATTGATATTATTCAATTATGTATATTCTATAGAATATAATATTAGAATTCAATAGCTTGTTTCCAGTTAGAGACCAATTGGTTTAGAAAGAAAAATTATTGACTCACAAATTAGAAGTGGGTATACTTAGTGAGTACATGTATACGTCTTTTATAAAGGGGACTAACAAAATATCAGAAGAAAAGGGCTTGTTGAGTAGGCTATACATGTTTTGTAAATAAAAAATTGAGTTGCCGCAATATCTTAAATGCATTCTACACACAATATGTAGACGGACTAAAAAAATCACCTTATAGTGCCGGTAGCACCAATGACACGCTGAACAAACAGCGATGTGTTGCTGATACTGGATCTGAGCACCGGTCTGATAACGCTAAGCGTTTTGCGCTGCTGACCAGCTGCGCTGCATCCACTGCTGCAGCTGCCACCCTCATCCTCACCGCTGCCCCCTCCTTCTTCACCACCACCGGCACCACCACACCCTCCTTCAGCCGTAGTGCGGGCCACAGCCACCCGCAGCGACTTGAACAGCTCGTCTCTGCCAACCGCTCGACTGCCTCCCATTTCGACAACGCTCGCATCGCCGTTCGATGGAACCTGGGTTAAAAAATTATTTTTAAAATCAATAATTATTCTCATAATAAATAGAGTAATGCTCAATATGCTATTCGGGGCTACTCATAATATTTTAAATAAAAATTACAGTACAGTACTGTGATTTTTAATTTTATTCATAACTAGAATAGTGTTTTGAGATGAAAACATCTGATGGTTAGGCCTACCACTGTAATAGGTTACATTATTTCATTCATTATTGAGATAGTATGTAAGTATCCCCAAGTGAACATTATTCTCATCTCTAACTATAGCTAATAACAGCAGAGGTTGGAAAAGTACCGTATTCAATCAAATTTTTTGGACTGGAGTTTTTTCCAAGTGTAGTTTGATATTTTGAAATCTTATGAGAATATATCACTCAATTGAGGGAACGATTGTTTTGGTACCTGCATGAAGTTTCTAAGGATAGACCTATTATAGTTTCAATGGAAATGTTCAATCTTTTGTCATTGGTATCTCAGTAACAAAGCGTACTGGAGGTATATTCAGGTTCCTAATTATACAAAATAAAGGCGGAGAAGGTGAGCGAAGCGAGCCTACCGGCTAGTGGTTAAATAAAACTTTCTCTTTTTTAATTTTTCTTTAAATGAATAAACAATAAAATAAAGAAATAAATAATACAATTGAATGTTATAATAATATAAAAATGAACTTGATTCAAGAAGAAAAGGAGAAGATATTATTCTATAGTTTGTCGATCTATTTCAGAAAATCCCTTAATTATTCTAGTTTTATCTCTTTGCAATGACAAAGTATCTTCTTATCATCATCATTTATCCATTAATACACATAGGTGAGTGCAACAGGCTCATGCCCAAACTGCTGAACCAATTTACAACACACCAATCAATATCTCTTCAATTTGGTAAAATGAATTCATGATACAAAATGCTTATTTTTTACCTGTAGAGTACTAAAACTGGCCGCATGTTGGGCCCTGAGCGGCGAGGCGCCGTCCAGATCGAAGGCGAGGCCCGACGTGGAGTGAGGCCGCCACCCCATTTCAGACGCAATCCGCTGCATGCCCCCTCGACCACCGCCTCCTGTGCCGCCCCCTGCTCCACCAAATGCTGCCTCTGATAGTCGACGCTGTTATACAAGAAAAAAGATTGATGAATATATTATACGTTAAAAAAATATTCATTTACAAAATTCAACCCCAGCAGTGCCTGTAAAATATATTTAAAGTTAGAATGAAAGAATGAATGATAAAAAAGGCCTTCTAAAGGGCTTTGTGAAATACCACATTCACTATGCAGAATCCAGAAAATGATAATAATGAATCTAAACTTATATAATTACATATACCGGTAATCAAACTATCTGCATAATTGTGAAAGTATTGAAATAGTTTAGCATTTAATTATTTTGGTTGGAAAAAACTCTCAATTCAAACTCTATAGACTAAACATATATTATAGATAGCTAATAATATACAATATCATTTATTTTTACACAGATAAAAGATCCCACTTTATATAATATTTCCATAGGTGGAGTCAGGGCTCAATTTGAGGTAGTATACGCACCAGTTTGCCGTACCAGTACCTCTGAGAGGAATAGGTGATTAATTTTAATTTTTTATTGAGAACATGGAAAACTGATGGTCAAAATACTTAACAAATAGCTCTAAATTCACTCTAAAAACAATTTTTAAGGAGTTAAAATTTCTTTTTTTCCCCAGACCACACCTTTTGCTAGGGGCAAGCCCTTCAGACCCACCCCCCCCGTTTTTCTTCCTCTGTACCGAATACTTATTCCCTACCTGCAACTGATGAGCATGCGCATGAGTAGGCCTGCCCCCCGCCCCTGCCAGCAGCCCGAGGGGTGTGAGGGAGGGGCGCCGGGACCCGCAGGCGCTAGGGGTGCGAGCCTGAATCTCCTGGTTGATCTCGCTCTTTGTCATTTGTTTGCGCCAGTAGTTCTGGAACGATTTGCGTAGCACCTGAACACAGAAATTGTAAGAAACTTTAACTATTTTACAGTGGAAAAATAATAATTACTATTCAGTGAATAGAATAGTTCACCATGCAATTAATTATATTTCACTAGTGCACAAACAAGTATATCTTACCGTACAATTGTGCAGTAAAATATACTTAAATGTACCTGATTGAATAATACTGAAATATCACTCAAAATGAAACACAACATTAAAAATTAAAATAGGCTATGATGAATTGCACAGCAGGGAAATGTTTATAATTATTATATACCGAACTACATCAATCAGAAATTCATAATGAAACCCAATTAGAAAATTGAAATTCTCGAACCAATTTGATGTTATAATAACATTATCATAAAGTAAGAACATATCACCAAGCAACAACCCGTATAAATTGAGAATTATTACATCTATGTGCTCATATCAGTACTTGATTAGTATACTATATACGTTGTATTTGCTGCATTTGTATTAGGAACAGACCTGTTTAGTGATTGGATATTTTGAATAATTTTCTAGAACAATTATTTATCATCATATCATTCTCACCTTGCTTTTGACGCCGTACAGCAATCCATTGACCGGCGGCGAACAGGCGAGCAGAATGGAAGCGAGCGACACGAGGTGTGGATGCGGGCGCGGTCCAAGCGGCAAAAACGTTCCCGCCAACGCCTCCCACAGCACGCATGCGTAGAATGGAAAGTACAGCACCACAAACGAGCCCAGAAGCTGGAGAACCTTCAACATTCAACATAGAAAAATAATGATAATTTAAACTCAGTATCAACTAACAATGATATCAGAAAAAATGTGTTGAATTATTCACGAAATGCGATAAATCATTCAGCATATAAAAATTATTGGCAGATTCATTTATGCAAGAATAAATGGTTCTTTATTTGCACAGCTATTTGAATACATAGTGCATAATACATAGATATAATACATAGATAGAATGCATAGATATTATTGATAGTCTTATTATTATTGAGACTCTTCTAACAATGTTCCTATAATCTACTTTCTATATTCTGCCCAAGCAAAGAAGACACTCTGGTAAGATGGGGAAATGACTCAAGCTCGGTCAATATTGGTTCAAAAATTATCAATTTGATCTCAAACTGTAGGAAACAATTTGTTCTACTATTGAGACCACATGTATAATTCTTGAACGAATATAACCAAGTTGGAGTCATTTTCCCATCTTGCCAGAGGGTCTTCTTTGCAGTTTGCTTAGACAGACTATACTTATTGTGGAATACTTGACACGTGATAACACTTCTAATTATGTGTAGAGAAATTATTGTTTCAAATTATTTGGTTACCAAAGTGATTTTCTGTTCAAAAATCATCTCATTATTGCATCCATGATAGTAATTATAACCGTACTTGACTTTGTTAAACAAATTATATTTTTGGATGACAATAAACAATTAATGATTTTGATTGGATTTGATTAATCGGATGTATCTTCTTGATCTAGCCAACTTGACCAAAGAACTATCTGGTGGACTAGCCATTATTATTATTTTTAAATAATTTCATTAAATTATTATCGTATGGCTTATTTTTGGGGAGTTCTGAAAACGTTCCACAGCCACATAACCACGTGTACTAGCCATAATAATAGTGTTGAATTGAATAATTCATGGCTGAACTGAATAAAGAATGGAATGAATCATTTGGGAATGTACACTATGTACCTTAGTGGCAGCGGACCGGCCCTTGAACTTGCCAGCCAGGCCGCCGGGCAGGAAGAACGGATTGCGCTGATGGGTGATGGTCACCTGCGCCGAAAGTGTCACCTCAAATATGGCCGACGCTATTCGGTGACGGTGGTAGCGAGCTATCATCAGTACCTGCAACATACATGCATTAAATTATTCAATTTCAATTGGATTTATTAATCGGATATACCTGAATTGAAGTTTGTGAGGTTAACTTCTTTTACGTCCAACTAATCTCACCGATTAGACGGTCTCTACCACTGGGACAAACCGCTTCCTCAACTTATCAGCTGTACTATCGAATACCTAATATTGTTTCTCCGTTAATGATGATTATAGCCTGATATTTGTTTTTGTAACTTGAATATAATTGTTTCTATACATGAGTTATGACAGTAAAAATTATTCTTATTATCAATTATAAACGTTGAAGTCTACTCTTTAACTGTATCATAAAATTTCTAAAATACCTTGAGATTGCACCCAAGTATGAGTAGCGCGGGCAAGACGAGCGTGAATAGGGTGTAGAACGCGGAGTACCAAAGCGCCGGTTCCCCGGCACCAAAATCGGGCGCACATCCCTGCAGTCGCTGATCGTAGCGGAAGGGCGCCGCCCTAGCGAAAAGGGGCGGCAGACTGAGTAGAAGGGCCAGCGCCCAACCTGCACCCAGTCCTACTGCTACCCTGGAACATTGAAATAAAAATTGAAAAATCGCAAAGTCATTGGTATTTGAAGAGAAAACTGTACAAAAAATTTATTGTATTCGATGATATGTTGTTGCATGTATCTGTCTCCAGTACGGTACATATTTTACTGGAAAATTTCATGTAAAATTTTTACATATTATATATAGTTTGGCCAAGCAAAGAAGACATTCCTTCAAGATGGCCACTTGAACCGAGAATGTGACTGCTTGAAAAATTTCAGTGTAAAATCATCTCTGCCAACCTAGCCTACCGCTGATGAGATGTAATGAGAGACAGATGGCAAATGTGAGACTATTCTCATTTCAACTGTTGGCATTATTGAGTATCTGCCATTATAAAGAAATGGCTTCTTTGGTCGACCAGCAGACTATACCTATGTTGGTACGGAAAGTTTCCCTCCATGGGGAGGGGTATTTTGGGGGGACCCAAATGAGTTTTAACTCCAAAAAAATAGTTTTTAGAGTGATTTTGAAGCTTTTAGTTGTGTACTTTTACAATAATTCCTCCATATTTTCAATAAAAGTTGAAATTATCTAATCGTCCTCCCTCTCCTTCTCAGAGGTAACTGTACTGGTGCATATCAACCAAACAAATCATACTGGTGCATACAAATCAAACCCTGCTTATTTTCATCTCAATCATGTAATTAATTTTTTTTATTACTATCAAGGATTTAAAATTATCAATACGGTGATCCACTTGAATGAGGTAAATCTAATATAATCTAATCTAATTTAATTTAATCTAATCTAATCTGATTCAATCTAATCTAATCTAATCCACTGGCGGCTCGTACCCGCCACGAAACATGTGAAGTGCCCGTATTTTTTACTGTACAGCACTTCACCCAATTGTGAGCACGAGCCGCCAGTGATCGATTTAATCTCTCTTATAGACAGAGATTCAATTATCTTTGAGATCTATCATTCGAGAAACGTGAAAAGATAAATTTATTGATCTCAATTATTCATTCAAATACTAATAAATTATTAATTCCAATTATTACCTTTTGGGCGACACCAGCGCTGAATAGTGTAACGGCGCCGAGATGGCACAGTAACGGTCGCAGTTCAGTCCGCAGACTGTCCACAGAGCCACGGGATGTAACAGTGTGAACAGGAATCCGTGCAGAGTACAGAGGCCCGGCCATGAGGCGCGTCCCCCCGCCAGCCCAGGGCCTCCTCCTGATACTAGCACCAACAGGCAGAGCAGCGAGTCGATCAGGCCCAGGTGAAGGAGGAGAAGGTTGTTGGCTGTCTGAATCTGCAAATAAATTAAGAAACAATAATAAAATCATCAAAGTAATAATACGGCTCAACGGGAAAAAGAGGGATTTTTACATGAAGTCCAGTATGAATAGAGACAAGAAGAGCAATGGTTGATGGGCTTGAATTATTGTTATTAAGTTGTTTTTTTGGCGATGGAGGGTTGATTTTCATCAATTCTACGATATTATTCTGCTAAAGAATATGCGTGATGGATGAAAATATGAGCTTTATTTTTGGAATCAGCATACCATGAATCAGCCTATGATTCTGTAGAAATAGCTCAACAACTAGGCTATAGCCTATTATTTTGTAGAAAATTTCATACAAAATTTAATAGAACTTCTGTACATTTAATTGTTATGTCCATTCATTGCCAAGCATTACCTCATCCAATACCCTGCAACTCATCAAATATCTGAGGAAAATGTCCTTAAAATTGTTTATCTTGAGTAACAGCTCAATATCCTTGCAAGAAGATACATCGAGATAGTTTAGAAGATGATATGAGTATCAGATGAAATAATCAAAGACAGGAATACCCTACAATAATTATCATATAATACCTTTCAAATATCTGAACACATCAAAAGCGACGGAAAAACAAATTTTTTAGCTTATTTCATTTTTTCATGAGAACCTCCCATTGCAATTTTTAATTATTGACTGGCACAGGATTTCCGCTTGAAACTTTCAGAGGCTGTTTGACTGGTTTTCCTAAACCGCAATGTCGCTTTCCAACTTCCGATATCAACATGTTTGTAGTTTTTTCCCCATGAGAATTCCCCAATTCAATCTCAACAATATTATTTCGCCAATCTATTGCAACTGAACTACTAGTATACTGGACTGATTACGTATGCTGGCCGGGCGACTGTTCATTATTTCTGAATGAGGAAAATGTCCTTGAAATTGTTTCTCTTGAGTAACAGCTCAATATCCTTGCAAGAAGATACATCGAGATAGTTTAGAAGATGATATGAGTATCAGATGAAATAATCAAAGACAGAAATACTCTACAATAATTATCATATAATACCTTCCTATCACTGGCGGCTCGTGCCCATGAAACAGGTGAAGTGCTGCACAGTAAAAGATACGGGCACTTCACCTGTTTCGTGGGTACGAGCCGCCAGTGCTTCCAATCTAATTGTTTCATTTGAGAGAGAATTGAACCGATGACAAACAACTTTCAGCACATGAAACAAGAGCCATAATTAATAAAGTCTTGACTTGAATGCACTGTACAATTTCAACCAACGATCATATTATTTTAAAAAATTACTTGACAGTCAACATGATTGATTAATATATCGCTCTTGAAAAAAATGCATTCAGTGTCATTCTTCCATGTTACAGAGAAAATAATAACAAAATTTCAGATAAAAATACTATATCAGTTCATTCCACAGTATTTTCATCTCAAAAAATGAAGTTGCAATGTCATAGAGACTCATTTTAATGTCTGGATACAATGTCATAATATTCAAACACCTATAGTCTGTCCAAGCACTCTGGACACTCTGGCAAGGTGACTCTGGGAAAATGACTCAAGCTCGGTCAATTTTGGTTCAGAAAATTGTGAATTTGAACTCAAATTGTAGGAAACAATTTTATCTACTACTAAGACCACATTTATAATTCTTGAACAAATATTGACCACGCTGGAGTCATTTTCACATCTTGCCAGAGGCTCTTCTTTGCTTGGACAGTCTATACCTTGATCAAATATACCCATCCCCCAACTGGACACTCCCCCCAACTGACAACATCCCCATCTCACAATAAACATCCTCTCAACTAACAACACCCTCCAACCAACACCAACCCACCCAAACCATCACTTCCAAAATATCAGCGCTCTACACGTACGTACGCTGCTGTTACAGAATGATTTTTCATCAAACAACGCAATCACTGATGAGAAGAGACAGCTGTCCTGTCAAGTCACAAAAGAGGACGAGGGAGTGGAAAGAGGGGGGGGAGGAAGAGGACGGGGGTCTGTCATTCATGAATGAGTCCCGATACATTTCAGTTATCATCAAACAGAGAATTGGCTCCCTGTGCCCAATTTAGCAATGCCTTCATTTTGTGGAAGTTCGATTCGAAACTCAGAAGCGGCAAAGCAACAGCTCAATGAATTTCCCCCCCGAGCTCCCCTCAAACCCCCCCAGAAGGTGATGGCAATCTACCCTGACACTGTCGGAACTGATTCAAGCCAGCCCAACTGTTCCAAACGATTTCACGGCCTAGTTTTCGATGTTACTGCCTGTCCGTTCAATTCACTCCAATGCATGTACGAGTATATCTGACATCAATACCAATGTCGCCTTGAATCGACGGAAAAGTGTCGATGTTGGCGATACCGGATCGAGGAAAAATATCGATGATGCTGAATCGATAAAAGTGCTCAACTTAATGAACCTGTATATCTTCTTGTACTATTCCACGTTCTACTACATGCAACTTGAAGTAGAACTGGCGGCTCGTGCCCACGAAACAGGTGAAGGTGGAGTGCTGCACAGTAAAAGATACGAGCACTTCACCTGTTTCGTGGGCACGAGCCGCCAGTGGCTACTTCTCAAGTTGATAGCTTGAATGAATCATCCTTCCAAATGACTTAGTATATACTGGTTACTAATTGGAATTTATGAATTATACATTCAAATGTAGTCTTCTCCCATTTGGTTCGAGTGAATGAGCATTTGGAATAAATGGCAGATTCAGGCTAATTTTTACGAAACTGTTTCAGAATAAAAGAAAATGTTGTGCAATAAAATATTTTTTTAATTACGTTGATGCCTACGTTGGGCAGTACTTACCGGACGATGTCAAGTACAGTACTTTCTAAAAATGGGGAGAATGGAATACATTTTAAATTCATGAATATTAGTTTCATATTTTGTTGTCCTGTGATTAGTGCTTGAATCTCAATCCTTCCTTTCGTCTCTGACATGAATATTAATGTGAGGATATCATTACATAAATCGAACGATTATCTTTCATGGTGTTATGTGTACTATATACTCATCCAAGATTCTTAGACACATCATGTGTCTCAGAATCTTGCTAACCATCCATCTTCTTTTTCCGTGTTCCTTCTCTCCCTTTCAACTTTTCCCTTCTTCCTCTTCCTCTCCTTACTCTTCCTTCTCCTCCTTCTCTTCTCCTACTACTTCTTCTTCTTCTTCTTCTTTCTTCTTCTTCTTCTTCTTCTTCTTCTTCTTCTTCTTCTTCTTCTTCTTCTTCTTCTCCTTCTTCTCCTCCTTCTTCTCCTCCTTCTTCTTCTTCTTCTTCCTCTTCCTTCTCCTCTCCTTTTTGTCCTTCTTCATCTTCCTCTTCCTCTTTTTTCCTCTCCCTCTTTGTCTTCTTTTTTCAATCCTCTTCTTTTTCTTCTCACCTCCTTCCCACTCACTCCTTCTCCCTCCTCTTTTACTTTCTCTTCATAGCCCCTTTCCACTTTCTCCTTCTTCCTCTCCTTCCCCCACATCCTCTTCCAATCTCTTCATTTGTTCCATCACGAGTTGAACGATGTCTTCCACTGCAATGCATTCAGTGTGTCTGTTGCATTTTTCATGTCCGCTGATGAGCTTCACCGTACAGAGTCATTTTCCTCCATATCATTTCTATTTGTCATCGGTCTTCATATTTTATTGAGTCGTATCTTTTTACTGTCCATTCTACCGGCAGAAAACTACAGAGAAGGCAATATAGTCTATACTGTATAGATGTGTAGTAGATAGTACTCAATCCCTAGCAATGATTCAACTTCGAAATGTAGGAAATCGACGAATTTATCGTTCGTCTTATCTGGTTCCACCAGGGATATTGGTGTATTAGTATTTGTGTATTAGTATGTCTAAGCAGAGAAGACATTCTGGCAGAATTGGAAAATAGTTCCAGCTTGATCAATATTGGTTCAAAAATTATCGATTTTCTCTCAAATTGTAGTAAACATTCTCATCTACACTTTGAGACGAAATTTATAATTTTTGAACCAGTATTCACCGAGTTGGAGTCAATTTTCTTATCTTACCAAAATGTCTTCTTTGCTTGGACAGACTATACTTGACAGTTCCACCTCTTGGCGTTATTGCCTTGATCGTAACAGTCGATGTTATGGTTTCATCCCGCTTTAGGTGACTTTGATCATTGATTGCCTTGTAAAATGAACCTCCCAGCCTTGGAGATAACTATAAATGATGGGAAATACATCTGCAGAGCCACTTTGTTATTATGGCCTTGAACCCATTGAGCTTGGAAATAACTATTTTTACTCAAGTTTCTCCCAAACTGAAGGACTCTTTATACGGCGAATTTTCGATACGTAGGAGAGTAAAAAATTACACGCAATCGTAACGGAAGATCGTATCGTAACGCAATCCTTACGCAAGTGGAGTTAGTGGTGAATAATTATTATTCGAAAAAAGACATCTAAAAAAGACAAAACACTGATTTCTCACATAATATGTGGATATTATGCTATGTTCTGCCTATTCCGTCTCTACATGACTACAGTAGTAATATTTTATTCCATCGATGTAAGTCCAAATAAAGTCCAAAACGTCTTTTCCCAAATTTCGATACATAATTATTCAAAAAGAAGTTATGTTCACAAGATAATCAAACACTATCAATCCAATATGACTACAATAGGCCTTCCACCTAATAATCGTGAAATTATTATTATTATTTAGCGTTTTGCTTCTAATAGTGGTGAGACCCAGGGGTGTTCCACTTCGCCATATAACCTCATTCTCAACAGATGGGAACATGAAAAACCAAATAGGTTATAGTTCTCTTAAAACAGTCATTTTGAAACAGGATTTTTTTTATCTAAACTTTCTCAACTTCGAAAACTAAAACGTTTCACAGAAATCACTAGAACATGGCCGAAAATATTGCATCATGAAATATTTATATTGAATATGGAAGAATGAAAAGTAAGAGAGAAGTGGAAGAAGCTGAAGAAATAGGGGATACGGAGAAGAGAAAAACAGAATTGATAATCATTTGAAAAATATAAGAGGAAGTAGAAAACATGATTACGGAATCAGATCGGATAATGATTAAAGAAAGTCGTAATGAAAACTAGAGAATGATGACGAAGATCAAGGATGATTAAAGAAGATTGGAATGAGAGATGAAAGAAAGAAGGAGGAAAATGATGATGTTGAGGATTTATAAGAAGGAAAACGATGAAAAAGTGTTAGGAATGATGTGGTTCCTGTCAATAGCGTCATCTTCATTTTTATTGGTTCCTTCCGAAAAAAGTTATTGCTTCAGATCACCCCTCTTTAGTCTGTCCAAGCCAAGAAGACATTCCGGCAAGATGGAATAATGACTCCAGCTTGATCAATACTAGGTGGAAAATGAAGAATCAAGTTTCAAATTATTGTAGATCATAATGCTTTCTACGATTTGAAACAAAATTTATAATTTTTCAACCAATATTGACCGAGCTGGAGTCATTTCACCATGTTGCCAGAATGTCTTCTTTGCTTGGACCGACTATACCATCACAGCAATCATTTCTGCTACTCTTGAGGGTTCATAGCATTCAGGAATGAGAGGTATTTTGGAAGCAATGAGACAAGATATAACCGAATGATTCATCATTTTTGTTATTGGAAAGCATTTTGTAAGAATCGTGTCATTTGACATTTACAGTACAAATATATCATCTCCAAAGCATCGCGTTAGCTGATAGAGCGTTGTTATATGAGATTACTCTATTTATATCAAAATGAACTCACAATTTCAATCAACTCCAGATAACGATTGTTAACAAGTAATCTTCCCATTAATTTAAAGAATTCTTAATTGACACACAGAAAAATGATTGCTGCAAAGATTTTGATACGTCATCTCAAAATGAAAACAAACCGACCTTGCAATGCAACAATCGTGAGTAGCTCAATCGAGGAAATATCAAAGGTAATATTTATTCTGAAATACGTCTGGACACAGTTATGACACTGTTTCCTTTAATGCTCTATCAAATATTGATAAGATTTTAATACCTTCAATGAGTTTATTAGCAAATTTAATAGCTCACAACATTCGATTATTGCTTGGAAATCACAATTTAATGCTGTTGTGGGGCCATTACTCATAAGTTTATTCAAATTATGTTAATAATAAATTTGCTTCAAAATGACTGATTAAGGCAGGACAGGTCAAAATCTTTCGACCAATCACAATTAACGGGCGTGGTCAACAGTAGCTTGGGGGAGGAGCTAGTCAGCTGTTGAAAAGGTTCTCAAAATGGCGAAGCCTCAGTCGTCTTTAATTGACATTTTCATTAGATAAAGATTGAACCTTTCATAGCATTTTGTGACCATACTGTTCAATTCACAAAAACTCATGTGAATTCGGACAGCCGAATAGATTTGACTGTTAGTGAAATATAGCAGAGATTTCCTTCATTGTTTTGGAGTTATTGAAAGTACTTTCAATTTTCGTCACAAGAGGTCTCTACTTTACGGGACTTGCAAGATTAGTTTGTAGTTGCGAATAAAAACAGGCGTTCCATATAAATAGCCTATAGGAGATTTTAAAACATGACTTGGACTTGAAATTCAAATGGTTTATTTTGATTCTGGTTATTAAAATTTCATACATTAATAGAGAAAACCATAAAATTTGAACATTCAATTCAATTTATTAAAACACACAAAAATAAATACAATAAATTTCAAAAAACAAATATACAATGACAATGATAAATTAAACAAAACACAGGCTACATGGTTGAAAACACAGGCACCATAGAATGAAACTGTGTAAGAAAGTCGATTTGGAGCAGCATTGCTATAGGCCTACATTGTCTCTTATTAACATACCTAGTTTCATCATCTTTATATCCAGAACTTCTCTCCATATAGCTCACGTTATAGTATGATGTAATAATATCTCAAGCGATTCCTCCAGCATAAAAATTAGTTGAATTTATTGTAATTCTGTATTTCAATAATAAATTATTTTGGCAAATAATTTAGCCTAACCAACAGACTAGGACTAACCCGCAACCCAATTGTTCTGTCGTATTCTTACCCTTGAGTGGGTTAAGTGGCTATTCTTTGTGGGTTAAGTGGAAGAGGGGGCTTGCAGGCCTCAATTTCGCCCAAAAACGCTTGTAAAATTTTTACAAAATTTAAAATAAAGTAATTTTATCTATATATCTATCTAACATTATCATTTCATTTGAAAAACGGCCCCGTTTAAACTAAAGGTATATCCTTACTATCGAAATTTAACTTAATTGCACACTACTTCACTCTACTTTCTTAACGTGTAACATTTAAAAAGCTAAATCGTGATAAAATGTAATTTCAGCAGCTTTCAACCTACAGATAGAACTTTCTATTTGATTACTCTCTATTATAATTATTAATGGCGCTTTTGAAACGTCCTTATCGGAGCACAAAACTATATAAATTCCAAGTATATTAATTGAATCTACAGTGGTTTATAGAGCAATAAAAACTATGGAAAGTGTGTAGATTGTGATAACAGCACAAATATTACACCATCAACTAAGTAACGATCTCGGTGAAGTGCTTTCACACAATCACTTTTCTCCCGATAAAATGACACGGATCTATCGTAAACCTTTGTTAGATTTTATAACGCGATCACCAGAATAGTTCCAGCAATCAAACCACCCCACGACAACAGGTGACAAATAAAAGAGGAGAGAAGTAACAAGTAAGAGCGAATTATGGGGATGGAGATAGATAGATAGATAAAATGACTTTATTTCACACTTTGTAAAAATTTGCAAGAGTTTGTGGGCGAAGTTGAGGCATGCAAGCCCCCTCTTCCACTTAACCCACTGAGGAGAGGAGAGAGAGAAAGAGGAAAACGAAGAGCAGAAAGTGAACAGTGGTAAGAAGGAGGAGAAGGAAGAGGGGGAAAGATGAAGAAGAAGAAAGAAGATAGAAGAAGAAGAAGAAGAAGAAGAAGAAGAAGAAGAAGAAGAAGAAGAAGAAGAAGAAGAAGAAGAAGAAGAAGAAGAAGAAGAAGAAGAAGAAGAAGAAGAAGAAGAAGAAGAAGAAGAAGAAGAAGAAGAAGAAGAAGAAGAAGAAGAAGAAGAAGAAGAAGAAGAAGAAGAAGAAGAAGAAGAAGAAGAAGAAGAAGAAGAAGAAGAAGAAGAAGAAGAAGAAGAAGAAGAAGAAGAAGAAGAAGAAGAAGAAGAAGAAGAAGAAGAAGAAGAAGAAGAAGAAGAAGAAGAAGAAGAAGAAGAAGAAGAAGAAGAAGAAGAAGAAGAAGAAGAAGAAGAAGAGAAAAGAAGAAGAAGAAGAAGAAGAAGAAAAGAAGAAGAAGAAGAAAAGAAGGAGATGGAGAAAAAAGAAGAAGAGAAATAAAGAAAGGAAATCAGACATTAGTTCAGATTCAGATGCTGGGACATGTTGCGAAATCGGCTTACGATTTTTGTTATTATTTTGTTAGAGATTGGTTCTGTTGTTGTAATGTTGTGCTAGTAGAACCATCTCCGTTGGATATGAAATTAATACTCGCCTGCCGGCTCCCAGTCACGTTTCAAGAAGAAGAAGAAGAAGAAGGAGAAGAAAAGGAGATGAAAGAAAGGCTAGGAGAAAGGACAAGAAGGGAGGAAAAGGGAAGAAAGCGGAGAAAGGAAAGGAAAATAGAACAGAATAGAAAAAAAAGGGAAAAAGAAGAGAAGTAGAAATGAAAAGGTAAAAAGAAGGGAGAGAGAAGAGAAGGAAGAGGGGAAAAATAAAAAAGGTAACAAGAAGGAAAAAATAAGCAAAGGAAAAGGGAGAGAAGAGGAGAAAGGGATGGTATAAACAAAGGATAGAAGAGAAATGGAGGAGTTGAGATGGAAAAAGAAAAGGGAAAAAATAAGAGTAAAAGTAAGAAAGAAAATGGATAAAGAAAGAAGAAGAATGAAAATGAAGGATGGTTTGGTTATACGTAGGGAATGGATAGGACATAAAATGGAGGAGAGACAGCTGATGATTGGAGGGAAGAGGGAGTTATCAAGAGGGAATCTCAAGCTAACATACAGATAGGAACAAGCTGAAATTTGCAAGTTGAAGTAGTTACACCAGATTTCACACGCCTACAAGTGCTTCGAACATGATAGTAGGCAAAAGTTATAACATGCTATATAGCAATCTGAAGTACTTTTCTCCACACTTTACAGAGATAATACTGTATAATCAGAATGTAATGTATACTGAAACATATACATAATGTAATAAGATAGTATCAGTAGCTTGCTTCATTCTAGTTGAAGTGCAAGGTACTGTAATTCAAGTGGATGTTCATGAATGGATAAGAACTTACATCAACAAGTTAGAGTTTTTATGATATGACTCATGATTCATTTTTCTACGTTTCTATCGATGTTCAGAACCTGTCAAACTGAGTACCTGTCGAACCAAATACTGAATCAGTATTCATTTATTTATATGAATGAATACTTACAAATAGTTACTTATGAATGAATACAGGGTGTTTCAGGAGGAATGTGCAATACTTCTCAGGCTGATTCCTTACACCAAGTAGACAAAGATGTTCCATGGGACCATCCCCTAAAAACGCTTTGTTACCGAGATAACAATGGCGGAAAATTGAGATTTTTCAAAATATATTATTTTTTCAAATCTTTTAGAGGCTTTAATGAGGTTCTAAAATAATTAATTCCTATGTAAAACTAGCTGAGGAATTCAATGGAACCAGTTCAAAGTTTGTAACTTTAACGGTTATTGAGATAATTGGGAAAAATATGCTAGAAAACGCCATTATTCAACAATAAGGGCTATAACTGGATAAGGAATCATAAAATTGTATTTTTTATTGATGGAGGTTGAAGAGAGTCGGATTCTAAAGGAAACGTTGAATGGCGGCGATAGTGTAAATCCAACCCAAATCTCAGAAATGGCGATCAAAAATCGCAAAATTGACAAAACATAGCACAAGTGATGAATTTGTGTTTAGTAGCGATTTTGCGATTTTTGATCGCCATTTCTAAAATTTGAGTGAGATTTACTTTAGAACATCCAACTTTTCCTTTAGAATCTGACTCTCTTCAACTTCCATTAATAAAAATACAATTTTATGATTCCTTATCCAGTTACAACCCTTATTATTGAATAATGGCGTTTCCTAGCATATTTTTCCCATTGAATTCCTCAGCTAGTTTTACATAGGAATTGATTATTTTAGAACCTTATTAAAGCCTCTAAAAAATTAGAAAAATTAATATATTTTGAAAAATCTCAATTTTCCACCATTGTTATCTCGGTAACAAAGCGTTTTTGGGGGATGGTACCATGGAACTTTTTTGTGTACTTGGTGTGAAGAATCAGCCTGAGAAGTATTGCACATTTCTCCTGAAACACCCTGTATTTATATTAGTATCAGAATGAATTAATAATAAGAAATTTTCAGAATTAAAAGTATTATTAGATGTTATTAAGGAAGCTTTCCCAAGCGACAGCTCTGGCTGCGCTGCTCTTGTCATCGCAACTCTATTCATAATTATTATACTACTGTAATAGTGTATGGCTATCATAATTAGACAAATTTGTCAGGATCATATGAAGTGAATTCTATCCTCTCTGATCGAGACATGAATCAATAATATGCTCTCGCAGACCACTTTCAGACTCTCCTAACGGAGCTGAGCATTAATAATATACGGTAACAGAAATTATCTATTCGCCAACTTGTGTGCTCTATGAGTATAGAGCTACTAAAGTTGTCCTACCCTATTCGTTCACCCTAAATTTTGTCTATAGAACATTCTTGCGGGAAGTTTACAGTATGATTACCCAAAAGCTCAAACCAGTTCAAGTCTATTGAACTTGACTTGAAAACGACGTCGTGTGGTAGAACCATAAATTATGAAAAGGTATATTCTATCCAAGCAAATATGACCCTCTGGCAAGAAAATTAATCAAGCTCGGTCAATATTGGTGCAAAAATTATTGATTTGGTCTCAATCGTTGGAAACATTCTGATCCACAGTTTAAGATCAAATTAATATTTTTTGAACGAATATTGACCGAGCTGGAATCATTTTCTCATCTTTCCAGAGGGTCTTCTTGTTTGGACAGACTATTGTTATTGCTTTGTAAGGAAATATGTCACATACAGTACAAGAGAGAGATTAAATAACTTAAGCTATATTGAACTAGTTTTCAAATAATAAATAATTAGGCTTCTGATAGGTTTCCAGCTAGGAAAAACATCAGCCGCTCGTCACTTCGTTCGGGGACTTGAAGAAACTGAACGAACCTCTCAATATTTGAGAAGCAAGAGAACACGAGCCCCATTCCCCATGTATTGAATCGGTCTCCGTTTACTTTTCAATGCCTTTTTCATTAGGTCCATTTCCTCAGCGGACGACAACGAGTCAGAAAACAACGAGAAGGAAACTATTTTCTCTCGGTAAGGTGCCTGTAAAATTTATTAGCTGCTGGCAGAAGATTAGCTTTTCCTAGGGTAGCTGTGGGATTTACTTTTCCTCTTTTCCCAATTGTTTCATATACTTCGCTTAGGTAGAGAAGGTACGCCATCACAATGGAAAGTGTATTGTGGGCAAGTATCTTCTCAGCATGCACGAACTACACTTTTCTTGTGTCTGACATTCATCAGCTTACTCTTGGTGACAATTCCAACTTGATCTTTTTTCGAAAGAAAAAACGTCAAGTAGTAGCCTAATTGGTAGTGCATCGATAACAGAAACTATTTGATTTTCAAGATGCTACTAATAGAGAAATGTTAATAATTAATCATAGTTTTTTTTCAAAGTTGAAATTTGTGAGTGAGGTGAAAGTAGCCATTGCGGCGGACATAACTTTAATTTGGTATATTTATCAAAATCTCGGAATAAGACGTTTTGGACAATATTTTCTGTGATTTATTCGTGCTGTACACGGGGACAGTAGTGTCGGCCATTTAATATCTGTAGCCAACCACAGCTTGTTTGATTCAATGACGAGACAAAGACAGTGATTGCCTACAGATATTCAACTGGCTGAAAGTACTGCCCCCGTGTACAGCACGCTTGATGTAATGTGGAAGAATTATTAGATTTATAATTAATTCAGTCCGGTCCGGGCACAGTTTTTTGATCTAGATTTTATTTGGATTTTGGATTATTTGGATTTTATCTGGATTTTTTGTTTTTTGATCAGATTTTATTCAATGGATCTCGCCTGCTACGTAGTACATTGGTCAATATTTGCATTTGCAGAAGTCTTTTGTCTATTTATATAGCAGTAAATTGAGATTCGAATTAATAATTATTATAAAGTAATATGTTTTGTCAAATGAATAAATATGAACCAATGATGATGAAGATGATGGTCATAATGATTTGATAGATAAAGTTTGAAATCTATGTGGAAATTATGATATGGTGCCTCATATTTAATTCTTGGAACAAGCTGAACTAACTCACGATCTTGGTAAGTAGGTGATATACCCCATAAACTGTATAAAATCAATAAAATACTTGTATTTTAAATTTTAGATACAAAATGCTTTAAACCATTCAATGCAGGGAATTTATTACTTCACTCATTCATTAACAAATTCCAATCGTTTATTGATGATTTGGAATTTATTCAATAACACTCAATCATATTGGACATGGACCTATATTGGACTTTGAACGTAACGTGGAAAAAACGTGGGAGGTCGAGAATGATATCAGGAACATTTTAATATCAACTCCCACGTTTTCCGTTGCAATTTTTAATAATGTAAAATTCTCGATATCCGAGTAGCCTATATCAAGTATCCTGCTACCCAACTACAGTTGTGTATTATTTAATCTCGGACCAGATGATATAGCATAGCTAATAATTCAAATATCCGCGCCCAATATGACATTCTTCAATACGAGTCCCTATCAAAAGTCTCGTCTCTACAATGTCAGACTTTCTCATATTTTTTTCGAGACAAGGATTCTTCTATCAAATACAGAGCTATCCACTCTTCTCCAACAGTATCCAATATCCGTTAGGTCTCGAATAGGTTGTCACTAACAGGAACAAGACTCCGATAAATCAGAGTCTGAATGCTGCAATCCGAACCAGTATTGCAAATTCTTCAGATTCAATTTTATAAATGATATTTCAGCTACAAGATTTAACATAAACGTGAATGGAAGGCGAATTTGTTGAGTAAAAATGCTTATAAAATATTATTCTATTCTCAATGTACGAGTAATTTACACTTTTATCAGAGATGTGAAACTTATACATAATTTAACAACCTTTGTTTCCACTTACCTAAAGTAATAATATGCTCTCATGAATTCAAATTTGAATGTAGCAGTGGAGGGGGTGAGTCTTACAATAGTACTATAATGGAAAAATGTGTATTATTATGTGTATATAGTAATGTGTATTATTTAAAACTCACACAAAGAACGTTGAGCATGTTACTTAGTTTTTTAAAATACTAAGTTTGTGATCAGCAAATTTTAGGTCCCATTTGCACTAAGATTTAGTCAATGAGAACTTAGTGATCAAGATAAAGGAAACATGAAAATGAAAGGAAACATGAAAATGGAAGGAAACATGAAAATGGAGGGGAACATGAAAATGTAAGAAACGTAAAAACATCAAAATGAAAGGGACATGGTCAATCCGAGTTTCACACCCATTGACATTCACAAGCATCAAACATTTTTTCCGTGAACTAGAAAATGGGATGATGCACGATTGCACAGGAATTCTTTACTAATTATTATATACAAGCTCTATTTATAATTGTTTAAATATTTCTTCCGAATCTATTGTTAAAAGTAACATTCTTAGTGTATCCAAGCAGCTAAAAATTTTTATTTTATTTTAAATAATAATCACAGTACCCTTTTCCAAAAATTTTTTTTAGTGCATTACATGTTTTGACTATTTTTAGTTATTTTTAAATAGTCGAAACATGTAATGCACTTACACTTACACTTTATTATTTTTCAATAATAAAAAATTGCTTTTTATAACAATAATAAAAAATTATTGAAAAAGGTTACTGTGATTATTATTAAAAAAACAGTGATAGAAGTAACCCTAAGATGAAAGAAAGCTAAACATTGATAAGCTTCTTTATTCCGAATTTCACAACAAATACTGTATGAGAATATTTTTAATTACTTTTTCTGAAAGGAAATACAAATGATAAAATATTGAAGTTAGCATTTTCCACCCATTACATCACAGTTTGAGAATATTGATAATTTGAGAAGAGAACCTAGTTAATTCAATATTTTTTTATCAACTGAATTCAGCACTCTCCACAAATTCACACTTTGAATGCTCAAACCCATTCCTTGTCAGTAATCTCTCATGCGTGATAACTCTCCATTGCTTGAAAACCATTCGTCTCTCTCAATATTTTTATCTTCCTTCTATTCTCCCACCAGTCATCATTCCCTAAATCATCTTGCCTGGCATTCAGAGATGTCTGGCTCGCTCTCACTCCTCCCTACTACTAAATTATTCTCTCTTTAATTCATTTCAAAGTAAAATGTCAGTTTCCACCGCTACAGTTTACATAGCAGTTCATTTCTTGTGCAGAGCAGGAATCTCGGCATTCTGCTATGAGGGTGTGTGTGCTTTTTAATAGAAACTGAAAAAATTGCCGTCACTCTCCTGTCCAACTAGAATAAAAACTCACACTCTCTCACCCACATTTTCCCGGCCTCTCTCTATATTCCTAACTCCCTTTATTTTCACCTTGTATTTACCATTCTCACTTTTACATACACTTTCTCAACCAATCTTTCTTACACACGAATTAATTTCTTTGTAAATCTTTCTCTCCCAAACTCTATTAATCTCTCTCGCTCTCTCTCTCTTTAGAGGTTTATGTGAGAAAGAGGACTCTTGTGCCTCAACTTCGCCACACCACTTATGTAATGTAATAAGTGTTAAAATGAATACATCCATCAATCTATCTCTTTCACTCTCTGTAATGAAATTCTCTCACTTCGCCTCTCACACTCTCTCACTACCTCGTACTCTCAATCTCACATACACTTTGTCTTTCTCTTTCTCAATCTCTCTCTCTCTCTCTCTCTTTCTTGCACACTCTTATTTCCTCTATCCTACAGTCGATATCATGAACTCAGAGACGCTGAAGAAAAACTTTCTAACATGAAAAGAGAAAGAAATATCTGTCACTAATGTATAATATTCCCCTCTCTTTTCCCTCTTTGCTTTTCATTACAACTGTCTTCTCCACACATACAGGAATGAAATGTTTTATTCATACTGCCTCTTTTTAGGAACTCAGTAATGCTCTACGTTTTTCATGAGAGTTTTTTGTATGCTGTAGCTTCCAACAACACGTTCAGTTACTGATGCTTCATAACACGACCAAAAACTTATCAAAATACTGGTATTTTGAAAGCATTCATTCATACAATTGGAATGGAATCGGTTCTGGAAGATAAAATGATTAAGAGAAGAGAAGAAAGTATCTTGTCAAGATTTCCAACATTGTTTGTAGTCTTCCACAACAGGATAACGAAAATATAAGTCAGATGCGGTGTATAAATATGATGCAAAACATGCGGTCAGATGCGAAACATTATGTTATTTTGTTGAGGAATGAAATAATTCATTGTCATTGATTATGCATTTTTGTTGGATGATTTTCAAAAAATTGAATTCCCTGTTTTCAAGGAAAAGAAAGAAGTATAGCAATATAACTTCCATAGCTATAATAATAATAGACACTTTCTAAATGAAATATATAGTAAAGAGTGATTGGTATGTAATCTGAATTGTGTAAATCAATTTCAATAAATAAGATTCTTGGTTTCCAGGAATGTATCTCAACCTTGCATTGAGGCAGAAAATTGAAAGGAAACGTGAGGAGAGGTGAAGTCTGTCCAAGCGAAGAAGACATTCTAGTAAGATGAAAAAATGACACCATCTTGGTCAATATAGGTTCAAAAATTATAAATTCAGTCACAAATTGTAGGAAACATTCTGATTTACAATTTGAGACTGGATTTATGATTTTTAAAACAATATATTCACTGAGCTGGAGTCATTTTCCCGTTTTGCCGGAATGAATTTCTTTACTTGGACAGACATGTATACAAGGAGTAGAAATTTTCTATTCCTTTCTCCCGAGCTTTAATGATATTCTTTTACATTTATCTCATCATCTTCATCTCTCCCTCTAATCCTTCCCTATTATCCTTATTACCCTATGCACCCTTTCCTATTACCCTACCCTACCCTATCCTATTTTCCTAATTTATATCATTATTTCTCTCTTTACTATTCTTCCATCTCCATACTCTTCTTATCCCTTATCACCCTTTCCCGCCTCTTCCCACCTCTCCTTTCACCACCTCCTTTCCTCCTCTGTTTCTCAATTCCACTTTTATACCCGCATGTATACACATGACATCTTTTGCTTGTTACGCAAGAGTTGTTCATCTTATTTATGGAACAAATTTGAATTCTTTTCACATCGTACTGTGGGAACGAACATGTGTATTTTTCTGTAAGAAGTGAGAATGATAATGAATTCATCTGCCACGTCTCTGGCTTCTGAAAAAAGTAGAAAAATAGAATGACAAGAAAAATACTCCAGGAAATACAGTGTGTGTCACGTCTCAAAGAAGAAGATGTACCGCACCATTTCAGTTCCGGGTTGAAAAACTTCTGAATTTCCTTGCATCCACATTATTGTTTTATGGTTGAGAGATATCAAGGGACTAACTCGACAGAATAAGGAGGACTTCATAAAAAACTTAGTTGAATTTAAATTGAGACATCGTCCAAGTAGTAATCACAATTTTGAGATTTCATGCATGTATCCGTATCATGGGATTTAATTACTCAATAGATCACTCATTTGCCAAAATCTCAGTTCTCAATCCAGTTTGTATGAATCACATTAAGAATAAAATCAAATATAATTAATATATCAAATAACACTCTAGGCTATATCAATGAGCTACAATTTGGATAAAAGAGTCAAGAAAGAATTTTAACAAAATAAATGCTCAACCACTTGATAGATTAATGTACTCCCTTTTTCATTTTGATACTAAAGTTCGAAGTTTAAAATCATTAATTATTGATTTTCAAATTGATTTGGAATTTTGGGTATCAAAGAGGTGGAATGAGAGCAGAAAGCAATTGTTTATATTCGTTTCCAAGGTTTTTAAATTACAAATTTTGATTGGGAATTTCCAAAGCTACATTTAAAAATAACTCAAAAATTTGTGAATCAGTCATCTTGATTGCAATTTCAAACCCAAAAAGTTTTGGATAACCTTTACGACTTGATAAAGAGGAAACTGTCTATGAAAATTCTCATTGTTATTAATTTATTGGTTATTCTGTATTGAAAGCGTTTTTGAACATGAAACTTATTCTCTATGCAAAATTTATTTTTCCTACAGATGGCATTTGAGAACGCTGGAAAATTGAATGCAGTGAGTATAGAAGAGAATAGAAAATTATAGAATACTGAGAATAGAAATTATAGCCTATTCTCACTGATTGAATGATATAGTATGTTTAATCTTTAAGTAAAGAATAATCAAACACTGCTCGCAATAAGAGTAATGATACAATGGTCTTAAGAACTCTGAATCAGGAGGTATTCCTCCAATAGAGATAAAAACAAAAGCGCTCCACTGAGAAAAAGAGGACTGATGAAGACTATAGACAAAAAAGCTCAATGTCAAAACAGAGTAAATATACTCAGCATCTTCCAAAAAACGTATTCCAATCAGTGAGATGGACGTAACATAAAAGGTCTCCCAAATAACAAAAATACTCTTTCTTTTACAAATCTGCTCTTTTCCACTTATAACATCACAAACACCTTTGTTCGAGTTTCTTTTATTTCAAAAAACAGTAGAGACATGATACTCAACTACTGCATACACGAGTAAAATGTTTATCAAGACTGATGATAGGCCTACTTGAATTGATAGAAGCTGCAGTCCATTGCCATGAAATTGAGATAGGAAGCCAACAAGAGATATTTTGTGAGGGTGATGCCCACGTCTGCTATGAGCATGTGCGTGAGTAATGAGAGGGATAATAAATAATGAGTGAATAATCATGACAACCACTGGCGGCTCGTACCAACGAAACAGGTGAAGTGCCCGGATCTTTCACTGCGTACAGCAATGATGCCTCCACGTCTCCTCCAAGTGACGAGACTATTTGAAACCAGCATTTCTCACTGAATTCTACAGAAAATGAGACCTCACTACGTATAGCCTATTTTCAACTTCAATCGAGAATGTGATCCTCTAAATCAATTATCCTGAAAATTTACTAGTTCACGTGATTCAGCTTACTAGATTGAGAAGAAAATCCATAATACCAGTATACCACTATGGAGACTGTCAAAATCACTCTAATCTATTAACACCAATTAATACATTCTATTTCACACTGACTCTAAATTCACAATACAATGTACACCAAAATTTGCTCTCAAATAAGCACAAGATTATTCTACTAAGAGAGCAGAGGAAAAGCTTACACAGAAGAGGAAGCACAACCTCTGAAGAGTGTCTTGTGTGTCTTATGTGCTATAGTCTGTTAAAGCATGGAAGAAATTCTTGCAAGATGGGAAAATGACTCCAGCTCGGTCAATATTGGTTGAAAATTAATAATTTGGTCTCAATCGAAGAAAACATTCTGATCTACAATTTGAGACCAAATCAAAATATTGATTATATTATCATATATTGAAATATTGATTATATTACAAAATATTTCTGAACAAATATTGACCAATTATAATATCTGTTCAAAATTAAAAAAAATATATATATAAAATTATAATTGTAGATCAGAATGTTTCATACAATTTCAGGCCAAACGTATGATTTTTAAACCAATAATGATTGAGCTGGAGTCATTTTCTCATCTTGCCAAAATGTCTTCTTTGCTTGGACAGACTATACATCTTGTACTTCCTAACCTATATCTTGTGTTTTGCGGCTCCCTTATTATTATTCCTCACCAACTAATTATTGCTCGGTCTGCCTTGAATAAGTTGGACAGATGTTTATTCCACTGGCGGCTTGTGCCCAAGAAACAGGTGAAGTGCTGTACGGTAAAAGATACGGACACTTCACTTGTTTCGTGGGTACGAGCCGCCGGTGGTTCATTCATCTCTGCTCGAGAAATGAATCAAAATCCATTTAGTTCCCTACATATGCGGCACTAATTTATTCAATATAATCTTCAAACAATACATCTCTCCAGTGTATTTCGGAGAAGCCGACAGCAGTATGTTCATATTTGGAGCACTTCCAGGTGAAATTACGTGTAAGGGTAAACGTCTCTATTAGAACAGATTATTATTAGTGCTTTATATAGTCTGTCTAAGCCAAGAAGACATTCCGGTAAAATAGAAAAATGACTCCAGCTTGGTCAATATTGGTTCAAAAATTATTAACTCGGTGTCAAATTGTAGAGCAGAACGTTTTCTACAATTTGGGTTCAAATTTTCAATTCTTGAAGCAATAATGAATGAGCTGAAGCCATTTTCCATCTTGCCGGAATGTCTTCTTCGCTTGGGCAGACTATGGTGACGTCACTCAAGTGCGCTGAGAGGTTTTGCTTGGGTTGTTGGGGTTTGTGTGTGTGTCTCAAATGGGAGAGCGCTTCGCAAGCTGGGTTGCCGTCAATGCTTATCATCTGATTTTACCTGAGGACGTGAGGAAGTGAGAGGGAAATTAAGAGAGGGAGATAGAATTAAGAGAAGGTGATAGATGGGAAGGTAAGAAAGAGAAAGCTGAGAAGAGCTGAATGGTGAGCAAGGGTTGGTTGGGGAAAAGTGAGCATAGCACAAAAAATTGTAAACATCTATGGAAAATTATCACCATTTTGGACAGACGTAATGTAAAGATAATATGTACATTTGTATCAATTATTGTGCTGATCACAATCACACAACGTGGTGTAGTAGATCATTGTTTCATAATAAATATAGATAAACCTTTTATATTATTTGATAGCTTGATTTCGAAGATTGATGAAGTGAAAAATGAATCAATTCATTGAAGATTGAGGTCATAAGACAAGGGTGCTTCAGACCTGAACAAAACAACCAGGAGCTAATCTTTCTACTCAATAATGTGTTCTGTTTGAGTCATCTGATTGTTGAATGTTGAAACTATAATTTTGGTTGAAATACTCTTTATAATTCGGTCCCAAGAAGATTTATTGATAATTATTTCCAACACAATCGTTGGACAGAGTGAGGCATCGTTGACAGAGACCTTCTTCTATTTTAATTTGATCAACATTTTTTACGAACAAGACGATAAATATTTTACTTATTCACTTATTTATTCATGTTACAAATGACACTGACATTGAGAGATAAAATACTAAGATAATTCTTGTGCTATTCTATCTTTCAAATTTATAATATGATACAGTCCGAAATGTAGGTTAGACTATGTTCAGTTATGTTTTTTCACTTCTCAATTTTTAATGCAAACCCTTTCAAACATACAATTTTGAATTAAGACGGATTAAGCACCAAATTAAATAACAGAATTACACTCAATAAACACTTAGAACTGTGGAATATTGGCTTCTTTTGAAAATTTTGACCCCAATCAATCATTTTTATTATAATGAAGTTTATTCTTGTAATATCAAATGAACAAATGATTAACAATGGCTACTTGCATCGATTGAATTGCATAGAAAAGCAAAAAATATTACCTGTTTGCTGAGAAGCACCATGAGGAATATGTAGCCGTTGATGAGCAGGCCGAGAATTGTGACAACGAAAATGGGAAGGCCCAAGGCCAGCGAGGTCATCCCTCATAAGAAAACCTCCCCCACCACCCGCCCTCACCACTCCACCGCCACCACCACCTCACACTCACACATCTGCAACAAAATAAAACAACATGATTTAGAAGAAATAGGGAATTTGGCATCAATAGTCGAATAAAACATAAGAATAATTATTGAAAGTATGATAAATTCTAGCTTAACAATCAAGTGTAACACTCACTCACACTGGGATTATTATTTACTTGTTTATCATTTAGTTATTTATTTAGTTATTAACAAATTATACTCAATGGTAAAGTTCAACAGGCTTAAGCCCAAAACTATCCCTTTTCCTATTTAGAATACAATCCAAGTTATGTTTGTTGCTTATCTTACACAGATAAGACACTGTACGTTACAGAAGCAAGTGAGTGCTTTCCACTTTTCCTATCCGTTACAATCGATTTGTATTATAAATTTATTCATCCGCTAAAAAAGCGGATTTTATGTATTCTTCAACAGCTACAGACAACAATAGAATTTGAACTGATGTTATTTTCCATGACGAAATACTAATTAACACGTTATAATAAAATAAGTGAAATAGGCTACAAATAGTATTTTATCTAATATAGAATTCGAATATAAAAAATGAGACACACAACCTCCTTCTCATTGTTCACATATCAATTCCATAAACTTTTTCTCATAAATTACTTAGAATTAATCTCTATCACTATCACATAGCCCAAGTAATGTACGCTATCCTAAATCCAGTGAATAATTCAAGGCATTAATCAGCACTTCTAAGGCATACTCATAGATGCAACATTCCACTCTGGGCTTGGCTTCCATATCCATATCCCATATATATACATGTAACTCAGTGTTATATGGACAATATATATCCATATATATATCATATACATTTATATATTCATGCTAAATACATATATGCCATGTATAGTCCATACATCTGTAGTCAGTCCAAGCGAAGAAGACATTCTGGAAAGATGGGAAAATGATTTCAGCTTGGCCAAACTTGTTTTAAAAAGCATAAATTTGGTCCCCAAGTGTAGATCAAAATATTTTATTAAATTTGAGATGAAGTTTATAATTTTTAAGCAATATCGACCAAGCTGGAGTCATTATCCCATTTTGCCAGAATATCTTCTCTGTTTGGACTGACTTTAGCAGGTCTATGTTACTACATGCTACTCCTCTTGCCACAGCCTTAATGATTACCTAGAGAAGCCTATACATGCACCAGCCTCAAGCAGAGCCATTGCAGCCTACAAATAGTGGCTGTGAATTTTTAAGCCTGAGTCAATAATTCAGAAGGCAGTGGAACGACAGACGATGAAGCAATAAGTAGAGACTCGCTGTATAATCTCAAAGTTTATTGAGGCATTCACGGATGTTATGGTGCACAGGGAATTGAACCACGCACCATTGAAGATGATACGATTCGGCACTTCGATGTTTACTCGAATCCAACGAAATCCAATCCCGCTTGAAAGTATAGTCTGTCCAATCAAAGAAGACCCTCTGGCAAGATGAGAAAATGACTCCAGCTTGGTCAATATTGGTTAAAAAATGATTGATTTGGTCTCAATCGTAGGAAACATTCTGATCTAGAATTTGAGACCAAATCAATATTTTTGAACCAATATTGACCGAGCTGGAGTCATTTTCTCATCTTGCCAGAGGGTCTTCTTCGCTTGGTTGGACTATACATACTCAAGCAAGATTTTTCATCAGATTCTTGAAGTAAGTAATCCGGAAGTGTGGTTCATTGGTTTTTTATTCATTGATTTTTCATGTGTTTTATTATTTATTAGTTTATTTGGCTCATTATTATGATGGTTAATGTTATTATTCATTCACCGTTCACCTGAATCAATAAAAAACATGGAGTTAGAATCCTATTCATTGGGATAACAAAAGAAGGTAACGAAGAAACTACCTGTATAAACTGCCTGAAACAGTACTGTGAACATAAGAATAATAAGAAAATACTGGTCAGTTCCCCATGTTGAAAGGAGGAGATTTGAATACTATTCATCAAGATTATGGGAGGAGGTAACGAAGAAACTGCCATTGGTTAGCTCCTCCCATGTTGAAAGAGGGAGGGCCACGGGAAAGTGAACAACCAATCACAGCTCAGTATGCTTGTGACGTAGCCAATTCCAGCCATTTTAAGCCGACCACTTCTTTCGGCAGCCATTTCCTTTGTCCAACGACCTCAACAGTTTGTTTCATATGAAATAAACATATATTGAAACTAGAAATAAGAATTTTAAATGGAACTACAGAAAATACTGGTTTGTATTGAAAATAAGTTGTTGTATTAATTGTCATTCATTATTTTCTTCAACTTTCGAGTCGATGGAAGAAATAAATCGACTTTAATATATATATATATATATATATATATATATATATATATATATATATGTAGACCAAGTCTACATGTTATGAGATGATTTATGCTCTGGTTGTACTGTAATCTATTGAATATATTATATTTATTATTTTTTTATCGTCGAATCGATATATAGTGTCAGCTCTTTATTCTCCAATATCATTCTTTCAAATTTCTCTGAATTGGGAAAATGCTGTGAACATATAATAATTTCACTACTACATTCTCGTAATATAGAGACTTAATAGCTTCTCAATGGAACCATGGGACATAATCTTGTGACAGAACAATAATGTGTTGCTACACTAATTTTGTTCGCTTGTAAGAGAAATAATAAACTCTTATCAAATAATAAAGAATAAGTTCAGGGTGATCGCCTGTTTCTCATTTCCATACGCAGTGTATTATTTTGTACTAAAGTAGATTAATGAGTGGATGAAAATCTCTTGGCGCAAGAATTTGATAAAAAAATGTCACTTGGGTTTGAAAACCCTGTATTTGACACAATCACCAAGGCGATTTTTCACTCTAAAAAAACACTCAACAACCCAAAAGTCCAGGAGAGAATCATTCGTCGAGACCAGTCAGTATACACAATATAAAATTCACACAAAGGTCTCACAAAAGTAATGAAAACTTTAGAAACTCTAGACCAATCTCGTGAAGCGAATTAAAGTTTGCGAATGGAACGTCTACCGAAAAAAAGAACCTGAAAGTATTCTCGTTTCCAAACGTAGTCTGTCAAAGCGAAGAAGACATTCTATTTAGATGGTAAAATGATTCCAGCTCGATCAATATTAGTTTTAAAATTATAAATTTGGCCTCACATTGTAGAAAACTTTCTGATCTACAATTTGAAACCAAATGTAAAATTTTTGAACCGATATTGACCGCGTTGGAGTAATTTTTCCTTCTTGCCAGAATGTCTTCTTCGCTTGGAAAGACAATAGCAAAGAAACATAAAAGGGCATTTCAGACATTTGCATTTGCAGAATGTTAGTAGGTATGTGTTGGTGGGGTTTGTACCCTTTAAATGGGGGGGTGAAGAGGGTTTTAAGAGGGTACAGAGAGTAGAGAGCGAGGAGCGAGGAAGGTTCTTTGTAGAGAGGAGGCAAGGCAACGCTCAAAACATAGCTTTGCAAATGTAAACCAAATGTAAAATTTTTGAACCGATATTAACCGCATTGGAGTAATTTTTCCTTCTTGCCAGAATGTCTTCTTCGCTTGGAAAGACAATAGCAAAGAAACATAAAAGGGCATTTCAGACATTTGCATTTGCAGAATGTTAGTAGGTATGTGTTGGTGGGGTTTGTACCCTTTAAATGGGATGGTGAAGAGGGTTTTAAGAGGGTACAGAGAGTAGAGAGCGAGGAGCGAGGAAGGTTCTTTGTAGAGAGGAGGCAAGGCAACGCTCAAAACATAGCTTTGCAATCTGCGGCATCTCGCTCACAAGTTGAGAGTGAAGCCAGCAGCATATATAATGCTCTTGTTCATTCTTGACTTGATAGCTATGTATATATTCAGCGCACATATATGCTGAGTAAGTGATTGCAGGGATATGAGCGGTTTCTCCATGCATTTCCCATTCACCATCCGCTCCCTGCTTAAACTGTCCGTTTCAGTGACAAACTTGGACTGCGATAGCGTCGAGAAATTATTTGACAAAGTTATATAACTTCTGGTTTAATAAATAGTTTAGCTATGAATAACATGATGTATTAATTAGCAAAATATATTATATTGTAGTTTATTGATGAGAACTGAGTTTGTGATAAAAAAAAGAGATTATAAAAAGACTAGAATTCGAACATTATGTTATGTTCAGAAGATCAATATTGTGTGATGAATGTGATTCAAAGAGGCAATAATCTACACACAATCGGTACTAGTTATGGAATTATGGAATCACTTTTCAATTATTCATCATTGTGGATGTATTTGAGTCTATAAATTATATTGTGAACTGAACTATACTTCATGAATTGATTAGAATAATTAATCAATTTTTAAAATACCGTGTTGATAATAAAATTCATGATATTTTTAGAGACAATCTAATCAACTTAATACAGTAGAATCTATGGAAATCGGTGGAAGCGAGAGGTAAATACTTAGCCTACTATATTTACTAGTTTCCTTATTAGAAACAATTATGTCCACAAAAATTGTCCACAAGAATTCTATATCAAATCAGGATGAATAAATTGGATTTATCAAGAAATAATAATATTGAATAGAATACTTATCTTCATTCGATAAATGAAAGTTGAGCAATACAAAATCACACCTATTACGTGGCCGAATTAGTTTTAAGTTTTAAGTTAGCCGTTGTTTTTGTGATTTATTCCAATCACTACAAAATACTTTTAAGTTTAGTTTTTCCACGTTTATTTTTCAATGTAATCTGTTTAGTCCCTTCTGTGTCTAGTCTATTGTGTGTCCCTTCATGTTGAGTGTCCTTACTTTAGCCCTCAATGTTAGTTACAGTGTTTTCACACTGGTTCATTCATGTTTTGTACTTTCATCGTCGTTTTGGCTTTATAGCAATTCATTGCGTCTCTATAGCAATGAAAACGACAATAACAAAATCAAGAGTTTGGCACACAAGCTAATGAATAGATTGAATCAATAGTAGAAAATTATGCAATCAAATAATCGAATAGAACCCAAACAATATTAAGCTCAAAGTAATCAGCGACATGCTGACAATTTTATCGAAGCCGGTACAAATTGCAAGTACGTAAATATGGAAAAGCTTTGTAGTTGGATGAGTGGTAACACACACTTCGGACAATTTAGTGAACCCAGGCAGCAGACAGCTTTTGTCACTAGAGCTCAAATAGTATTTACTCTACTTTTGGCGCAAATACAGTCTGACATTCAACTTTGACCCTTTCACCTTTTTGGTACAGTCTGTCCAAGCAAAGAAGATATTCTGGCAAGATGTAAAATAACTCTAGCTCGGTCAATATTGGTTCAAAAATCATAAATTTGGTCTCAAATTGTAGAGAACATTCTGATCTAAACTTTAAAACTAAATTCATAATATTTGAACCAATATTGACGGAGCTGGAGTTATATTCCTATCTTGCCAGAATGTCTTCTTTGCTTGGACAGACTATATCGGTGACCGACTAGCCAAATTTATCGGGATCATGTTTGACCAATAGGGTTCAACTTGAGTCACGTTCTGAATTTCCACGAATTTCATTTACTGTTATCTGTTCATCTTCTTAATGAAGGCCCAAATTATTGACGCTGTGTGGGTAGGGTCTAAACTCCTTCCAATTAGATTCATCTCCTAAGATAACATTATTTTGATACATAGGGTACAATAATATTACAATTTTAAATATGAATGGGATAAAATTAGATTATTCTTATTGATTAGCTTGTAAAAATTATATTCAAATTTATATTTATATAAATTTTATTTGTATTAACATATGAAATAAATCTAATCATATTTATACTTGTTAATAATTAAGAGAATTATTTTGGCACCACATGAATAAAGCTCACGAGCCGTGGCCTGGCAAAGTTACTATAATTATATGAACCTAGGTGGCCTAGACAAGAGATTGAGATCAAGTCTCATGCCGTGTTTTTCCAAGCACACTCAAAGCTGAGGGACCCTCAAATTTTGATGAACAGCTGACATTTTGTATGATAAGTATAGGAAATGAAGTATAGTGTAGTAAACTTGAGGGTCCCTCAAATTTCAGTGTGCTTGGAAAAACCGGGCATTATTGTTCAGGTCCCGAATTACACGAGTCTGTTTTTTGCAATATTATCTACCTCCATTGCAGTGCGTAGGATATTTAAAAACCTTTACGTAGGAGAAGATTATAATTCAGCTCAGTAAACAAGGAGGTACGGTACAGTGAAGAGAAAAAATAATTTCAATTTAAAATCAATTTAATTTCAAAAGATAAAATTTTCTAATTTCAGTCGTTCTATACACTTCCCCACAAAATACATCATTCTTTACTCTTCTTATTATTTATTTTTCACGATCTTTGGTGGAAAAGATCTTCTGTAATACGATCTCCACGATGAAATGAACGTAAAGGGAGCGGCTCAGCCTGTTTTCGTGGTGAAAAGGCTTAAAATTTATTGTAAACGAATTCAGGAGAACGAATTATTATGAACGTCGATGTTCAAAATTGAAGAGGCACATAATACTTTTAGCTTTTTGGCGAGATGAGAGAGAAAGAGAGTGAGAGTGTAAGAGAAAGAGAGTGGGATTAAAAGAGAGAAAGAGGAGGGAAGAGAAAGAAAGAAAAAGGGAGAGAGTGAGAGAGAGATAGAGTGCTTCAATGAAATCATTCATTACCTGAGACTGCCCAGCAAGATTATAATGTAGTATATTCTATGCCAAAAAGTATCAAAAAACGAGGAAAAGATTTCAGCAGCTATGCAAAGTGAGATCGTGATTCCAATTCTGATGTGATGCATTTCGCTTTATTAAAATCAGGGAAGGCAGGTATGAGATGAAGGAATGGGAATGAATAATAATTTATGAAAAGAGAAGGATGGAAATGGCGAGAAAGAGAAAAAGAGTGTGGAAAGAAATAGAAAGAGAGGAATTAAGAAAGGGATTAGATTTCTTTATTCATATAGACAATAACAAAACATTCACACTTGGATTCTAGATTGCAATTAGATATTGTGAGTAATAATGTACAAGAGTAAGTAACCTCTATACAGAAATATTCGTAGTAACTATAACGTTTTATATAAATGACACTAGCTTTAAAGATAGTAATTATTCAACAGACACGGGTATACATGGACGCGGAGTTATAGAAATTATATAATTAGGAAAACTATATAGGCTACTTTAATTAATTGGCAATCTTATTCAATACGATTGAATTATCTAAATGAAAAGGCGAAGTTTGGACATGAAGATGTCCATTCTTGGGAAAGAATAACAAAGGTATCCTTTCCATTAACACTTGGCCTTGGGAGAGAGTGAGAGAGAGGGGAGGAAAATGGAGAGAGACAGATTGAATAAGATAAAGGGAGAGATAGATAAAGGAGAACAGAGAGAAAGGTAGAGAAGTTTGCGAAATGATAAAACAGAACAGAGGAAGAAAAATATTGCTTAAGAAAATAACCAAACTTCTACCTCAATACTACTTTGGAACTGAGGAGCTGGAGGAGAATAAGGATGGTGAGGTGAAGAAGGCGATAAAGAAGAAAAAGAGGAAGAAAAAATAAAATGGAAAAGTATTTATTCAGAAAAGTAGGAATAGTAAGGAGAACAATCATTGGAAATCCCAGGATAAATATGAGAGGAGGAAAATAAATGCGAAAAATAGGAGATTTCTAGGGAGTTTAGAACAATGCAGAGACTGAAAAAGCGACCCAAGGGAGGATTGAGGCTAAGGTTAATTTTAGGTATAAATTATTAGATAGAAAATCTAAAGGGAGGATTAAGGTTAAGGTATACAGTATTTAAGGTTCAAGGAAGCGATAAAATGAAACGAGTAGTACTAAGACTAAAGAAGAAAGCTTTAATGAAACATGAAAATGAGGAACGAAAAAAAGCAAACAAGTAAAACCGAACTAAAGAAGGGGGCCTAGCGAGAAAATTCAAAAGCGAGAGAACACAAAAATATGAAAATGAATCAAGTAGAACGAGAACTGAAGAAGGAAGCAGTGAATATTATGAATCTTTGGTTCGTTTCCTTGATCCAGGATTTCCATCAGTAAGAAACTCACTCCGTCCAGTTGAAAGGATCAGAGCCCAAAAGATGCCAAATGATTCCACTGCGTTGAGACGATTGAAGATTACGATTATGAATTTCGCTGGCTAGCTACCCTTATTAAAAAACGGAAATGACTGGCTTTTCAAGATGTTTGTATCATTTCAGTGAGCGCCAGTCTAATGATTCTGACTGAAATTGCTTCATTCTCATTTCTATGAAATTTTAATGGTCTGCCTGGCGCAATACATTCATTCGTTATGAAGGGATGTAATTATATAAAGTGTTTCATTCGTTTATTTGTGAAGATTATTTTTACAAAATAAAGATGTTTTGACTCTTATTAGTAAATATCAAGAAAATTTTAGCTCATTATAATGAAGTATGGTTGATAGTTGAAGTGATGGTTGAAGTATGATGTAAATCTAATAACGCCAATAAGAGGAAAACCAATAAAAGAGACCAATGACATTAATGCAATGGTCGATTTTTCATGGTTCAATTCAATTTTATCTCTCGTGCAACTGTTTGTTGAAACAGTGGATCATCGTAATCGAGTATTGATAAATTATTTTCTTTTATAAAGAATAAAGATGGTATAAAAGTTTACTAATAAACAATTATAGTCGAATTAAAATATTACACATACCTCGTATACAACAAAATATGTATATACCTATATGTATTATGGTAGACCTCGTATGTTTATAAAAAAGAATGTTTTCGAAGTAGCCTGTCCGCGTTTCAATTTTCTTCAAGACGAAAAGTTCAAGAAGAAACAGAAGATATAATTATTTAATTTGATACATTAGTCAGAATAACTTTGTGTCGATCAAATCGAAATATGTTCCATCATTTCAAACCAATCGTAGAGACATATTATTTTATCGTATGTAATTTTATGAAATCCTTTGTCTCCTTGAATAGAAATTTAGTCGCGAGCAGGATTTTTTTCAAAAAGCATTTAAGGAAGTGCCTTGCAATGAGAACAATAGAAAATTTTATTTTCAAGTTCTCTTGAACAATAAATTATCAATTACTATATCGACCAATTTCTACAAAAGTACCTCTTCCTATACAAACGTCCCTTAGTCCCTACAAGATTCTCTTTCTACAAAGGTCGCCCACACGATGTTGTTATAGAATACTCCAAACCTGAATGGAAGTTCTCTATAAAGTATTCGTATTCACTGTTGAAACTGATGCGAATTTCCATCACATATGTATGTAACATCTATTGATATGAATATAAGTCATATCCTTAGATCTATGATGACATATTATTATGGACGTCAATGACGTCATGCACAATTTCCATTGACCACAATCAACCCCTAATATGATCACCTCTAAACACCTCGCGGCTATAGTCTGTCCAAGCAAAGAAGACATTTTGGCAAGATGGGAAAATGACTCCAGCTCGGTCAATATTTGTTAAAAAATATTAATTTGGTATAAAAATACAGATCAAGATATTTCCTACATTTTGAGACGAAGTTTATAATTTTTGAACCAAAATTGACCGACCTGGTGTCATTTTCTCATTTTGCACGAATGTCTTTTTCGCGTGGACAGACTATATCTGACTGAATGGACCACAGACATCTGTATCAATACATGCGACGTTAGTTGCAAGCAATTCACTCAATGGAGATGCTATGTTAGTATGAAATTAAAGATATTCGAAACCTCAGGCGATTGATGAACGTAAGGTCAGAACTGAAGCACATTTTCATTTTGTATTAGTTTTTTCATCTTCCATTATTGAAGTCACAAACTCAGTTCTCTACATAAAATATCACTATTCTGTATTTGTATACGGTTACTGCAGTCTGCAGTCGAATGTGAACAGCCTGTGTATAAACAGCCTGCTATCGAATGTGCTTCAGATAATGATTGTGAGTATCTACTCCAAGCTATTCGTGACTGGATCTATAAAACTGATGGGAAATTACCTATTGAAATATGAGTATTGGATGGCTTATCAGGTGAGGCACTCGCTTGAATTGGAATTCAGTAATGGAACGTTCCATGAGTCGACACAATTCATCAAAGCCTGCTGGTGAATGAGAGTAGAGAGTAGAATTTTCCATTAATTTGAAAAATTCGGAGCTTGAATTAGAGGAGATTCCGTAGGTTCTCACAGGGAACTTACTAAATTTTCTGTGCTCGAAATGAATATCCCATAGCGATGAGAGATAGATAGATATAGATGAAATGCCTTTATTTTCCACTTCAAATTCAAATTCAAGTCACGTTTATTCCAAATAGAATTCAAGTGCAAAGTAAAAAATTTAAAAGTATAAAATACATCACGATAATCTATTATAAAATATTATTTACAACTATATTGGAATAGCTTACAGCAAACATAGACACATCATTGTCTGTGCGTTTGCTGTAGTTCTATTAATACTGCACATTCAAAATATGCTATATTACCCCTAGGGAGGAAAAAATAGTGAAAACCTTCATATTTATTCAAATGCCCCTGGGGAGTTAGCTGTAGTGTAAATAGTACAATACATAAGTGATGTGGGCGAAGTTGAGGCACAAGAGCCCCCTCTTCTACTCAAACCTTAAATCCACTTGACCCACAGAGACTGGCATTAATAAAGGAGAATATTATGCACTTTTCCAACGGTCTACTCTCAAATAATTTTTTAACCAAGTTGATAAACGTGTCGAACTCAAAGTTACTGTATCATTGATGGAAATTTTTCAAATTCAAATTCAAAATAATTTTGTATCAATAATGATACAGAAATATATTTATATTCCTAGTATTTTTATTCATCCTTCATGTTGTCTATCTCCTTGGATTTAACACCGTTTTTTATTGACAATAATTTTAAAGGAGAACTACAAAAATTGAAATGGAAAATTCAATTTGTTGTTGAACCGAATACATCGATTTCTCATCTTAATACACTTCAAAATTTTTGAAACACCCATTTCAATGCAAGGATGAAACCATAGCCTCCTTTAACATAGCCGATATTAAAGGAAGCTGTGATGAAACTCATACTTAGGGTCTACATACGTATACCACTAATCCACTAATATACGTTAACCATAAGGTTATCAAAGACAGGTTTTCTAATAAACTTGCGTTAACCACTCATACGTATACTTTGAGTCTGGACTATATCCACTGACAGTAAAGTCTGACAGTTCTATCGTTCCACAGTCCAATGACAATCTGCTGAGATATTACAAGTAGGCTATCATTGATCGGAATGAATGTTAACAGATGTTTTGGATTGCCGGTTCTCCAATCCACTCTGACTGTCACATTCCTGACAGTGGATGTAGACCCTCAAATAATGTAAGTAAAAAAATATATAAAAACTCTAACATCCTAAACCGATTCAGTATCCATCATTCGATACTCTCCTACTTTCTCTCTCCACCTCTTTTCTTTTACCAACTCTTTCTCTTCTCTCTTCCTTTCTCTCTTTTTTCTCTCTCTTTCTCTGTCTTTCTCTCTTTTTATCTCTTTCTCCCTCATCTCTTTCTCTCTTCTCAATACTTTCTCTCATTCTCAAGACTAGTACCGTAGTCGTAAAGATCAGAAAATATTCGCCCATGGTTGAGTGTTAATGGGAGAGATGTCTCTAACTCTTTCTTTCACTCACCCTCTCCAACTCCTGCCTTTCATCGGTAGCAAAATATTGAGCGAAGGTGGCTTCCGCAATGGATGAAGCGAATTTTCTGAAGCGTAGCACAAGAAATCGAACGCATAACTCATCATCGGCACTCTTCTCACCAGTCTCACTCACACTATTCACGCTACCAGGCCCAAGGCGCGCAACCTTAACCGACAACCACTCTCAGTTTTACACATTACTATAACACTGCTCCACTCTCAGCATAATACATCCATCCCTTATTGATATTTTCAATACATGCTTCACTAAAAATAAATTATTCCAGAATATCCAGACTGAATTTAAGACCAAATTGCTTGAACTTTTGAACTAATATTGACCCAGCTGGAGTGATTTCCTCATCTTGCCAGAATGTCTTCTTTGCTTGGACAGTCTATAGCAACAATCGACTGTTGATTGTTGCTATAGTCGATCCAAACGAAGAAGACATTCTGGCAAGATGGGATAATGACTCCAGCTCGGTGAATATTGTTTCAAAAATTATAGTGAAATCGATCTCAAATTGTAGGAAACAATCTGATCTACAATTTGATTGTAGATTTATAATTTTTTGATCAATATTGATCGTGCTGAAGTCATTTTCTCATCTTGCTAGAATGCCGTCTTTGCTTTGACAAACTATGCCGAATTGGAAATCTGTTAGTATTAATCTTGGAAATAAGAAGAAAAATGAAAATGAGAGGAAGTAGAAAATGAAAAAGGAGAGGAGGAAAAAGGGAATGAAGAAGAAGGGGAGAGAGAGGAAGAAAAATGAGAGAAAGAAGATGAAAGAGGGTATGAAGAAAAAAGGCGGTATATTAGAAGAAGAAGAAGGAGAAATATAGAGAAATGGGAAAAGGCAAAGAAGAGAAATTCAAGGTTGAAAAATGAGAGTTGAATGATAAAAAAAGGAAATGACAAGGATGAGGCGAATAGAAAAAAAGTTTGAAAAGGAGAGGGAAACATGAGAAGAATCAAATCTAATTCAATGGAATTTTAGTTTCACAAATCAGATAAAAAAGCTGAATAAGCTAATAAATGAAGCATTTAAAAAAAATTTTTGTTGCATCAAGTACTGCAGTTCAGGAGCTGATTTGGTAGGTGAATAGTATAAAACTGAATGATCACAAAAAATCCATACAAATTTTCTTGAATAAAACAGTGCAGATTTTCTGATTACATCAGGTATACAGAAGGAACTGAAAGTAATAAATTCCAATGTGCCTAGTAGCTGGAATGCTACTAGCTTAATACTATCCTAATTGATTTTCAAAAATTTTCATACCTTTTTACCATTGGGAATTAATCAAGGAAGAATGAAAAATATGCGGTGACCCAAACCTCTATTCTGAAATTCGATGAAATTCCCCCCCAAACAATGTTTCCAATAAAAAAATGGGTGGTGCAGATCGCAGTATAGCCTTCTTCAGACATAGGAATACAAGGATTAAACCGCGTATCGACAGTGCGAGGCATGTGCCGTGAATGCCTCGTGGTGCGTTGAAACTGGTGCGACTGGAATGCAGTCGATCAGCTGTGGCCAATCACATCACATCTCTTATTTCATCCGTTGAATTCAATAGCAAGCCACAGCTGATCGACTGCGTTACAGTCGCTCCAGTATTAGTACGATGCAATTAGTTCGAAAAAAGACCGAACCTCAACATCCAAAGAGAAAGGACGATTCCTACGCGAACTTGTTCTATACAACCCCTCTATTTTTTGGTAAAAAGTTACACCCTTATGAGCGTCGGGTTTTTGGGAGAGGTGCAAAATTTCAGTTTTTCGTAAATTGTAGCCGAAATAAGCGTCGGACGAAAAAATTCCATTTGTGTTTTTTCTAGAGAACAAAATTTTGGAAGAGATTGAGACCAATCACAACCCTGAATCATCAACCGTTTCCAAGCTACAATTTTTTTAAAACTCCATATTTTTTCACAGGAATTTTTCGTTATTTTAAAAGTTTGTAACTTTGAATTGGAAACACTTGCATCCGTATTTCAAAATTCCTCTCGGCAAAATTCATTTCTCTTTAATTTGAGACCAAATTCACACTTCTATGTTCAGTGGTTTATGTGCTACAGCGATTTTAAAAGCCCCTTACATCCCCAATATCCCCTAAAATTATATTTCATCATACAAAAAAAATACTAAAAATATTTGGATTGACTCATACTTCTAGATTTTGTTTCTTGAGACCCTAGACTGTCATAAAAATTGATCATAAAGTCAAAGGAAATTTTCCAATTACTACAGTTCTATTTTTAAAAACATGTTGATTATTTCAGAGCACGTCAAATAAATTAGCTTGTATAGCCTACACGTATAAACTTGGTGTTTTTTATCAAGAGTATCAAGGGAAACTTTGGTGTACAATTTCCAGCAACTAATATCCTGGAGAACTCTCATTAAATTGAGGCGTGCACAGGTGATAACGATTAATTTCAATTAAGGATCCTCAAACTCCTCCAACCTCCTTTATCGTTCACTTTTTTCTTATTTAAAGCCCTGTCTTCCTCTTGCTGTCGTTTTTGGAAGATTAATTATTCATTATTATAAACAATCACAACTTGCTACCAACTGGCAGGCAGATTACTTAGCTTGATCGATTGACATATTTCAATAAGTAACTTTTGAGAGAAGTTTTCCAGATCATAAGACAGATTTTACGTTCCGAAAAATGATTAATTTATTTTTGGAAGGAGATTTATAACTTGGACTTTTCTTAGAATATGACAACAGACTTTACATGATAAAAAATGGTTAATAGTACTCATTTCGGTAAGAGTTTTGAAACTTCTAAAACGAGGAATAAATTTTGAACATAAATTACACTTATTTTGAATAAAAAATTGTTAGTCTTACCTATACAGATGTCTTTAATCAGTCTCTATAGTCTTACCTGTGCTCACCGGGTTGAATAGCAAGGAATTTAGCATGAAAACTACCAGATTTAATACTCTATTTATTATCATCGTGCTATGAACTAACAAGAAAATGTGGTATAACAGTCATATTTGATCACATCACTTCTGGAATAAAAGTGAAAGATGTTAGGCTATCCAAAACAGTCATATTTTCAATGAAATGAGCTTTAGGACTACTAGTAGGACTTCTACCTTGTACTAGGTAGGCTACTTTCATCAGCCATGAAAATATCAGAATTGAGCTTTAAAAATTGAGAAAGATGTATTAGTACTGTAGTTTGTTCAATGGTTCAATACTTCTCTATTACATTAAATTAAAAGACAAGATGTTGATTTCATTTTTCGTAACATTTTTACATTTATTTCGTGGGATCTTCAGTTGGATTTAATGATTAAACCGCCATTTTGTAATGATCGGATGAACCGCTAATCGGGGAGGAGCTTGTATAGGCCAATGGCAGACCTTCACTGAAATTTGCTCAAGCGTCTACCAATAGCGGCGCTTTACCGTTAGTATAAATACAGCTGCTCTGTACTTTCAGTTTTAGTTTACCAGAGATTGATAATGGTGTAACAACCGAAACCGGTATCTCTAATTTGTAATAAATTAGTTGTTTGACACATATCTTGTCTTTCCATTTGATATGGATAACTACCACAATATCACCTTCACAACTACCCAAAACGTTTTCTATTAAATAATTAGAATAGCGGAGAAACGGGTTCTCAAATCAATTAATAATTTTTTGTGAGAAATCATTACCTGTGTAAAAGAAATATTTCTCAGGAAATCGCTAATATAAATAATAGTATATACAATATTGACCTTCTGTATAGAAATTCCAATTGACTCACAATTCGTAACCTTTGAACTCTTGGGAACTGTTTTTTCCAATTGAATTCTTGGACGTGAAATAGCATCCATCAAACAAATAAATATTATTCTATAATAAAAGGAAGAAGTTACTTCCTTCAACAATCGACTGAGTTGTAGCCTACTATTGAAATTATTCTGGAAGCTATTACAAAGGATTATAGACTCTTATCACAGCTGCCAGGTCTGTCACTGCTAGCATCTTTCCTGAGAATATTGCAAGAATAGCAATTTGAATAACGTTTTATAGGATCAATGTAAGCGTCAAACTAGCTTCAAGAACACGACGATAGCAAAGCTGCAGATAATTCAATCACCATCAACTGGTCACATCATGACACTCCAGGGTGAAAGAATCTCATCCATGATTGATGAGAAAAAACATCAGCGCAAATTGAAAAATCTCACTTTAAACCTTCCGTTGATTCAATGAAGGAGATCCGAGGGAAAATTCCCCGCAGACAGTGAAGCATTCATTGAAAAAACGCGAGAAACACACAGAAAAAGCCCGAGGACTTCAGTTCCAATTATCATTTTGATGACAATTGAGTGTAGACACTCATCTTGGCAAACTGTTGATAGACATTCCATGTAATTGTTTTAGGGGAGGATCCAGAAAGAGAAAAAAGGACGAAGGAGCGTGAGGCAAAGAGAAGAAGAAGAGGGTGGGAGGCGAGATAACAAGAAGACGAAGGAACGAAGCAGATTGTGAGAAGGTAGGGAAGTAAGAGGAGAAGAGAATGGAAAAAAGCAATTCATAAATCGGGTCTTCTGCTTTCTTTCAATTATAATGTGTAATTGAATTCCTATCAGCAATAGCTCATGAGTCCTGGATGCTGGAAATTAGAAATTGCTCTTATGGGTCCATGTATAAGACAAAATGTAGAAGTTTTAAAATGTGAAGACTTCACTGAATAGACAATTTTTTCTGAGAACCAGTTTTATCTAGTAACTAAGAGATGTTCCACCACCAGTTACAATTATTGTGTCGTTATTTTGATAATTTGATTGTGTCGGATGATGTTTTGAATGAGCTTACAATGCTTACAAATCTTTGTATGAAGATTACATACAATTACAAACAATTAATGTTTGGTGAAAACCAGAATGACTAGAATTAAAAATTTGGAGAAAATCTGACTAAAATAAAGCAATATGGTATATTGAATAAATCAATAATGAGTAATTAACTGTTAATAGCATGATGTAGGCCTATTAAATGGAATGCAGTGGACAAAACTATACATATTTGCATTTTTATTTGTTAATGGAGTGAATAGAAAGCTACACGAGTTAGAAACTATTTTTTTTTTTGCTGCATTTCGATGCTCTAACCTTCGTTCCCCAACATTGTCTTGGAAAAAATGACATCCTGTCGTTCCTAAAAATATATTTTAAAAAATGCCAACCAATCAGAGTAAAGAAAATTACAATATTGGAAGTTACTTTTCCATCCTGATAGAATAACACCAAATCATTGAACTTCACTTGGCTTTGATTGACATAATTCTACTATATCATTATAGTTTCCTAAGTTTTCCAAAAAAAGACACTACAAAATAAAAAAGGATATAGTTGAATGGCTGGTTTAAATTGAACAAGAAGATCGTGAGAGAAAAATAGTGGCATTCAAACAAAACGTTTTTGAACATTTTTATTTGGTGTTTTTATTTTTATTTTTCCATTTTTTGAGCGTAAAGTTATTTTCGAAGTGGAAATTTAAATATAAACTTTCGACATCTTTCATTCACCATGTAAACATCATCATTCACACACTCATCATCACCCTTGCTTGAAATACTTGCTATCAGGTCACAATTGCAACAATATGATAAAAATATGATGAAAGAGAGATTTATTTGATTTGATTTATTTGTTGTCGTACTAGGTCTTGAAAGACCGATTGCACGAAAAGCATACGAAATGGAAGAGTTTTATATAATTAGAGAGAGAGAACGATTGGGAATGTGTAAGGGAGAAAGAATGAGAGCGAGAGATATAAAGAGAGATTATGAGAGAATGCTAATGAAAAGCTGGTTTCAAATTCGTCTTTACGCTCAAGTCAGTTGTGAATATATGCAACTACTGATGAACATCGGCTCTTCCACAATACCCGAACTTGTTCTAGCTGAATGCTTGAACATGTTCTCTTCTCTCATGTGGCAAATGCGCCATATTTGTTGCTCATAATGCAAAATCCCCACAAAGTTGCTCTCAACGTTCTACTAAACTTTGCTCTCAACAAATAATCAGACCCTAACATCATTCCTGTAGTATGGCCAAGCAAAGAAGACATTCTGGCAAGATAGCAAAATTACTCCAGCTCGGTGAAAATCTATTAAACAATCGAAAATATAGTCTAAAATTATGGGGAACATTCTGATCTACATTTTGAGACCAAATTGAAAAATTGTGAACCAACATTGACTGAGTTAGAGTAATTTTCCCATCTTGCCAGAATGCCTTCTTTGCTTGGAAAGACTATACTGGCATCAACTTTTGCTACCCCTGTTGTCTGTTGACTTACTCGTCCGAACAAGCCTTGAAATTCCCCCCCCCCTACCTTTAAACTCCCCTCTCGTTGCCTCCTCCCCCCATGTTAGTTCAATCTCTCCCAGCCACACTCAGTTCCTTCCAGTTTCTGTTTTACTTTCCGCTAACAATGCCAGCAGCCACTCCGACTTTGAAGGACTGAGCTCTGGTTGTCCGTCGGGAAAAATAATAGATTAACTCTTTTCAGAGCTAGTGGAGTTATCGGCTAGTTCTACTAATCTAATTGAATGAAGCTCACCCTTCGCGACTGTATAATGTAATAGAGATAGATATACAGAACATTCAAGGATGCGAGAGCTTGTTTGGAGAGTTAAGGAACATGTTTAGAGGATGTTGGAGTATGTATAGTCGAAGTATGTGTAGTGTATGAGGTATGTCAATAGTATAATAGAGTACGTAAAGTGTGGGTGTATGTTTAGAAAATATGTATTCATTTATTGAAAATATATAGGAATAGGAGTGAATGTGTGGAAGGGTGTGAAAGAGCACACAAAAAATAAGATGTAGAAATATAGGAATAGAGAAAGTGTTGGAGTATGTATTAATAGGCTAATCGAACGTAAACATCCAAAATGCAATTCACTTCTCTCTTGTAAGGTGACGATCTTCCAGCCTAGTACATTTTTATTCATCCCCGAATCATTAAAAATCAATATAATAGGCCTATAGGAGTATCAAATCAGAATAATTAAATTTTCAAAAATATTATTATTTTTAATAATTATTATATCACCTCGTAAGAAGCTGGAAAGCTATTCTATTTCAAATTAACTTGATATAAGTAATAAAAAGGGGTATGATGAATTGGTTTAGCCTTCTATATTAGTTAATTAATTTCAAACTTCAAAATGATCATAAATATGATATACTATGATTACAGAGATAGGATAATATGATATGAGAGTTACAGTACCTTCAAGGTAACTTCTTATAAGAATATACCTCTGTGAGTAGGGAAGAGATTGTATGTATTGAATCAATTGATTCAATTGTATTGAAGATGCAAGTACATCTATGTACTTAAGTACTTGATCTATGTACTCTATGTATTCTATGTACTTAAGTACTTACGTACATCTATGTACTTCATAGTAGAGAGAATAAATGAGTACAGTATATACCGTACTAAAAATCATAATTATGTATGTGAGTGTGAGTACCATATACGAACGAAAACCCATTACACTTTCCGAAACATAAAATCTCCTGGGTAGAGGCTATATCCAGTTTTTTTCTCACTTTTAATCAAAAGTTGAATTTTCAGTTGTTTGTCTTTCATAAGCGTTACACTCGGATTAAGAGTCATTAGAAAAACTGGACTACGCCAGTGTACTCACAACTCACGTTCATCTGTTGCATTCTGTATTTGATTTGGAAGTTGTTATTTTCTGTGCTTTGTTATTTCAATTGAAATTAGAATATTACAACCGACAATGCTTATGCAGTAGTTCGGGGACAGCATGAAAGTGGAGTTTCATCACAAATTATTTCCTTAGCATGTTCAAGGCCAGAAATATGTGTGAATGATACGCGGAAATTCTGATGTAGCCTGGTTCTGGTCTATTGTGAATAAAATTCACTTTGTCAAGTGTATTTTTTTATTATTGTCATATAAATATGATTGTTTGTTAATTTTTGGAGATAAAATTAGAATTTTGATTCCAATTCCAATAAGCATGTTTAGTTTTAATTTTGTCTTTTTGTTCTTATCCATCACGTAAGCTCTAGATTTGCGAGTGAATCATAGTTTAAACATCATAGTGTGTGATGTGATTTTAGTTTGGTTGGACAAACTTATTATTCCTTTTACTATCTCATCTTCTCTCTTCTATTCCATTCTGGTCTCAAAAGACTAATGAGCCAGTTTTTTCTAATTTTCAAGAGTAATATACGAAAAATTCCAAGTTTTCCAGGTCATCCGGACTATCAAATGATAAATTATATAAGTAGACCCACAAATGAGTCAAACAGAATGCCTTATCCGTGAGTTATTCTCCTTCAAAACTTCATAAACCTAACTTAGAGTCAAAACTAATGAGTTCAATCAGGACCTCATAAGTACTATTATTAGGATGTCCTGGTTCAATCTATTTGTCTATAATAATTGGAACAAATAGAGAACTTGGAAGATGATACAATGTTAGAATTGACTATTCAACCAAACACTCAACTATTAAGTTGAATCTACACGTCTTTAGTTAAAATAATTAGAAATTCAAAAGCCAATGATACGTCTAAAATGTCTATACAGTTGAATAGAAAACTATTTAGTTCAATTCATTTGTCTATGATTGGAATAATCGAAACCTTGAAAGTCTTGAATGTTCGAAATAGAATGAATAGAAACCTGTCATTATTGATGATTCTTGGACGGAGATTCGACGTCATTACTGGGAGGAAATGAAAGTAGGAGCAAGCAAGTATAGTCTGTCCAAACAAAGAAGACATCCTGAAAAGATGGAAAAATGTCACCAGCTTGGTCAATATCTGTTCTAAAAATATAAATTTGGTTTAAAATTCTTGACCAGAATGTTCTCTACAATGTGAGAACTAAATTATAATTTTTGAACTAGTATTGACCGAGCTGTAGTCATTTTCCCATCTTGCCAGAATGTCTTCTTTGCTTGGACAGACTATGGCAACTCGGTTAGTAGGTAGGGTCTGCACCCAGGCAAACCTGTTGATTCGATTCAGTTTGTTGTGAACTCAAGTTGCCAGTGCCAGCTTAATATCCGGAATTATTTTCACTTCGCCACTGCCATTGGTTTGTGGTGGTGACGATTGAAAATCATCATCACACTCATCATCACCATCATCAACCAAATCATCATAATTGTCTCTATTGATTCCAAAAAATCATTCAGGCATAGATAAATGACAACTTTAATTGACAACATCAGCTGTTAAAACGCAAAAGAGGTGGACCAAACGCCTAAATTTTTTACGACAGCTATACCTAAGGTAATAATTTGCGATTCAATAGTTTAGTAGGCTAAATGTTTGTTCAACGCCTGACTCAAGTTTGAAAATAGAAAATGTATCATCTAATGAATGAATAGAACAGATATTTTCAATCCCAAATACGAGAAATCTTTTGTGCAATTGACAATACAGTTTTTGAATTATATTCTTCATGCCCTTTTAACACTTATCTATTTATTATAGATTTTACAATAACACTTAGGTGAAAGGAAAGACACATTTCCATATCGTCTTCTCTCCTAATCTTGAAGGAAGGTTTTGTTTAAATTCACTACTTCTAAATCACAATCATAAATCAAGTGCATCTCCAAATGAGTTCGAACATTAATTATTCATAGAGAATAGAATGATATCAAAGAAAACGTGTTTTTATGATGCGATTCTATAGTAAGAATTCCTATGCAACTCACATGTTTCATGAATGATTGATTCTAAATAATTATGCTATGGAAATAGAAAGTCATCAACCCAAAATATATATGAAAATTCTCTGATCAAAATAACTCTTCAAGTTGTAAATTACCAATAAAAATTCGTTGAAATACATTAAAAAATCATGAAAGCTTTTATTTCATAATCAAAGTTAGAAAACTGGAACAACGGGCTTGAATCCACACTATTTTCGACCTCCATCGAATCCAATGGATTCATTGACAAGAAAAAGTCCCCATCAAATTACTGATAAATGTCGCCAGACTCATTTTTTCAACGGTTAAAAGTGAATAACAGAGTCCTGAATGGAGCGTCCAAATGAATTGACGCTGGGTTAAGCTATTATGCAGCCAGTCACTGTGAAAACGAAATCAATTCATTGAGAGCAGCCTTTTATATGGTGAAGGATGAGGAATTAGAGAAAATAAAACCAGAATAAGCGATTGGAAGGAATTCTTTTTCCTGCTGAAATTGAGTTCGAGCTTCCATTGTGTTCTGTCACTGCTCTGCTAGCGTGTGTTTAGGTGTGAGCGATTTAGAAATTGCCTCCTAAAAAATAATAGAACTGTCAGGAAAAGTGGGAAGACGAGGAGGAGGAAGACGAGGAGGAGGAGGAGGAGGAGGAGGAGGAGGAGGAGGAGGAGGAAGAAGAGGAGGAGGAGGAGGAAGAGAAGAAGAAGAAGGAGGAGTAGGAGGAGGAGAAGGAGGAAGAGGAGAAAAGGTGGTGGAGGAGGAGTAGGAGGAGTAGAAAAATGAGGAGAAGGAGGAGGATGAGGAGAGATTTTAACCATTTTATTGATATTCTACTCACAAGTAATAAAAACTGAAAACAGTCGAATTTTCATTTCTCTCGATAAAATACAACTTTTTTGAAAAATCATAGATTGGTTATTATTTTTTATAGAAGATCGAATTTGAAATCAATCTTTTAAGAACTTCATTAACTGAAAAATATCAGACTACGTCGCAGAAGATAAGGAACGGAACCGCTATTATGTGGTTCACAGGGCACCCTGGAAGCACAAGGTTTAGAAGATCAACTATTTGTGACTTGAAATAATAAAGTGGATTTGTGACAACATCAAGCTCTTTCATTATGGAAGAAACCACAAAATAAACATTGAATCAACAAATTTCATCAACTATTTGAGTTCAAGTTGTTCAGGGATCAAGAAACATTAAGGGAAATATCACACGATTAGTCTTTTCTTGGGTTCAATGACTGGACTACACTGCTTGCAAGATAATTTTGAGTCAAGGAATAATTTACCGTTAACGGATAACTTCATTAATGGAGTTGAAACTTCCTTAATTGAGACCTCATCTATGACCTTTTGCTACGAGTCTTACATGGAATACTTAAAACTTTGAAAAATAAATTAATGGAAGAATGGACAACAAATAATATGATATTCAGAAAGTCAATACCGATTATTTTGAGATTATGAGGATACACGCAAAGCTGGTTAGAGTCGGTTACTTGAACGAATGTTTTTATAAGGATAGTTTCCATGGAAATGACACACAAAGGATGAGTTATATCAAGGCTAGCTGGTGATTGACATGACATATAGTGAATACTATGAACCATTTATTTATTGTCTTTCATTACAATAAGGGGAAGTTAGGACTCGCAGGTCCTCTCTTACACTTAACCTTGAATATAGTATGATTAATATAATATAAAATATTGATTACAGTTTTTCAATGATTAAGATACTGTACATTGATAATTGCAGGAACAATAAAGTACATACTATCAAGGATGGAGCATAAAGAGTGCTATATGCATATTGAACCATCATCAAGTTTCTTTTAAATTTTTTATGTTTTGTATTTCGAATGCCTTTGATTGAGCTCCTTGAGAAGAATTGATTGCGAATTGACTTATGATCATGAATTCGAAAGACGAATTAACAGAATATCATTCCTATATTATTATATCCAAATACTAATAACTTTTGATTGTGTGATTACTGGAATCATCTTCTCGGAGTATGTTTATTTAAAAAATCGACAGTACAATATTCATAAACAGTAATGTTTTCAAAAGTTTACTTTTGATTTTCTGTGCTAGTGGGAAATAATTATATTTGAATAGATTATTATGATTATGATATGAAATGAAACTTATCATTAACATAATAATAGCTTATTTTAAAAATACTGAAATGAAGTTGAAAAATATATATGGCTGATACTCATTGACCATTAAACATTTGAAAAAGCTTTAAATCTTTCAATTGCAGAATTTGAGTTCTATCGAAACTATAGCACAAATTTAATGCGTCTCTTGAGTTAGACACATCTATCAGATTCAATTGGATTCATTTACACATTTTTCCGCTCTTGTCAGCTATCAATTTATATTCAGGTAACCGAGATTTTAAGCACCAACCATTGAAGATAGAATGGTAGTCAGACAACGCATAGAAAATAGAGGAAAAACGAGAATAATTGCGGAAAAAGCGTGAAAAAATCGAAGCACATGGAAATGCTTTTAATCGCCCCGTTTTCCTACAAACCGACAACGGCTGGAAAAATCACCTTGGGCAGTTTCCCATTTTTCTCGTATAGTCTGTCCAAGCTAAGAAGACATTCTGGCAAGATGGGAAAGTTACTGCAGCTTGATCAATATCGGTTTGAAAATTATCAATTTGGTCTCACATTCTAGGAAACATTCTGATCTACAATTTCAGACCACATTTATAATTTTTGAACCCATATTGACCGAGCTGAAGTCATTTTCCCATCCTGCCAGAATGTCTTTTTTGTTCGGACAGATTATACAAAGTACGCCTAGAGACAAAATGAGCAGAATGTCAAGTGGATGCCGTGGTAAATGTTCTACCCTGAAAAACCGCCATCGTAAAATATTCCCTTTATTCACTCCCAGATGATAAAGAGGTTTGATGTTTCCATCTCTACCCATCTAATTCCCAATAATTGAATTCAACTGTACAAAATTGATCAAACGATATGATCATTGTATACAACATTGAATAACATTGTACGTAAATCACTGGCGGCTCATGTCCACGAAACAGGTGAAGTGCTGTACAGTGAAAGATACAAGCACTTCACCTGTTAAATTAAATTATTTCTTCATCGGAGAGACATCGAAGTTGCACACCACTTTTACAATGTAATATCGATCCATAATGAGCACAACGGCTCATTTTTAAATTTGAAGACACTCTAAGTCATACACTCTAAATCATACACTCTGAATCACACACTCTAATGTCATATCATATCACCAAGTCACAAATTTACTCTTATACTCTGTTTATCAGTGTTTGGACCAGAATAAATCTTGAGGTTCTATCATTCTCATCAACCTGTAGAGGTAGCGTTTTTAAAAATTTGAGATAAGAAAAGTTCCAGGCAAGTTACCATCAGATAGCCGATTGTCATCGTCTTCATAGACGCTTTCATAAAAGCCTCTAGGCCTACACCAGGTCACTGGCGGCTCGTACCCACGAAACACGTGAAGTGCCAGTATCTTCTAATTTACAGCACTTCACCTGTTTCGTGGGCACGAGCCGCCAGTGCACCAGGTACAAGTACACCATGTACAAGTAGCAAGTAAAAGTACACTGAAAGTGAAGCTAAATTACAAATACACGAGATATAATTAACCAAATACAAGTGAACCATTTACAATTACACCGATTAAAAGTGGGTATTATTGAGTTCAGATAATGGAGGTATTTGTATTGTGTAGAATTTACCATAATATTTTATATTATAATCCAGTGTTATATTATTGTATTTTTCACCATTTCTGTAGGCCTATTAGTTCCAGAAGTTTGTTTGTTTGTTTATGAGGGTGAAGCCCACATGAGCTCATAGGCTTGTGCGTGAATAATGAAATGGATGATAGATGACGACTGCTTTTTAGGTAGTCGGGACCGACGGCTTATCGTCTCCTCCGAAAGACGGGGTGGCCGTATCTATGTGATTGTGCTGTGGTCAAAAATTGTTATCCGCTTGGGATTTGAACCAGGGTCCACCTGGTTATCAGACCGGCGCTTTATCACTCCTCCAACGAGCCACCCAAAACGTTGTTGGAACGAGTTATTTATTATTATTATTTATTAGATACATGACAATTATACTGATAGGTGAAAACACAGACATGAGTGTCCAAATCGTCTTCGCTCCTAATTTGGATGAAAATATTAGAAAAGGTTATGTTCAAACTCACTACCTATTTCAAAATCACAAATTTTCACTCCCAAAAAAAGGTATGAATTATCAATTTAGAATTTCGAGTTGCTGGAAACGTTGGAATTGGAATAAAAATTAATTGGATTCTGGTTTTTGATCTTACTTAGAAGAAATTGAAGCGTATTTTCATGAATAGATTTTACGATTCCGAAAAAATTGGATAAAATTCCTGTTGAATAACAGATAACCTCTTGAAATTACTGAATTTAATTAGTTCAATTCCCCTACTTCCGGGTCGAATTTCAACTTTAATTTATCAAATTACAGAAAAGAAACACGTCAAGAAGGATAGCTGGAGATGATAAAGATATAGTCTGTCCAAGCAAAGAAGACATTCTGGCAAGATGGGGAAATTACTCCAACTTTATTAATATTGGTTCAAAATTCAAAATTGTAGATGAGAATGGTTTCAATAATTTGAGAGCAATTTCAAAATTTTGAACCAATATTGATCGAGCTGGATATATTATCCCATCTTGCCAGAATGTCTTCTTTGCTTGGACCGTCTATACCTGACAGTAATATCAACACCATTGTAACGTTCTTTGCAGCGTTCTTTTTGAGCTGAGCTTCCGTCGGCAAGCTTCAGAACAATTGAAACTGTCACAGAAACTCACGCCTGATGTAGCCGCGTTTATTCCACGTTAATCTCCATTAATTTCAGCCGTTTTACTTTGAAAAGAGAACGGTAAATTGTTTTAATCCCTGGCGACATTGTCTGCTACAAGAGACAAGACAGCACGTAATACGAGACTGAAAATAATTTATGGAAAAGTGAGTGTTACTAACATAAACATCATTTTAAGTGAATATAGGAGGTAGTTAAGAAACCGACATAGAATAAGGTGGAAGACAGATGGGAATTGAGATTGAACTAACATAGCAAATCAGACAGCGATAAAGAATGGAAGAAGAAAGAGAATCCAGAACAGACGGGGACAAAGACAGAGATAGAAAGGTGGTGTGGGAAAGATGAGAATCTAGAATAGAAAAGATTATTGTACACAGAGATAGACTTTTGTACACAGAGAAGACGTTGAAGTAAATTGAAGAATGTTGATGAGAACGAACCAAAAGCGAACGACAGAAAATTGGAAAGAGCTGGAGAAAGGAGAATACACTCCTGTAGTCTGTACAAGCAAAGAAGACATTCTGCCAAGATGGGAGAATGACTCCAGCTTGGTCAATATTGTTTCAAACATTATAAAATTGGTCTTAAATTGTAGAACAGAATGTGTCCTACAAGTTCAGACCAAACTTAACATTTTTTAATCAATATTGACCGAGCTGGAGTCATTCTCACATCCTAGCAGAATGTCTTCTTTGCTTAGACAGACACACAACTCAGCAAAGGTTTATGACAGGTGCTTTGAAATTAATAAGAACAAAAACAGTGGACTTGGGAGGAGAGATAAGCCAGGAATGAGCGATGATTTTTGGGTTATCTGTGTTGGTTCAGTGACATTTGAATAGCTTGGGTCATTCACTTGACTTAGCTGGAGAAAACTCTCAGAAAGGATAGTTAGCCGAAGTTAATGCTTTATATCCTGGTGGATACTGATTTTATAGGTGACAGAAATTCGAATGAAAATATAGATAGATGATCGCTTATACTCATAAACTGAACGAATGATGCAACCGAATGTTTTATTTTTTATACGATTTTTGTTCTGATTCTCCGATGATTTTTTCTCTTAATTTCTCACAGCATACCAGAAGTTTTCTTTAGTTTGAGATTGGCGTGCGTATCGAATTGGATCGAAGTTCAAAAATTGTTCACCAAATCACATAGGGCCCAATGAAACAAAGAATTATAGTAAACCTATAATATTACATAATTACAATTCCTGTACAAAATAATTGATGATGATTAGAGCTCATTCAAATAATTGCAATTCGATTATATGGTATTACAAACTCTAAAGTTCTTTTCCAGAGTAGAATTCATCCAGAGTAAAATGTACGAGTAAACAGTGGAATACTTAATCCAATTGAATCGAATCAACTGAATAGCAGAGACATGTTCTACTAGTAGGCTACTTGTTCTGTCTACTGTACTGAGTAGGCTACTGTGATGAATATCACAGTAGCATACTTCTTGTTAAAAACTTCGGTAGCAGAATCTTTGCAGAATAATATTATTGTTGAGACAAAATAGCATAACATAATATTTTCTTCATCTCAGGGCTACTCGATAGTAGAAAACTTAACATAATATTAGACCCAAAGAATAGACACAAGAAACCGAAAAACACATTCTTGATACTAAATTCCACCAATAGGTTGCAGTAGCTACTGGGTCATTTGGAAAAAGTCACGCCTATCGCCACGCCTCCTCCTGTCTTGCTTCTTGTCCTCATTGGTCGACAGTTCTGAACGTTCATGCCCCGCCCCACCTAACGCCTCCTAGCCCCGCCTATCGCCTATCAGGTTTGTGTTGTTGAATTTCACCGATAGATTGCAGTAGCTGTCGGGTCACTTGAAGAAAGCCACGCCTATCACCTCGCCTCTTTCCTCCTTGCTTTTCATTGGTCAACAGTTCCGAACGTTCATACTTCCGAATTTTGTCGTCAGATAGCAGCAACTGCTGGGTCATGTTCTATACCGCGTTCAAGTGATAGGTATATAATGAAATACAATGTAAATGTACTTATACACATCACTGGCTGCTTGTGCCCACGAAACAGGTGAAGTGCTTCGTATCTTCTACTGTACAGCACTTCACCTGCTTCAAGGGCACTGTATTACATATGAAATGGAACGGTCGTATTTCGTCCATAATAACTTTTTCACTCAGTTAGTTGGGTTTTCATGTTTCTGGTATTTCAGGAAAGGAAAAACCGAATAATGTTACTAAAAAATTGTATTTTGGGTAACATGAAACTATCAATGTATCATAAATGGTATTTATCATCATAATCGTTTCTTGAACTATTTATTCTAGTGATTCCACTAGATAATTCGCAGTCTATTTATTAATAGGAAAAGAATTCAATACAAATAGTTTACTCCGATTCAAGGAAGCTAGAAAAGTGGTGGAAAGAAAGGAAATTATGTATTCCAACAATAACATATTATGATATTTATGAAAGTTCTAGCGCATGATTCTTGAAGTTCTGATCTCATCTACGTCACATCTTAATATCCACCAGCCATTATTTCATTTTGGTTCTTATCAGGCCACTATCTGGTATCTGGTTATCTGGGGATAAGTGGCCGTATCTTTTACTGTACAGCACTTCACCTTTAGTGGGCTCGAGCCGCCAGTGTATCAGGCAGTAAGTTATGGAGTAACCTTTGTGTTATAGTGTATGACTGTGTACTGTTATTCAGTACTCTTATTCTTATTCATTTTCATTCTTATTCTCAAACTAATTCTTCAAATCTGTTCAACGTATTCCCACGACAGCTAATTCGCAACTCCAATGAGAAGGATTTGATATCAACTAATATACTAACTTTTGACAAGTCTTTCTGTTCCCTTCACCTTTCCAATCCAGTTGAAAAATTATTTTTCCCTTTTTTCAATAATCCTCCCACCATTTCATGAAACCCCACTTTCTCGTACGACTTTTCCACGTGAAGTTTTCCAATTGTATCCGGCTTTCTCCCACAAATGTCACCAAGGTGTTCCTTTCACAACAGCAGTGCTCTTCAAAGCTTCCAGTTCTAAATTTCTGATTTGCCGCATGACCTTAAAACACAGCCATTTCGCTCGGAAATGAAGACTAATGTTGTCGAGAGCATCCATGGCTGTCAGCTTATTCCCGTTGAATAATGAGAAACAAAATTGGCTGCTACATTGCTCTGATGATGAATTATTATTGCAGTACAAAATCATTGTGTGATGCAAAACCCAGCAGTGGCAAAGTTTGTATCAAATTACTTCGTCTCAGAAACACCGCAGTACGCGTTTTCTAGCTTTACAGCACTTTTATTTCAGAGTTTTCTTGGAGCTTGTCACTTGTATGAAAATTTGTGAGGGAAGTTTAAAGGAATTATTTTGTGGGAATTTAGCAGCTCGTGTTGTGTACTTTACTAGATTCAGGACTTTCTTGGTTAAAACCGCCTTTGTTTCAATGTGTGGAGGGATAACTACATTAAATAACAGTACAAGAATAGATTCACCTTCTTGGTTAGACCTTTTTGTCTCAATGTGATGAGGAATTAAATTACTACAATTGAAGAAATAATATTATGAGTAATGAATTTATGATGAACACATGGGAATTGTCAAGGCTAGATGAGTGAGAATTAACTGAATTGAATTACAGTTCAAGAAATTCCGTGTGTATGAATTTCCTATAAATTTATAGAAGTTGTCAAGGCTATAAATCAGAGACAATCGAACGAGAATTGACTAATTTCAATCACAGGGACAATCGAACAAGAGTTGACTAATTCTAATCACGAGCAATAAGTACTATGTGTAATGAATTTATGATTCATTGGAGGTTTTAAAGGTGGATCAATGAAAATTAAATTAAAGATTATCATTGATAATTTGTGATTTACTTTAAATGTCATAAGTACAACAAGGTCCGATAGAAGCACAGGTCCTAGTTTCACAGGAAAGCCTTTACAAAGAAGCTTGAGCTTTGTAGCCCCATAAGTTCAGGAAGATTACAAAAAAAATTCATAATTTGTAGCTATGAATGAGATAGAAGGGAAGTAGATTTCAAGTTTTGAATCTTTATTAAATATGTATTAATATTTCTGTATCTATACTATCTTTCTAAACTATTGAGCTAGTTGATGAATTTCCACCCTCATTCCATAAAATTATCATCTCCTGCCCCATAGCAAACTATTCAATATCCATAATGTGTCTCACACTTAGGCCTAGATGGGATTGAGTATGTCATATCACTGGAATAGTCTGTCCAAGCAAAGAAGACATTCTTTGGGAAAATGACTGCGGCTCGGTCAATACTCGTTCAAAAATTATAAATTTGATCTCAAATTGTAGACCAGAATTTTTTCTACAATTTCAGACCAAATTTATAATTTTTGAATCAATATTGACCGATCTGCAGTCATTTTCCCATCTTGCCATAATGTCCTGATATGGACACACCATATCATCGGAAATCCGCCGTGTTAACTGACCTCTGCCTAAGACAAGGTGGAATGATGTATTGATAGTCGTGGAGGGTGAACCCCTCACCCCCACCACCCAATAATCAGAGCTGTCTGTCGAACGTCCAATTAATCGCTTCATATCAACGTTAACAGGATCACGTTCTCATTACGACGCTTCCATGTAATGGTGGGGGGAAGAGGGGTCCAGTTCCCCCCTCAAACCAACAGTCTAGAGGGGAAGGAAATCACCCTCAACCACCCCCTTCTCTGAACCCTTGCCCTCAATAATTACCTCCACTGTAGTGATTGTTGTTTTTTCTTTTTTTCTCTCGAACAAAACAAGAATTTGTTGCTGGATTCTCACTCATGCGTAACCGATTGTGATGTTATAAGCGTGTAAAATTGATACAGATTTACTCGAGTTTTGACAATTATGTCTGGGATAATCTGATTTTGGGACTCGAATTGACTATGACTAGTTAGCTCTCTTTTTTTTGTGTTGGAGGTCTGTATTATCGATAGCAGTTGAAAACGAAAATAAATTAATCCAGGGTTAATTCATGATTGAATTTATTATAATTTCTTCCATCTAAGTGAGTTAATCGATGAAGCTTACAATATAGTTTTGTGTAAGATGCCTGTGTTTTCGACAGCAGTTGAAACTAAATTGAAAATTGAATCAAAATAAATTGATACAGGATTAAGTCGAGTTATTATTGTATTTACTGTATTACAATGTGTTCCATTTCAGTAAGCTAATTTTTTAGAATAAAATTGAATTAAAACAACTAATTTAAATTTACCTCCTGAATTGATAATACAGGTCAAAGAGTGAGTTGTTTTAATGAGTTTTAGTCAGATAAAGGACACCCTACAAATTCTCTACTCTCTACGGTTCTATCTTCCTTACTCACAAATCAAGGTGGAGATATTCATGGGTATAGAATGTAGAATGGATATTACAAAATAATAAAATATGAATCTCAGCTTGAAAATAGCTTACTTTTCACATTACAAATTCCAACATAAACTGACATGAATCAAATTAAATTTAGATTTCTGTGACAAGCATTAGTAGCATCAACTATTATAGATGCTACTTTAGTTATAGAATCATAGTAAATATGATAATTATTTTATAACTCTATTGCTTCTTGTATTATCTAGCCCTACATGGAAAAATAACAAAATGTAGTTAGAATGTTGGGAAAATGTTTTTATACAGAAGACTGATTTCCTCTACTTCTTCAAGGATCCAATTTCCAACCAAATGTGATCAAACGTGAGATTTGGTATTAAAGATAGTCATTCAAGAGTGGCTGTTCAATTTAGTTCAAGCCATCACCTTCTATCCATTCAACAATCTCAATGAAACAGTACGCGTATTAACAAGACGTTGCCTTAACAACTTTGCCTTACATCGTAAAAAGTAATACTCTCTACTCGTGCTTACAAATACTCTAGAACTTGACTTGAATAGGAGTAGCTTCCGTATTGGGAGTACAGTGTACGTTCATCTTATTCGTTTTAGGCACAAATGGAAGTGAAACTATTCAAGTATGAGCTTACAAGTACTCTGGAACGTTACTTGAATAGAAGTAGCTTCCGTATTGGAAGTACAGTGTAAGTTCATCTTATACGTTTTAGGCACATACGGAGGTGAAACCATTCAAGTATAAGTTTGCAATCTCACTAGCCGCAAAGTCCCCATTAAGTTCCTTCATAGCGCCCTCAAACTCTCTAATGTCCTTCAATCGATCATCCTTGTCACACATATTGAATCTGTCAATGCGTCTCTAAAAATCTCTTCACAGATACATCACGTTATCAATCATTTGTTGGACTCATATATGGCCCCTGTCATATCACTCATACAGAGTTATAGCAGACAGACAAAATTGGCTGTTAGCTAATGACTATATATTTGATGCTCAGCTCTAGCAGGACAGTCGGCGAGCGGTGTGCGAGAGAATTTAGAGTCGGCAGGGACCTCTGCTAAACAGTTCAGCTCTCGTAGAAAACTTTTAGGCTGTCCTGACAGAGCTGAACTTCAATAATAGCATGGAACAATAGATTTCTCTATATTCCAATCCTCTTTGATAATATTCATTCATCAACAGCCTCTTTCTCAGCTATATTAGACCGCTTTGAGATTGTCCTATTAGAACTGAGCTATATGCTTAAAATTGTCTTTCTCTAGTCAGTATTTTTCCAGTCAATATTATCCTCTATTGCACGAGCTTCCAATTAATAAATTAATGACAATAAAATAACTGAATATTATCAAATTCCAAAATTATAAGACAGCCCTTGCTTGTAATGACTTCAGATTCGTGCATTTCTTCCTGTTGAATTGGATTTTCCTGAATGATTGAATTTTTCCAAATGATTAAAGTAGTTCCATTGAATTGCAGTATTTTATTTTGGTTGAATTGAATTCGAATTCTCGTTCAACTGATCGTTGTTATCGTTATGTAGAATATAGAAATATCTATTAATACAATAACGTACATGATATTCAATTCCATTCTTTTATATTCTATAATAATAATTTTATGATCAACGATGCTTATAATCTGGATAGTACCGTATTCCAGTATCTGTATCATTTATTGACTTGAGTGGAAATTATTTTATTACGTGACCTTTCAACAAGGAAAATGTGTGGAAAATTCCTGGATAAACCAGTAATCTATGATTCTCAATAACTATGAAATTGATGAAATGAGCCTAAAGCACTCACCATCAATGGTCCAATTTCATTCAATAAAGCTACGAGTCAATTTTGAAATATTGATTCTTCGAATGAATTTGACAGCGCTGTTTATACAGGACTCTTCTGACTGGCAATAAATATTGATAATAAATTACTGATTTTATGAATTTCGATTGCAATTTCAGAATAATTATAGCTTTTGCGCGAATCAAAGTGTTTGATATTCCACGGAGCTCCAGTGTCACTAAAATGAAATTTCCATTTTGTGGAAAAAATCTCATTATGTTTCATCATTCAGGGAAAATTCAATTTCGTCCTCATCAGTGGAAAGCAATATCAAAGCTGATATTAATCCTTTCAAACCCTAATTTAGATACGGAGAATAACGTTCAAATCACTTATCGCCATTTTCAAAGTGATTGGAAATGATGAATGTCAAATGGATTGTCAATTAGAAACCTTCAAAAATCTCATTTGAAAATTGAGATATAAGTTGTTCAAAAGTCATGCAATTAATGGATCTAATCATTGTAAAATTGCTAACATGGACCTACTCAATAACGTTTTTAGTTGGATAAAGGGAATAATTTCCAACAGAACAAGCAATGATTAAGTTCTATAATTACTTTGAATGCTTGAAAAACGATGAATGGAACAATAATCAAATATCTAGCAAGAGTTTGAGTGTGATGCATCAAGTTTACTCAATAACTTATTTTATATATGTTTACTAACATATGTTTATGAATTTGATGAATTATTCGAACAGATTTCTTGATCAGAAGCTTCACAAATTATTAATTGATAAAATACTACTGTGTAGCCTATAATCAAATTAGTACATAAGTTCCATTTTTTCTATTGAAAAATCAAATCTTACATTTTCCTATTTATTGACCATTTCAAAAACAAATTTCTATCACGATAGCCAAAATTCTTACTTCGAAATTGAAGTTTACACATCCACATTAGATTTTAATGTAGAGGTTCACTTTCCTTCCTTGAAAATAAGTGATTATTTTAATAGACTCCAATCAAATTGGCGTATTGCGAATGTCTATTATTGATACGCAGCTCTTCCAGGACAGTCTGAAAGCTCTCTACAAGAACACAACGGTTTAGCGTGAACAATCCCCGACTTTATATGCTCTTGTAGACAGCTGGTTGACTGTCCTGACAGAGTTAAACATCAATAACAGTCATTCGCCAACCGCCAACTCAACTTCCCTATCTAGCCTGAGTCTAATTACATAGAGACCATACATTTTATAACGGGATGAATATTAATATAAGAGAATATTGATATAAAAAAACAGCTTCCGAAGAGTAATAATGAACTGTTTAAACAAACATTTCAGACTCAATCGCAATCTAGGCAATAGTCTGTCCAAGCAATGAAGACATTCTGGCAAGATGGGAAAAAGACTACAGCTCGACCAAAATTGGTTCAAAAATTATCAATCCAGTCTAAAATTGTGGAAAATATTCTGATCTACAATTTCGAACCGAATTGATAATTTTTCATCTATTATTTACCTAGCTGGAGTCATTTTCCTATCTTGCCAGAATGTCTTCTTTGCTTGGACAGACTATATAAAAAATTCTGGAGATATGAACGATTGAACCAGGTTTGTTGAAGTTGAATCAATTAAGGAAAGCGGATTATTTACTGACCGGCTCTTGATCTGGGATTAAACCCCATTCAGGCCTACCCATTTTTCAGGAGGTTCATTTTTCTGTTTGTAATAGCCTACACGATATTCCCCTGACGTTCAACGATTTTCGCAATGAAAAGCACCAATTAAATAAAATCAATGTTTACCTTGAATACTTCTGCTGAATTCTATTCTTTTCTATACAATCAATCTCCAGACATGAGATTTCACCTTAAAATGTTAACAAATGAAGTGGAGTACCTAGATCAATATCGACTGAAAATATTCTGGGGAAGACTATTCTTTATATTCTCAGAATATCACTGATGTTATTACTTATCATTTATTGTTAGAACAATAGCGACTTAATAGCAAGTACATATTTCAAGCAAAGGTGGTAGTGAGTGAGTGAATGATGATGAATGAAAGATGACTTCAAAAGGAGCTCTTCTCATTTTTTAGCAGAAAATTCTCCACTCAACCTCATAAAGCATAATTGGATTCCGTTGTCATGTTATTATCATGGAGATAGGTGAGAAAATCCTTTCAAACATGATCGTTCCGTCAAATAACGTCATTTCACAATTATTGATTCTAATATCGACTGATATCAATATTATGGTAACGTAATTCTGCGATGGTAGATATCCATGACATTCCCTGCAACTGATCACGGTCTTATTGTTCTCATACTAACAGCCTATGTTTGAATTAATTTTAATTGATTTGCTATGTAACAAAATTAATTATCAATTAATTCAACCAACTAGTCCATCCCCTTGTAGGGGGTTCCCCACAAAACTTTCCATATTTAATATGTAATAGGTAATATTTCAAGGATCTAAGAAGAGTACGTTAACCAAGCATAATTGGCCTATTTTATTTTCCTTTATGAAGGAAGTATGATAATTTATTATTAGGGAAGTATTATTACAGTAATCACTTTTATCACTCACCTACTGCTCTAGTGGAGTGAATATGAAACTAGCAACCAGCTGGTAGGCCTAGGCCCTTCATGGACTATTGAGCCATTGACAAACACACAAAAAACTGGTCTAGCACATTGTTAAACCCATAGTTGAGTAGGTTAATTTCATGAACTACAATTCTTACTAATGAATATGTAAGACCACTTAACTTTACTTGAAAATTAAACAGAATATTAACCATCTTCAACGGTTACTTTATCTCTAACATTGAATAAAATTGTATTTATTTGAAATCTCATGCATATATTGTTCGTCCATTTTAATTTTTTCATGTGATCATACGATCTATTTTAGTTTCTCTCTTTCTCTTGTAAAGAGAAAGTTCTCTCTTTTCTCGGTTAAGAGGAAGTTCTCAAGTCAGTTGTCAGCGTTGAAGCCGACCACTAAGTACAAAACCGCAATGGTTTGTTTCATTGTAAAGTAACTGGACCCTGAGTAAACAGATGTGTAAGGCAGGTTGCCTATCTTCATCCTTCACGGAATAGCCTCACGATCTATAGCTATACTCTCATGTATGTAACAACGATGAGTTAGATGTATTCAAGGCTGTTAGCCAGATGAATCCATATGAATCCTAGATGAGTCAGCCAGTGAACATTGATAAGATTGAACAAGGAGTCACTGAGGAGTAAAGAATAATGTGTATATTCCATACTCGTTTATACTGTACTAGCCGGCAGGCTCGCTTCGCTCGCCTTCTCCGCCTAGCCAGGGGGCTCCGCCCCCTGGACCCCCGACAGTATAGGCAGTGTAAGTGAGACAAACAGGCTCGCTTCGCTCGCCTGCAAATTCCGTTCAGAAGGGAATCGAAATTTATTTCAGCATTTCTACACCTGATCTGGACCTGTTCACCTAATTTCAACATTTTCTGCCAATTTGTTCTGGAAAAATCTAAGAAAAACTCAGAAAATTCCAAAAAATAGTAAAACGCTAATATTGAGCGTAACCTTGGGAAGTATATCGGAAGTATATATAGTTTGAAACTTGATTCAATTATTCAAACGTGATCTTCCAAATTAGTTCATCTAAAATCTCGCTGAACCATTGAATTTACAGTTATCGTGGCGGAAGATATGCAACCCGGAACACATCTACAATTTTGAAAACCTGATTACTGGCGTAATCTTGAACGGATTGCAAAAAACTTTTAACACAACATTTCTAGACCTTATCTGAACCTGCCCACCAAATATCAACATTTTCTACCGATTGGTTCTCGAAATAATGAAGAAAAGGTTGAAAAACTATGGAAAAACTAAAATATTTGGCGTATCCTTGAAAAGTTTTAAAAATCCGTTCTTAGCGCGCGTCTAAACGTCCAACTGAACATGCCTGCCAAATTTGAACGCATTCGGTTCAGTGGATTTTTAGTTCTGGTGATGAATGAATGAATGAATGAATCAGTCAGTGCCATTTCACTTTTATATATAGAGATAAGTGTATATCCTTGTATGATGATAATGAACACTATATTCCATAGACCTTGTTTTCAACGTACTTATGAGAACATTGTGGTGATATTCCGTCATTATTAATTACATAGTTATAATATTAGAATCATGAGATCCACACATAAATTTTAGGATCAACCTTTTATACAGACCATTGAATTAATTAATAGATGAATCGTTTAACGGTTATAATACTATGAATACTACGTCAAATTTACATAAGTAATCAATATGAATAACAACCACAATATTACTTCTACAATTGGACAAAATTAAAAAAGTAGTACTCACTCAATAATCTCTTGAGGATAAGGGAGAGGTCTTGGAAACCTCCATACAATGTAACTCACCTAGAAAGAAGAAATAAAATTTATGAGTGGATGACTATCAAATAGACGAGATGATGATTGATAAAGTGAAAAATTTTTCGGAATAAATACAGTGCTGGAGATATAATTTTATAAGCGGTTTGTCCCAGTGGTAGAGAGCGTCTAATCGGTGACATTAGATAAGCGACGTGCCTCTACCACCAATGTAGTAACGGTGACCGGTTCCTCTGATTTCAATTCATGAGCCTCAAAAATCGCTTCCCGGTGGTTCGAAACCCACCTAAAGCAGTAGCTCCATTCATCTCTCATCATCATCCTTCCTATTACCCACGCACAGGTCAAAGAGCCCATGTGGGCATCACCCTCAAAAAAAAAAAACTATTGCAAAATATACAGTGAGTGAACGACAAGATATACAGTGTATGTAGATTAGATTCACTTCCCATTATATTGTTTTAATCAACAAAAAAGTGAAATTATAAGATTATGCATCTTGATGAACGTGGAAAAATTCTTATGGCTTTCAATGTTCCATCTCGCCATTGTGTACTGTAACAGCATAGAATGTGGGAGTAAAAATGGTTGGACAATAGTCCAAGAGGGACACAGAATATCAAATTCATGAAAAATTTAATTCAATGGATCCTTTGTATTGCTTCTCCAAATAGTCAGAACAGTAAAATAATGACTAGAGAATAGGATTAAAGCAATAATAGAGGATTTGGAAAGATGTGAAGTTCTTATAATACTAATTTTCTCAATTCATGAAAAACTGAGTAGAATGTATCTTCAGTATTGGTTCTAAAAATGATCAAAACGGTGAAATAATGACTAGGATATAGGATAATAGAAATAATAGAAGATGTGGGGTTCTCATGATACTGAATTCATAGAAAAAAAACATGAATGTATCGAAATTACCCACTCAGCTTGGAATAGTCTACTCTCCCGCCACTGGGATCTTGTTTCAGTGACGCTCTCATTCTCATCTTCCTTGTTAAAATATAATTCCGCGAACAATCTTCAAGTTTCCTGTTTAAGGCTTTTTACTAAACCCCATCCACTACACTCCAGCCTATTATAGTCTTCTTCATGGATAAGACGCTCAGATTTGAAAGGCAACTCCACCAATCTGATAAGCTTGCCTCGCGTAGCTCCAGTGCTCACTTAACTGAACATGAGCCAAGTTTTCCTTTTAAAAGTTACCGGGGAAGCGATTTTTCCGAAGAACTGAATTTCACTGCATCGCGTCTCACAGATGAGGTTCATTCGTTTAGTCCAATAGTATGTGCTCTACCGGAAGTCTGCTTCCTATATTGTTGCAGGATATTTTTCCATCAATTTTTAATGATGTATTATCTTTGAATTTCGAGACATTTCATTTACACGTATTGTTTTTTTTTCTATTTTTTAGAACTAAAGTTAGAATATAACAGCTTATCAGTGTCTGAATAATTGGTTCAATAATTAAAATAACGATAGGGTGTTGAAATTTCATATTTTGATATGTTTGATGAAATTGATGTCCAATTGGAGGAGTTATTATTGCATTGGATATTTCAGGTTAGATCTATATTTATTTGATTCATTTACGAGATTTCAATAAAATGGGATCGGAACACAGACAATTTCCAAAACGTCTTCTGCTCCCATTTTATATTCTCTATTTATATGATTTTATATTTACTTCCCCTCATGTATTGAGAATAGAGGTTTTGTTCAAACTTGAAACTTGAATAATTATCCACAAATCCAATACTAATTGATTATAAGAAAATTGAATTCAAAGACTGATAAAGTAAACATCTTGAGATTTTGGGAGTGAATAATTATTGTGAGAAATTCAAGGCTGAGTAATGGATATTGTATTAGCATGCACAAATAGGAAAAGAATTCACGAATTGAGAAGCAGTTTGAGAATTGACCCTATTCTAACCTATGATGCTAATATATGGTATATGAATGAATAGTCAGAATGATTGAGAAAGGAAGACGGACAGATAGATAGATAAAAGAGAAATACTGAAATTCAGAAGAAGAGACAGAGAGATAGTGAGTGAGAGAGAGCAAGAGAGAGAGAGAGAAAAAAAAAGAGAGAGAAATAAAGAGAGAGGGAAAGACACAGACTATGCGAGAGCCCTTCAGAATGGTGTCGACTTCGATCATTTTGGACTAGGGTTGAAATTGACCAATTTGTCAGTCCTTTCGAGTCTGTCAGCTCCTTGAGCAGCCTTCTTGAAGTGTGTGTTCGCGTATGAATCTGCCAATAGTGATGGCAAAATTTCTTGTAATATCAATATTTTCATACATCATCGCATCCAACATTAGACAATAGACATTGATTGTAGAAAATAGGTCACTAAAAAGTCATTTTCTAAAAGAACGTACACGTGGTCTCCTTACTCTGAAACTCCTAAAACATAGTTAATTTCGAAAAAAAACGCAAAAAATGTACAATCACATAGAACGAGTATTCTTCATCATAGTTTAGTCATTGAAGATCCAATGTTGAATTTTCTTCCAAGAATTACATTGTGTATAATATCAGAAGAGATACAGCGCAGGTAAGTACACTATACTTTTCCAAATTCGCATAAATACTGTACTGATAAATTTTTGTACACATTTCTTCAATATTTGGAGCTTTTAATGTAAATTGACAAGGAATTATTTGTAATGTTGAGATATCGCCAATACTTCGGATTTAATGTTCTACTGACCATTCATATTCTAATATAATAAGAACTTACTGGTAAATCTGTAAGTGTTCATTGTTCTTGTTCTATAATTGTTTTTGTCGATCAATGTTGATTTTGAAAAAGGTTCGCTTTTCAAACACCGGTGATGAAATTTGATTAGTTTTGCCACAACAAACAAAGCAGAAACATTGATTTTGAGAACGTTCGTTCCTCAATCATCGATTGTTAAATTTTTGACATCACCACCAAAGCAAAAACATCTATGTTGAATAGTTTTGTTTTTCCATAGCGCTACAGCCCTATGAAGGGCCTAGGCCTACCAGCTGGTTGCCAGTTTCATATTCACTAAACTATACAGTCCATCCAAGCAAAGAAGACATAGGTTGAATAGTATCACTCTGAAAATGTCGATGGTGGAATTTCGATATTTTTGCCATCACCACCGTTGTAAAGTCGGCTTTTCTTGAAGGAAATAGGTTGCCGACATCATTGCATTGACAACTTGAGCTCCCTCCGCCAATAAGAGGAGAGCTCCACTTGACCTTCACCTAGAAAGCAAAGTTTCCATTGAACTACTTGGCTCCTCGCTTCAAATTATTGAGTTTGTATATAAGTTGAATAGTTAAGTTATTGAGTTTGTTGAATAGAGGAGTTATTGAGTTTGTGCAATAGTTAGGTTCATAGAGAGCAGTTGAAAGTGCTATAATGTGGTGTACCTACAAGCTTCAATGGAAGCTACAGCTATGGAAATATCGTTTATTGAATCAAGTTTTCAAGAATCAATTTTCTATGAGGTAGCAGGAAAAGGATTTTATAAGTAGGCTATACAAGTTAATAACCTACAATAAGTATACAACCTAATAAGTATTTCAGATACATTCTAGCTCTAATCAAAGAGGATCCTAGAAATTCTCTATCCTACAGTTCTATTATTCTATGCTCTAATGCCATAGAACTATATATTCTCCACTTGTTTATTTCCAAATTATCAAGGATAGGCTAGCATTGATTTGGATTGGGCTACTTACAATAGGCCTACCAAAAATGTTTTCCGAAATAATTATCCAGTTAAAATCTACCAACAATGTTTGAATCTAATAGGCTTCTTTACACGGCCAGTAGTGATACAGAGTCCAAAATTGATACATGAAGAAAGCTCGTTGATACGATGAAATTTGCAATTCTAATTTGGAAATAAGCATATTCATTTAATCATCACCTTCATATTGGGAATAAGCTGATTCATTTTTTAAAGATCAAAAATTTTGAGAGCTTATCAATTTCAACGGAGTTCATTCAATTTCCAAGATAAGTTATTGATAAATAACATTTAAAATATTTCAAAAGTTCAAACAGAACGCTTGCAATCTTCAGAAAGCTCTCTTCAACGATGATATAACAAGATAACATCATAATGAAATTGAGGATGCTCACCTCAAGGTGTGTCCGTTAACTGAAGGTCTGCTTACTCAAGTAATCCTAAGTAAAGTAATGACCACACTCAATTTGACAGTGGAAACAAAATGGGGGCCTTGAGAGTCAAATGGGGGTGCAGGGTGATTGATTAGTTTTGAAAGTCGGCTGAAGTTTATTCAAGAGACCAGCTATAGTCTTTCCAAGCAAAGAAGACAGTCTGGCAAGATGGGAAAATCACACCAGTTCGGTCAATATTGGTGAAAAAACTAGAAACCTGGTTGAGAATTGTAGAGAACATTCTTATCTACGATTTGAAACCAAATTTATTATTTTTGAACCAATATTGATTGAGCTGGAGTAATTTTCCCATCTTGCCAGAATGTCTTCTTTGCATGGACGGACTTTGGCGGCTCTTCGCATTACGGAGCACTTCATTTATAATGAAGAAGCTGATAAACAAGACGAAAGAGAGGACAAAGGCAAGAATTGGATGATAAGTGGAGAACTGTTGACCCAGGTTATTATGATCGATCCGCCGGTTAAGTTGATTTTGGGTGAGTTGATGAATTGTTGGAGATGGGCGGGTTGAGTTGGGTGGAGCTCAAAATAGAATTCTGCTACAAAGCACCTATTTGACAATAGATTGGGATTTTGGCCACAGAAATTTTCAAAAAACATTGTATTGTACCTGAGATACAATACAACATATTTTTGAACATTAATTTTGGAATTTCAATTATACTTCTATTACAAAGTAAGTACTCTAATATTGATAGTTCAGAGATCCCTTTTCCAGGAATGTTGTATTGTGTGAATGGGATTCTTGTACTAATCCCAACTATACTCACATAGGCCTACTTCATTCCTATTAAATACTCTTTCAAATAAGAAAAATAATTAGTTTTTCTTCCATCACACTTATTGTATTTTCTGGAATGAATAGCTGAAAATAACATTATTTGATGTACATAACTTATTGGACAAACTATGTATAAATCCGATGTGAATCAATGTGCTTCAAGTAATTTTGAAATGAACAACCTATTCATATCAGTATCCTACAATTAATTAATATTGTGGTATTGATAACCTCATGAAAATGGTTCAATAAGGCTCAATACGAATTCTGTTTCAATCATGATACTGTACAATATTCGATCATTTCAATCGTATAAAGTATGATATTATCACTGGCGGCTCGTGCCCACGAAACAGGTGAAGTGCCTGTATCTTTTAATGTACAGCACTTCACCTGTTTCGTGGACACGAGTCGCCAGTGGATATTATAATATTTTGTGTATGTTACAGAGAGTTGTGAATAGAGTAATTCTGTATATTAGATTCTTATTCTCAACTCTAATAACATCACTGATAATATTGTTTGAAAGGCAAATGACATTTAAAATATCATCAAGAAGATAATAATATCATCAACAATGCATGGTAGCCTACTACCAGTCACAGTTATTCTCGAGGGAGAACTCTGTTATCAGAGTCATCACTGGACTTATCTTAAAGCATGACTCATCAGGCATAAAAGTACAGTACTAGAAATTCCTTCTTCAGAATGAATTCCCCTAGAACGAATTGGACAATATTTTTGTTATTTCTTTCCAGATCAAGACAAAGCAGTATCGAAGCAATCAACTTTAAACTTAATCAACTTTAGCTTTCAAGCTGAAGCAAACAATCAACTTCAACACTTATCAACAAACTTTAGAGATATTTTTCTAGAGCATGATTTATTGTTTACCATGTCAATCATTTTAAACCTGGATTTATCAATCACAAAAATGAAAGAAAATTGAATCATCGCCAGATCATGAATCATTAGTCAACGCTAAAAACGTCCCACACCTGAGAGATGATTTTTTCTCCAAATTAATTATTGAGCAAGACAGACGAGAGACTTTCCAATGTAGGTAAAGACGCAAGTAAGGGGGGGGGGATTCATTCTGAAGAAGGGAGTTCAAGAACTTTTCCTCAGTCAACAACTCCTTTGTTCTCCTATTGTGAGCGACCTTTACTATTTCATATCTGTACTGTTCAACTTTCTTTAATTGCACAATATTTTGTTATTTCTTTCCAGTTTAAGGCAATCAATACAACAAATACAATACAATAAAACAGTATTGGAGCAATCAATACATAAGAGATATTAGATTTGAAGTTCAATTAGGAGAAGGACATGCTATAAGTCCCAACATTTATATAATTATACATATTTATGCAACATTTCTTCGATTTAGATAGTTTTAGAGTGATCGATTTGAAGACTAAGTCCAATTTATCGATAATGAATAGGCCTATATCCAGCTTTGGACTTCCAACATGATAAACAGTACGCTAGCGGCTAGACCCAGTGAAAGTGGAAAATAGTAGAATTATAATTATTGATACACGTTGTATGCTATAGGTATAGGACATAGATGGAATAGTGTATGATACGGTAGTAGGCTATTCACGATTCAGCCTTTAAAGCACTTAATGATATATTACGATACAACTCGTATTTAAAGGCTCTCATAATGTAGCCACATATATAAAATACTATTATTAAGTTTCCTCACTGCTTTAACAAAATAATCCACACAATAATATAGTCTGTCCAAGCAAACCCCCTCTGATAGGATGGGAAATGACTCAAGCTCGGTCAATATTGGTTCAAAAATTATCAATTTGATCTAAAACTGTAGAAAACAATTTGATCTACTATTAAGACCACATTTATAATCCTTGAGCAAATATTGACCAAGCTGGAGTAATTTTCCCATCTTTCCAGAGGGTCTTCTTTGCTTGGACAGACTATATCTACTGTACGTGATAAATACTCATTCTCACCAATTTATATAAGTTTTAATAACCTCCTAGCGTTTCTCTTCAATTTGAGAAAACGTATTTTGAAATCAATTTCACTCACTACAAGAAAAGTTTCAATCGAACATGTCAAAGTAGAAGAACAAGTTATTGAATCGCGACAGCAAAAATAACATCGAACTGATTTTGCTAAGCTTTTCCAGCTTGTGGATAACATCGTTTTTAATGAACAGGGGCGGTGGGGGAGGAGAAACACCCGTAGAAGTTGATACACAGGAACATCGATAATTTTCCATTCAAAAGGAGCTTACAGTCATATTTTATTCAGCTTCGCGATTCGAATTCCTTTGAGCCGTGACAGGGTTGTACGAGATAACATTGAGGTCACATTCAAATAATACCCAGCTGGCCGTATTTCTTGTCGAGTAACAAGTCTACATTGTCATGTGGCAGAAAATACATTCGTGAAAACACTATTCAGAAAACTGAATCTAGATCGAATCGGATCATGCAGTAGGAAAAATAAGAATTATTCATTAATCATCTATCAAATTTGAAGAAAATATGTAGTGGAAGAGTAAACAAGCACAGTCCTTCCTGTTGGTATAGTCTGTCCAAGCAAAGAAGACCCTCTGGCAAGATGGGAAAATGACTTGAGCTCGGTCAATATTGTTTCAAGAATAACCAATTTGATCTCAAATTGTGGGAAACAACTTGATCCACCATTAAGACTAAATTTATAATTCTTGAACAAATATTGACCGAGCTGGAGTCATTTTCCCATCTTGCCAGAGGGTCTTCTTTGCTTGGACAGACTATAACACAATTTTGAAAAAATAGACTCCAAGCATTGATTTTCATGTTAAAGGTTTTCCCACTACAAAAATAATAGCCAAGTATGATATTATCAGCATTAAAATCTTCAAATACATATTCTATTCTCATTAAATTAATAGTGATAATGAGCCATTGAACTTGAACAAATAAATGTTTATTAAACTGACTTATCATGCTATTAACTCTGGGTGAGAGTTAGTAATAAGAAGAAAATAGTAGACAATTTGATTCAAAAATTTGACAGAATTATTGTCCACGTTAAAAAATTTCATGATGGAATAAAACTCACAGATATTGTTAATCATACGATTCAATTTTGTGAAGTTGACATAATATATAATAATATTATAGTTGAAGTTAATATAATTTTAATATCACTGTACCAAAATTGAACAGTAGAACTGACAATCTCAGTATTTTTCATTTTACAATTTCATCTCTTGAAAATAGAGAATCAAGTCAAACAAAATAAAAACTCAATTCTATACTTAGCCTATGCTGAACCACACAGTAGGAACGAAAACCAGAAGTCCTACTTCAATTTAATTTAATATACGTGTCTCTCAGTCAACATATCAGTTCAATACGCTATACCAAATCACATCCCCATCGATTATCATTAGTTTACTATTACATCCACTAATTAAGCTCAGACTCACCCTTCTTTGACGCCATCTTATCCAATTAAAATCCCACATCAAAACCAGTCATCGTTTGTTGACGAGTGAGCTACCTTCAACTAGGCCTATGTTTATTTTGAAAATTTAGCCATCAGACTTTGTCAACTCTACACTTTATAGATTTCACACTGTCTACAGTAGAACAATATCCAATTCTACACTCTATAATAATTGTTCACTTGTCCAGGTCAAAAATTGATGTTGACAACTGATCCATATCAAATAGATTTATTGAATGTGACCAGAAAAAATTTGAGCAACAAACAATCTCTTCTTGATAGGGTTTTACGAAAACACAGGCGAGCCATGATAGGCTACCAAGGATGAGCAAATATTATACTTGAGAGATTGGATTGACATAGGCTTCTCTTAACAAGCTTAATCAAGCTACCATGATAATGTTGTCCAGGGCCCTCGCGTGGTTTTTTGGCGTCCTGTGCAAGATTTTGGCAGACGAATTACCCAGATTTTTCCCCGTTACCAGACGAATGCAATCTAACATATTGTAATATATTCAAAGCCAAACATGATTCTAGCTGCCTTGCATGTTCATATTATTCTTATAAGCAATCCCAATGTTGCATCCTTGCATGTGGTGTGGCAAAAGGGATCATAGGGACTTGCTTATTTTAATGCTTCCCAACGAATTGTTTCGTATTTTTATGCATTGGATACGTGAGCAACAAACAATCTCTTCTTGATAGACTAAATAACTGAAGGCTATCTTCATTGAGCAAAACTGTCACAATGTACCGTACTTCATCATTTGAATATAAAAATTTTAATTATTGATTAATTTATTCTATTAGTTTGCTTGAAAGCATTTATAAGGAAGGGAACGATCTATTTTTCACGGAAAAATATTGAGAATCATCATAAATATTTCATTTCACTGGGAATAATTTCAATTCACTGGGAAGAATTTCAGCCATTTTCACTACCCAACGTTTTTAATAACATTCGAAATAGTTCCGAATTCAGCCAGCAGATGGCAGTAGCAATAAGGTGACTTGCTTCGACTTCCATTGGACACGCCTCCAAGCTCCGCCTACGATCAAAATGGCTGAAAACATCGGTAAGAGAAGTTTCTAAATTCAACCAGTAGATGGCAGCAGTTGACAGGTGATGTTTCAGGTTCGACTTGGACATGCCTTCATGCCCCACCTGCTCTTTCCTTATTGGTTGACAGTGTTGCCTTAGTTCTGTCTTAGAAAATGGCTGTTAGCAATAAAATGATGGATTGTGTATCATACACAGAAACTCACGCTGATTTACTATTGACGATCTTGTGCTAATATAATATTTATATGTGTATTGAGGCTGGTAAAATTCTATCAAGTTAGTATTTGAAGGATCTATTTATAGAATTTAGACTTAGTTTTACTTTTATTGTGTAACTTGAGTGGCCAGTACTGGACTTCAAAAGGCTTATGCTGTATTAAATGAGATGAGAATGTGATTTTGCACTCCCATCTTATACGACAAATAAAATGAAATAGAACTCAAACTATTTATGATCTAATACCGACCTCTTGCCAGAAAAAAGTTTGAAAAACTACAACAATTCGGTAAAAATATTAGGGAGAAAATGTTATCGGAAACTTGCTTGTGATTGGTCGACAGAGTGTAAGGTGGCTGTCAGCCATCAATAGAAACAAATTTAAGAAAGGCGTTTCTTGGCTTGCTTCATATCGTGGTTTTCCAATTGATCAATCCATTATGATAGATGAGTTCATGCAGACGAAATAATTTCTTGTGGATTCAAGTAGTTGGTAGGATAAGTTTTTCATCAAATAGTGAATAAATTATTCTAATAGCCCAATTGAAATTTTTCAAATTCCCGTTTTGCATCAGCCGCACTGGCACCCCCTTGGTCGTGACGCCCAGTGCGGTCACACACTCCGCTCACCCGGAGGCCCTGATGTTGTCTCGAAGCGTAATGAGAATGCTACAGAACAATTCTCTTCAATCCTGTCTTTTCTGATAATTTATTGTTAAATAAATACAGGAGAAGGAGGAGAAAGGAATAAGGGATAGGAGGAAATGAGGAGGGATAGACATGACGAGAACAGGGAATAAGAAAAAGAGAATAATAGATGAAGGCTACAGAATGCACTGGCGGCTCATACCCACGAAACAGGTGAAGTGCCCGTTTCTTTTACCGTACAGCACTTCACCTGTTTCGTGGGCACGAGCCGCCAGTGGCAATCACATGGAATTATTATAATGGAATGACGCTCATCCTTCAATTTCCTTCCAATTTGATAAAACCATTTTAAAACAATAATTCATTTTTATACACTTTTTATCATGAATAATTGAATGAGTGATAGCGAAGCTCACAAAGAATAGCATGTAGGTAGAAGAAAACGTTATTACTCCAATAGCCAAGTATAAAGGTTACCTGTTCCAAGTTACTAGTGTACTTAAAATTTACTCCCCTAGAGGGGTTCACAGGCGAGTCGAGCGCCTTTACGGCCCTCCCGGCTCCGTCTCTAGGGGTGCTGGTGCAGTAGGTTGCCGTATGGCTGCGTGGCTTGTACCCACGCGGCTTGCGTGCTCCTCTGCATTGGCTCCGGCGGAAGTTTTGGTCCGGTGAGATGGTGGGTGGCTTCCATGGTCGGTCCTGCGTCCAGAGTCGGAGCTGGTCGCGGGGCCGTCCGGGAGCCCCTCTCTTACCTAGTGAACGGGATTTCATCTTCTTTCCAAAACGCGTGCTCTGGTTCCTTCAGCCCTCTTTCCTTGGGGAGGGTGGACTCTAGGAATGAATGTCCCGCACCTGGCTAGAGTGCGAGTCAGAAGAGATAAGATGTTTTTTTCAAGCCTCTTGACAGCCGAGGGAGCACGTCCGGGCTTGAGAAGGGGGTGTCGCTGATTCGGACACGCACCCCTGGAATGGCCCACGTACCGCCGGAACTGGGTGCTGGGAACCTGGTCTAGCCAGGGTGACCCCGGCCCCAGGCCAATCTTCCGTTGAAGCTGGCCGGGCGAGGTGGCAGTGGTTAAACACAGGGGGAATCAAGGCAATGTCCTATGGTCCGCCTCCGTAACTAGGTTGGGAATCAAGTTGGGCCTGCCTCCGTAACTGGCTTAGTTCCAGGGGGATCCAGGTGGGTCCTACACGTTCCGCCTCGGTCCCTAGGGGGGAATCAAGGCGAGTCCCAATGGCACGCCTCCGTAACTGTGGTGCTAGCTCCACCTGGAAAAATGCTCTGGCATGCTAAAGCAGATACAGAGGGCTCTGGGTAGGTCGGCCGATAGAGGTTACCCCAGTCTACTTAAAATGAGTACTTGATGAATTAACAGGTGTCATTAAAGACTTGAAGGATTATTGAGTAAGTTAGTTGATTGAAGAAAAAAAATCTGGAGGAGGAAATTTAAGACAGAGGGAAGGAAAAAAGAATGAAAAGAAGTAAGAGGAGTATTGGGAAGGTGTGTGAAAGGGATGAAGGAGATTCAAGACAAGGAAGTTTAAGAGGCAGAGGGAAAACTGAGAATGATGGAAAGAACAATGGGATCCAGTTTGACAGAGGAAAAGAGGTGAAAAGATGAAGAGAAAGGAAGAAGGCAAAAGTAAATAAGAAAGTATGACAAAACAAGTGCATAGCTGATGTAGGCTGAGAGCCGAGCGCCTGTTATCTCGATTTCTGAGCGATGAATAATTCATGTACAGAAAGGCGCGAAACTCGCAAGCCGAATTACCCATGGATAGTTGGATAGGCCGACGTTTAACTTTTCACACGATGCGAAAAGCAACAACCGGGTGGCTGGCACTTGATCTTGGGGGAAATTGGGAGGAAATTGAGATGAAGGAGTAGAAGAAGGAAGAAGAGTAGGAGGAGTAGGAGGAGGAGGAGGAGGAGTAGGAGGAGGTGGAGGAGAAGGAGGAGGAGGAGGAGGAGTGACAGGAGGAGAATGAGGAAGAGAAGGAGGAGGAGGAGGAAGAGGAGAAGGAGGAGAAGGAGGAGAAGGAGGAGGAGGAGGAGGAAAAGGATAAGGGGGAGAAGGGGAAGGAGATGAAGGAGAAACAAAGGGTGGGTGAGAAGGAGAAAAAGGTCGAAGGGAAAGAGGAAGAGGAGTAAAAGGAGGGACAGAAGGAAGAGGAAGAGAGCAAAGAGAAGGAAGAGTAGAAAAAGAAGAAGAGGAGTAAGAACCGGAAGAGAAGGAATAGAAGAAAAAACAAAGATGAGTAAGGTCCGGAAAAGAAGGAAGAGAAGAAAGAGGAAGAAGAGAAAAAAGAGAAGGAAGAGAAGGAAGAGTAGGAAGATGAGAAGAGAAAAAGAACAGGTAGAGAAGAAAGAGAAGGAAGATGGATAACAGAACAGAGAGAAGGAAGAGGAGGATGAGAAGAAAGAGAAACAAGAGAACAAAGAAGAGGAAGAGAAAGAAGAGAAGAAAGATGAGGAAGAGAAGGGAGAGGAGGACGAGAAGGAAGAGAAATAAGAGATCCAAGAGAACGGAGAGAACACAGAAAAAAGGGAAGGGAGAGAAGGAAGACGAGGAAGAGAAGAAAGAGGACAAGGAAAAGTAAGAACAGGAAGAGAATGAAGAAAAAGAGATGATGAGAGAGAGAAGGTGAAGAGGAGGAGGGTGATGGAAGGAGGTGAAGAGCGAAATAGTTGGTTAAGATGGAAGGATGATCAGATGAGAAGAGAGAAAAAATAAGAAGAAGATGAAGAAGGAGTAGGGAGAACAGGAGAAGAAGGGGTACATGAAGAGAGGGTATGGAAATATGAAAATTCCGACTTTAAAAGGGTAATTTTATGAATATATCAAGAGGGAAAGAGAGAGAGGATCAACGAGAAGGACAAAAACAACAAAGAATGAGAGGGGGAGGAATAGGAAGTGTAAAAGGGGTGAGATTAGAAAGAGAGTAGCAAAGACGAAGTAGGAGAAAAGAATTTTCTACTTTTGATAGGAATATAATTATGCAACATAAGTATATGGGGAAAATATAGAAAGAGGAGAAGAAGAAGAGAGCGAATGGGTAAAGAAGGAAATGAGGAAAGAGGGAGAGGAGGGGGAAAGAGTAGGGCGATAAGTAATAGGAAGTAGAATGGAAAAAGGAGGAGAGAAATTTTCTCAAGAATTACTAGAACAAATAAAATTATAACAATAGTATGAGAGGTAAGATAAAAAAGAGGCGAGAGAGTGGGACACTGGCGGCTCGTACCCACGAAACAGGTGATGATAATGAGCAGAACGAAGGAAAAACGTGAATAAGAGAAGGTAAAAGGAGAGGAGCGATCCAGGTTCCAAGAAGAAGAAGAAGAAGAAGAAGAAGAGAAAAAAGAAGGAAACTAATAATAAGTAGAAGAACCAGGAGGAGAAGGAGTTTAAGGAAGCCAAATGGGGAAGATAGTCATTCTGCCACGAGCAAATTTCGAAGACAGCATCATGAGAATAGTTCTCCCCATCAGAGCCCACGCTGAAGCTCTTCACAAACTCAATTCCAGCACAATCGAATTTTCCTCACCAAGTTTGGGCGATAATATGCATAGAAGTGGTCGGGACTATTCAGATTTTATGAACTGCTATTAAAACGTTTACCGCGCGCTACCGTTCGTTCTCCACTCAGAAAACATATGACGTGAGAAATTGAACAGCGCATCAAATGTGTTCCCAAGGAAATATTCTCGGATTACATTACACGTTGATTCAACACTCTAACATACACATTAGATGATGTGAAAAGAAGAAAAGCGAAAAAAGAAAAAGGAAAAAGAAGAAAATATTGAGGTAAATGAACTAGGAAAATAAGAAGAAGAAGAAGAAGAAGAAGAAGAAGAAGAAGAAGAAGAAGAAGAAGAAGAAGAAGAAGAAGAAGAAGAAGAAGAAGAAGAAGAAGAAGAAGAAGAAGAAGAAGAAGAAGAAGAAGAAGAAGAAGAAGAAGAAGAAGAAGAAAGAAGAAGAAGAAGAAGAAGAAGAAGAGAAGAAGAAGAAGAAGAAGAAGAAAGAAGAAGAAGAAGAAGAAGAAGAAGAGAAGAAGAAGAAGAAGAAGAAGAAAGAAGGAACTAGAAGAAGAAGAGAAGAAGAAGAAGAAGAAGAAGAAGAAGAAGAAGAAGGAGGAAAAACTAATGAGGAGACGAAGAAGTTATGGGAGAGTCGGATGAGAAGGAGGAGTACAAGGAGTGAGGAAGAAGGTGAAATAGAACAAGAAAGAGAATAAGAAGATAATCAGGAGAACTTTTTGTCATTGCAGCTCTGCTTGCTCTAGTGTTTTTCAGCAATAATTTACAATGCACTCAACAAAATTGTTACACACAATTTATTCTATTTTGTATCTAATAATAAATAATAATAATAATAATTGTAAACTCGATTGGAAATAATACATTCATGACTTGGATTGTACTTCTAGAAACTCATTTTGTAAACACATTACTTTTCATGTGTATGCGGTGAGGTAAATTATGTAGGCTACATTCTATAAATAGGTAGAGTTCTGTTGTTGGGTAGTTGATTTTTCATTTATTCAGTCAAACGAACTGATTGAACTCTGTTTAAAAAACAAATCTACTAAACAATCTAACAAAATCATTTATTTTTGACAACTAGTAAAACAGCTAATAGTAGGCTAGCATTGTAATTTGTGCAATCGTCTTTTTACCAATAACGTCCTCTGAATGAAGTCCTTTAATGAAGCCAATGCAATGAAGTTTTTAACGATCTCCTAGATCAGCAGTGTCATAATTCAGTAGTAGATATAAAATTAGTCCTAAGATACATGAAACATCGAACATATTACTAGAAACATATAAGAATATCACCATAGCTTCGTATTAAAGAAAGTTATAATATTAGTAATGTTAATTCAGGACGGGAATATGTTTCAGGAATCAGGAATCAAATAATAGAAAAATGAGATGGAAAATATTTATTTTTGCGTTCAGCCCTACTTTGACATCATCATTGAGTAACAACCCCAATTAGTGAGATGAAAAATTAATTAATATCATTGAAGAAGCAAAATCGCGTTTTCTACTTTGATGTCAAGGAGCGAGAGGAATGAAAAGCTTTTATCAGATCTTTGAAAAAAAGAAGGTTGTGGAGAAGTAGTAGACTGAGGAGAAATGAAAAAAAAGGAGAATGATGAGGAAGAAAGACGGCAGAGAAAGAGGATGAGAAGGATGAGGAGGTGGGCGAGAAAGAAGAGGAGTAAGAGAATGCAGAGAAGAAAAAGAAAACTTCCTCTTGCCATAGAACTGTGTTTGATACAGCATCTTCCTTCTCAAATTTCTTCATTTCCCACCGTTTTAATTTCCCCACCCTCTTCTTTTCCCCATCACAATTTTCAAGTTTGTTCCAAATTCAAGAACTGGGTCTACAACTAAGTGGATTCATTATATTTGACAGGACGATGAAATGTCAGCAGTATTAGACTCTTCTAAAGTATTCAAAGAAGCATGGAGCTTTCTTGAAATACGTAAATAAGAGATACCGTGTATTTGATCCATCATTGTGAGATATTCGGTTTGTTAATGAATGAATGTTTCTAATATTTCCAGACGAAGAATTTTCACAGATCTATCACTGATGAATTTCGATACAAAAGAGAGAGTTGAGAATCCTGTTACTCTAGTTGATAGTATACAGTGCAATTCAATGATAATTATTGGAAAATGATGAAGTGGAACTTTACAAATACAGACGTACTAAACAGGCAAACTAATCATTGAACTTTTTATCTCGATAAATGAGTTGATGAAATTATTCATATTCAACTCATCATTCTCACAACTTTCTGCATAGTGGATTGAATCTAATAGTTGTAAATATACAATGATGATCTTCATGGGAGAACAAAAAGGATTCTAAAACTGATATAATATTGTCACAGTTCGATTCTGAAAAAAATCAAGAACAGGTTATCAGTCATTACTGAAACCCGTTTGAAAACAATTTACTCATTAATGAAGCATCTACCAAACTATATATTAGGCCTCTACAAGGAATAACTGATTCATATTAAATTCATTTATCTATCCTTATATAGATAAAGATAGATAATGATATCCTTATATAGATAGATTAAATTATTCCAATCCAACAGTATGCGATATGAAAGGACAGCGATATGCTGCTTGTAAAGCGCTATGGAAGCTTCAGCTCGCTAGGCAACTATGATTGGTCAAACGCTACTGACTGTAAGGCCCACTAGGAGGAGCCGAGACGGAGGGGGACAACCAATGAGGAAAGCTGGATAATGAGAGATGGAAGCCAAAAGGAATGGCACAACCTGCCTGATCCGACAGAGCTAGATTAAAAGAGGGAACTGATAAGCCTTCTATCAATAACCATTTACAAATGGATTTTATTGTTATCACAAACTATTTGAAGAGAAAAAATTATAGAAAATATGAAGATAAATAGCTAAGCTGTGTGTTTGTGGTTTTAATTCATTCTAAGAAGGTACCAGAGTTTATCAAAAGTTGATAAATACAAAAAAATGTCAATAATGATTGAAGACACTTCAATTTGATTGCTTTATTTAATACATATCACTGAATAAAATGTTAAAAACTATTATGGAGAATGTATATGTATAATCAGACTGATTATATAAAAACTATTATTTTACTTACAAAACGAATCAGTACCAACAAAGTACAATACATTTTTTTCTGAGGATGATGCCCGCTTGTGAATGTGCATGTGCGTGGGTAATGAGAGGGGTGATGATGGGAGATGACTGCTTTTGAGGCATTCGGGACCAACGGCTTCCCGTCTCCTCCGAGAGACGAGAGTGGCAGTTAGCGTTCAAAAATTGGTGATTCCAACTGGGTTCGAACCCAGAAGCCTCATGATACTCAGACTTTGCTGATTGATAGACCAACGCTTAATCGCACTTGGCTAAAGCCACTGCCATTTGAATGAGATACAAAAATGAATTTGATAATAATATTATTATGGGAGAATTTCTATCTCACTATAAATGAAATAACATTTTATGTCATAACTTCGTGTTTATTTGAACCTTTCACATTGAGTTTCTCTTAAAAACTAACTTGTTATCAATTTATTATCCAAAAGTTGTTTTACATATGCTATGATCAATTCATATGAAATGATTGATCAAGTGATATAACCATCCTACATTATTCAACAATTTAGTTTGAAAGTCTTGCATTATTATTGGAAAAGGAAGTTTTTTGTCGAGCCGCATTATCTTATCATTTTGTTATCATTGTGAATTCGTGGCTATGACAACTACGTGAATTTCAATAGTACATTATTCACCATCCACATTGTGAAGTATAATTCCTAATTACAAATAAATTTCTGGACGATTCCTTCATTATTTTGAATCAGTAAATGTGTATTGATTCGGACGTGAAATTATAATTTAAAGAAGAAAGCGTACAACAGGCTTACACTTACTACCAACTCGTCGAATTTAATTAACAACTGAAGAGAACTTGTTGAATTTAATTAATACAGATAGCCTACAAATGCTGCTTATTGGGAATCGAGCACCCATTCTCATCGGCCTGGGTGACTTTCGAAAGGGTCACTTGACTTGCGACCAATCGATTACAAAAACAATCGACACTCGAACACAGCAATATCGAGAGATAGAGTCGATATTGGAACTCTCGAGGGGTCCAGGCGAAACAAAACCGATATCATGGGATATGGGGAGCCCTTCTCCAATAATTGACTCCTGCTTCTAAGCCGCTCATCCTTAACCCTCTTGTTATATCTATGTATCCAATATATATTACATATCTGGAGATATATGTATCATTATACATATATGTAGTGAACTCATATAAGCCTCCATTCGAGTGGAACATCCCCGGAATGGTATAGTCTGTCCAAGCAGAGAAGACACTGTGGCAAGATGGGGAAAATCACTGTAGCTCGGTCAATATTGGTTCGAAAATAATAAAAATTGGACTCAAATTGTAGAAAATATTCTGATCTACAATTTGAGACCAAATTTATGATTTTCGAACCAATATTGACCGAGCGGGAGTCATTTTTACATCTTGCTGGAATGTCTTTTTCGCTTGAAGAGACTATATGAATGATCGTCCATTTCATAATGCTTTATCTCTGGATGGCGATCTTCTATAATTGGTTGGGCATGAGTATGGAAATAAGCCCTAAGTACTGGCTCAAACAAATTGGGAAGAATTTTAATTGGCCACTTCGTCATGAATGTGCTAATTTTCTAATCTGCTTAATGAATCTTCAGAATCCTTGGCAGTTTTGGAATAATTTCATTGCAGGCTTTTTCCACCTTTCCAATAACTCATTGGCGTTTCATCAATTTTTTATGCAATAAATTCCTTTTTACTTCCACTTATTTTGTTCAGGTCCAACAAATTCGAACCCGGTACAATATTAATGGACCTTCCTAATAACACCTTTTCAATGACTCACTCACAGTTCACTAATTTTTATTATCATTAATTGAGCTAGTTCTTCTCACTTTTAATTGTTTTGTATAAAAAATTTGAACACGATACAATATCAATTGACGTTTCCAATAACTCACTGAAATATCTTTATAATTTTTATCATTTTTTTCTACTTATTTTAATTATCACAAACTTTTTATACTTATCGCAAATGCGATACAAAATTTATTCCTGTAGACAATAATAATAATTTACGACGGTTTTAGCTTGCACCAAAGTCAATGGAAGCCGTTAAACGACGTAATTTGATGAATTCACTATTTCTCTAGGATTCACTATAGGTTGAATGGCGTCATAACTTTTGACAGTTTCAATAACGTTCAATACCTGGATTGTACATCAGTTCTACATGATTCTAATAAACGAGTGATTGCGTCAAAATTTCATTATTCAGGTATTTCAGCTTCAGGTGCGTCAAACTCTATTATCCAGGTAGTAGTATAGTGTATAATTATAGTGTATATAGTGTATAGCAGACTACAAATGCTTGATTCCAATTCAATGTTATCAGTTGCACATTGTTCCTCATTAACTTTCTTCTGTAATTATTACTTGATACTTTATACATCATTATACATGATAATACTTTATATGAGTACTTGGATTCTTATTTAATTTCAATAGATTGCAACAGGGGTAGCCCTAAATAACATATTAATTACTAAATAACGTATCATTTGTAAAGTGTCTGTATCTGGTGGATCCATCATGAATTCTAAGAGATATCTAGACAAGAAATCCATCAATAACAGAACAATCGAAATTAACATATTCGAGAGGGTTATCTGAATTTTCCTTCAATTTTCAGTGTGAATACAATATTGGTTTGGAATTGTTGTGAAAATCACAGGAAAGTTTCCACAGTCTATAACAGAGATTGAACGATTGAGCTGTTGAAAGTTTTACGGTATGGTAATATTGGGATGTTGTATTTGATAAAGTTTGAAAGTGGAAAGTTCGATGGAAGAAGAATGTGAAGAGGAGTGAAGTGGAATGGATGGATGAGTATGATAATAATGAAAGTTTAATGAGATTGAATTGAACCGAATGAGAATGGAGCCAGATAAATTATGGAGCCAGATATAGTTTGACGATAAGACAATAATTTTTGTTGTTTGCAACTTGAGTCTCCTAAATATTTGAAAATTTTAGATGGGAGTTGAAAATAAGAAGAAACTATACCTCATTCCCAATAACTTGACAGAGTAAACAAACCCATCCAGGGTAACAACTGTTGTGATGACAAACGTAAAAAAAAATTGTGGACACATACGCATTTCCGTAATGCTATGACGTGTCCATGCTACGTTGCTATTGGTTATTATATGGCTTGTATGGCTAAGGTAGCCAACACATACTTACACACACTCGCGCAAAAAGTTTGCTCATTTCCGCTCAAGTGATCGTGAATGCGGTCCAAGGGAAATTGAAGGTGGGAAAAGGAATGGTAAATTTGAATCACATTGGAATGAAAGTAACAAAGAATAATTTTTTCTTTCGTGGAAAAAAACATTTTGAGTAAAAAAATGTTGGAAAATTGGAAATTTGATACGTGGGTGGTAACAAAGATGATAAATTTTACAAGTAAAATTAATTTCAGTGGAATCTAAAACAAAACTGTGTGCAAGTACAATCCCTCCAAGCAAAGAAGAGCCTCTGGCAAGATGAGGAAAGACAGTTTGGTCTATACTTGTTCAATGATTATGAATGTAGTCTTAATCTTAATAGTATATAGGTCAAATTGTTTCCTAAAATTTGAGATGAAATCGATAATTTTTGAACCAATATTGACCGAGCTTGAGTCATTCTCCCATCTTGCCAGAGGCTCTTCTTTGCTTGGACAGACTATAGAAAGAGAAAGAATAATGTTGGAAAAACAAGGGAATTCTGATAAACTTTGTCCAGTTCTCGAAAAGCGTAGCCTAATTGAATTAACAGAAGCCGACCGTTTCTGATCTATGCATATTGCAGTTAATTAGACGGCTTTTCACAGACGAATTTGGAAAGAAAATGGTTGTTATTTTCAAGCTCAATGTTTCATCCATGGTGAGGGGAAGAGTGGTTAGCATAACCTCGCCCACTGAATGACCTTTTTGACCTTTTGACTCCTGTACACCTACCTAACTGAGCTAATTGTGTTCTCTGCACAGCATAACTTATTACAATGCTAGAGGCAACATAGTCCGCTGCTATTAAGGGGTCAAAGGAATCTCTCCAAAGTAGACAGGAGGGTCAAATGGTTTATGTTACTCCCCAAAGTGAAGATCCCTTTGATTAAGTGATGTCCGGCTACTCAATTAGTTAAATGTGACGGTTGGAATGCAAGGAGTGAATTGAATCAAAGCTTATAAGCTACAGATTGTAAGTGAGTGTAAAATAATTGAATTGGAATTTGATGATATAGTTTGCTGTCCAAGCAAAGAAGAGCCTCTAAGAAGATGGAAAAATGACTTCACCTTGATCAATATCTGTTCAAGAATTATAAATGTGGTCTTAGTAAAAGATCAAATTGTCTCCTACAATTTGAGATCAAATTGATAATTTTTTTACCAATATTGACCGAGCTGGAGTCATTTTCCCATCTTGCCAGAGGGTCTTCTTTGCTTGGTCAGACTATAGTTGAGTACAGAATTGAAGTAGGAAGGTTGGTGCAATCACATGAAATTATTATAATGGAATGATGTTCATCCTTCAATTTGATAAAACCATTCAAAAACAATAATTAATTTTTATACATTCAGAAAATGTGTGTCAGGAATAATTTAATCTTTTTCAGCTAAATAGGACTAGCACTGGGTCATTTCGTGGGCGTAATGTAACGCCATCCAATGTGAACGATCGAATTCACTGGCTATTACATTCATTTCGGATCTATTTTCAGAAACGGGGAAAGAAGAAGAAGAAGAAGAAGAAGAAAAAGAGAAAGAAGTTGTCATCCACTGGCCAATGTTTGTCGTCTCCAGCGATTAATTTGACATAGACAAAAACCTTACTTGCCCGGAAGTGAGTGCTATGGCCTCGACAGCTATGTCTGATCTGGGCGCATTGCCAAACTATGATCCTACTTTACTTTGGAATCCACGTTACTTGTCTTGTTACTGTATAGTAGCGAGTGGCTCTACTAAAATTATCACACATGAAAAGAGAGGGGAGTGTAGAACTCTTTTGACCACTGGCGGCACTTTCCCACAAAACAGGTGAAGTGCTGTACAGTGAAAGATACGGGCACTTCATCTGTTTCGTGGGTACGAGCCGCCAGTGCTTTTGACATGGTTGAAGTATAAATGAGAGATACCAGAATTGATCTGTAGACTGTGGACATTCTCAATTATTTAGGCCTAAGTATTTTCGTTTTACCCAATGGTTTCCGCCCTACAAGAAAAGATAATCAAAAATAACTGGTCAATTCTGATTTTCGAACGGTTAAAGGTAGCCTATATTGAGCGAAAATAATTCAAAAGTTTAACTAGAATATTTGAAAATTTTAAGCCGAAAATCACATCTATAAAGCTATAATCATAAAATAATCAACAGGAAATTATTTTCGAAAACTCGCGGGTGTACATGAAGAGCTACGTAGTTGAAGAATAGATCTGCGCCACACTGTCCTCAACACTGTTGCCGATATTCAACAAGGTTGCCATCATGGTGATCCTGTCATATGATCGGTAAATGAAGTTGAATGGCAACCGCTCTCTCTGCTCATCGTTTCTTGGTCAGTTTCAATTTCACTGTTTCTGTCTGCTGTAATTGTCTGTCCAGTGTCTAATGTGTGAGTAGTACACCTCACAGAAGTTGATATGTGCCTTTTCTTCCAACTAATAGTTACCATAATAATTGTGTTTCTTTCCCAAAGAAAATTTCGCATGTGATAATGTGTAAATAAATATGAGCCTGGTTTCGTAGCCTCCTACCAGTAATCCAGAAGCAAAAATAGACTATTATACTCTCATTGAAAATATTTAATCCATCTATCAAATTAATATAGGCCTACAGTTGTTTGTCATTGTAACATTGCAGGAACATGAAACATCATTGTAATATACTAACATTTTTTTCCTCATCAATTCACTTGTTATATTTCAAGAACAAAAATGATATGAGAATATTTAAAATAGAAATTTAGATGAAAATGTTCGATTTAACGAAGTGGTCAACATTGAAATAGAATAGCAAACGAAAAACGAGTTGAGCTGAGAAGTGAAAAAGCGTGTTTGGCACGGAACCGTGTAACGACATTGTCCATCAGAGCAGACATTCGCGTGAAAAATCAAATCGTTTTGTTTCTCGCTCCAATAGCCATTATTTTGAAGGTCAATGCCTTTCCATTGACAACGCAATAGAAGGGTAAAGATTGAGAAAAGAGGATGAGAATTGAAACAGAAGAGAACAAAGAAAAGAAGGAAGAAGAAGAAGAAGAAGAAGAAGAAGAAGAAGAAGAAGAAGAAGAAGAAGAAGAAGAAAGAAGAGGAAGATGGAAGGAAGAAAAGGAATAGATAGGGCGGAGCAAGAAAAAGAGAGAAAGGAATTTGAGATGAGGAGGGTAGTAGGGGGAAGAGGAGAAATATTAGTGGGAAAAGAAGCAGAGGAGGTAGAAGAGGAGGAAGGAGGAGAAGGAGTGGAACAACGAACATGAAGACAAGAAGAAAAATGAACAGGAGAAAAAAGAAGAAGGAGAAACATAGAAGAAGACTAATCAGAAAAGAGAAAGATCGGAAATGAAGATCCGAAGATGGGAAGGAGGTGGAGATGAGGAGAAGAAGATAGGAGAAGATGAGGATGGAGAATAATGAGGCGGTGGAGGGAGGATGAGGAGGAAAGGGAAAGAAAAAAGGAAAAAAATAGGAAGAGAGGAAGAGAAAGAAGCATAAAGAAAAAGGAGAGAAAAAAGAAGAAGAAGAAGGAAGATGGAGAAGAAGAAGAAGAAGAAGAAGAAGAAGAAGAAGAAGAAGAAGAAGAAGAAGAAGAAGAAGAAGAAGAAGAAGAAGAAGAAGAAGAAGAAGAAGGAAGAAGAAGAAGAAGAAGAAGGAAGCATGATGAAAAGGATGAAGATGGGGGGGGGGAAAGAGGAGGGACGTTTATTCAAGGAGACGAAAAAAGAAGAAAGAAAGAAGGAGGGGGAATTAAGAGGAATGATGAGAAGGAGTGGGAAAAGAAGGATAAGAACAAGAGGAAGAAGAAAGAGAATGAGAAGTGACTCATTCTGTAAAAAGCATAAAAGCACGCAACCTGAACAAAAAGTGATGGCAAACGGAAAATCGAAGTTGATTACACATGATGCGTCCAAACACTTACTCAATGAGATTCTCCTATCACCAGGCCACACAGCATATCAAAGTTTGCCCAACATCATTCTCATAGGAGACATTTTCATCGAACAACATTTTTTCTCCGTTTTGGCGAGTAAGCAAAAGCACGATGACCCCGAGAGTATCATCAAGTGGTTCGGGAAAGACTATCCAAGCAAAGAAGAATACATTTTGGCAAGATGGGAGAATGACTCCCGTTCAGTCAATATTGGTTCAAAAAATATTAATTCGATTTAAAATTGTAGAGAGGAATGTTTTCTACAATTCAAAAACAAATTATCAGCTTTTGAACCAATATTGACTGAGCAGGAGCCATTCCCCATCTTGCCAGAATGTCTTCTTTGCTCGACCAGACTATATCCTTAGTCAACCTAAGAACAGAATAGTCAAGTCTACTCTTATCCTGCACACTCTGAACCTGCACACCAGAATACACAAGGGATTGTACAGAATCCGTATTGCCCTGTTACATTTTTCGTCGTAGAACATAGATATTAAATATTTTTGACCAATATATCTCTCTATTTGATAGTTCAGATTGATTATAGTTCAAGATGAATGAAACTGATTATCATTATTATCAAATATTCCAGTAAATCGTCTAATTTTTCAATATTTGCAAGACTGTAGAATTGTTTACCGTTTAAACAATTAGTCATAAATTCAGTCATTTTGTATAATGAATGTACAATAATAATAATAGAGTCTCACATCAAGTAGGAAATAAATTTTGACAATTCATCACAATGATCATTCATATGAAAAATTTTCATACAATGTAAAATTTTCTCTAGATACTCCCTTATATACCTATCATTTTACAAACTCTACTATAGTATAAAGTACATTCAATAAATACATAAAAAAGTGAATAATTTTTTTAGATATTTTACAAAACGTGAAGAAGAATAGTTCTAATAATATTGTTCCAAATTGAAGTAAGTAGAGATTCATTCCCCAACTTATTGATTATCCATTAAAACTAAAGCAATAACTGAATGGATCATGTTTGAGAATAACTATGAATAATATTATGATCAAGATTTTATCCTCAACGAATAAACCACAACCGTCAGAAATATAAAATTTGAGACCAATTTGAAACCACAGCCTGCAAAGTCAGAAATATAAAACTCCCCAGGAATAAAACTGAATCAGAACTCTCTCAATGTAAATATAAAAACTTACTCGATATGAAACATAAACTCCGGACCAGTGTTTTGTCATAAATTGTTTACAAACAACAGAGCTCCGCCACTCCAGTCGCAAACTTGTTATATTCGAAATCTACAAATAATATTCTACTACGAACAGGATTCATTACAAGTTCCAGAGTTCGGTTCCCGTTTCCAATATACGGTTGGTATAGTCTGTCCAAGCAAAGAAGACCCTCTGTCAAGATGAGAAATTGATTCCAGCTCGGTCAATATTGGTTCAAGAAAATATTGATTCGTTCTTAAATTTTGAATCAGAATGTTTCCTACGCTTGAGACCAAATCAATGATTTTTGAACCAATATTGACCGAGATGGAGTAACTTTCCCATCTTGCCAGAGGATCTTCTTTGCTTGAGTAGACTATACACAAATTCGAAAATCGGAATTTGTCTCACGTCTGGATTACAGAAGTTACTCATGCGTTTGGAATATTCAAACAGTCGATCGTCAATATTCAGGTCAACACCAAAACCAATAACAATTTACAAGATATCTAGAGACACTGTTTACAAACTCAGTTTGCAGAAGCTGAGAAGACACGCCATTACAATGTAAAATGCATGACAGCGGCGTGCCTTCTTAGTTAGCACGAACTATACCTGCCAAACATTGATTTAATTGGTCTGGGACACTTCATGCGGAAATAGAATGCTGAAGGATCAACGATTGAAAGTTCATTTGTAGCAGTTGTTTATCAAAACAAATAAAGTTGAAATTGATTTCCAATTCCATTTTGTCAACCAGAGATCCTCTTCATAATATAACATATTTCACTCACCACAATAATACAATATTTTTAAGCGTGTGCTGAGAATGTTACAATAGTTTTCAGATCGAAAATGAACTGATGAAGAAAGTAAAGTTATTAATACAAATGATATAACTTTGATGATGATTGTTTGCTTTGTATAGGAAAACTTCAAATCCACAAAAGAATGAAGACGTAGAGGATATGAGAAAATAACACTTTTTTATGACAGAAAGTGATAAACATGACGTGAAAGATTTATTGGAGTACAGTAATAGAATGAGTAGAAAATTTGAATGGGTTACAATTGGAATGAGTGGGATTGAATGGTTGGTAGAGAATTCATAACTTGAAATATTTTATAATATTCCATAATATATTGAGTTGAAAACTTGAAGAAAGTAAAAGATTGACTTGATATGAGAGCGTTAAAACAAAAAAGATGGTGAGAGAAAGGAGGAAAGAGCATGAAAAGAAAAACTTATAGAAGAATAGAGTGATTTTTAGTAGATTGGAGAGAAATGAGACTGAAAGGTCACAATGTAATTGTGAAGAGCAGGAACTGTAATTGGGCAAGAAGTGCAAGAAGCTTTAACTGAGTCGGACAGTAATCTTCCTGTCTGGTCGTATTCTCAGGGGCGACATTCCTGAATATGACGTGTCTTGGGTGTAATTATTTACATTGAGTACTGTTTCTATTCTCTTGAGTCTAAAATATTCCATCAGACACAGATTCCAATTGTGATTTTATAAGACAATAGAAAATAGAAAAATATTAATGCTTAAACAGATTTATCGACGAAGAGTTAAAGCTATTGTTTCTTACATTCCCGCGAAATTAAGATTTCTTCCGAAAATTATTTAATTTTTTATCAAAATATTTACATTTTCCTGGTGAATAATAATAATTCCAATCTCCTATTTCTGGTGATTGTATATCAGACACCTAAGAAACTGGCAGTTGGCGAATGATTGTTATCAAGGATCAGCTCTGTCAGGACAGTTTGCAAACGGTCTACGAATAAATTACACTTTGTTAGAGACCTTAGCTTTACAATTTTGCACTATCAGACCACTTTCAGACTGTCCTGAGAGAAATATCATGAAGCGGTTTGGGAAGCGGTTTGTCCCAGTGGTAGAAAGCTTCTAATCGGTGAGATTAGATAAGCGACGTGCCTCTATCACCACTGTAGTAACGGTGACCGGTTCCTCTGAATTCAATTCATGAGCCTCAAAAATCGCTTCCCGGTGGTTCGGAACCCACCTAAAACAGTAGGTCCATTCATCTCTCATCATCATCCTTCCCATTACCCACGCACAGGCCCAAGAGCCCATGTGGGCATCACCCTCAAAAAAAAAGAATAAAAGACATTCTAAAACCGCCAGTTTTGTTGGTGTTTACTCTATATTCTGCCCAAGTGAAGAAGGCATTTTGGCAAGATGGGAAAATGACTCCAGCTCGATCAATATTGGTTCAAAAATTATAAATTTGGTTTCAAATCGTAGATCAAAATGTTTCCTACAATTTGAGATCAGATTCATAATTTTGTAACCAATATTGACCGAGCTGGAGTCATTTTTCCATCTTGCCAGAATGTCTTCCTTGCTTGGACAGACTATACGAAGGTAAGATGATACTAAACGCGATCTAACCAAACAATGATTTCATGAAATCTTATTAATTAGAATAAGGTTGCTTCAAGATTCAGTCATATCAGAGAAAGCTTTCAAGCTAAGCATGTAGTTCACTCAATTTAGGTCAAGTCCTTGAAGAGAAGAGGAAATGATGTTATTAGGTTAAGCTGAGCAATATTCACATGAAATTTCAAAGTTCAGTTGGAAAGAATAGTTGAAAGTGTTTAAACAGCTTCTACTCCAGACATTTTAAGTCTTGACTTTTATAGAACTTATCTTACACTTCTCAATGCTCACACAGAAAAACATTACCTCTAATCCTGAAAGATTTTCAAGGAATATTTTGATGTTTGGAGAGCACATTCATTCACTTATATTTATGATTGGGTAAATATTTATCAGACGTAATAAAAATTCAGGAAAGAAATAGTACAGGTTCTGCCTAGTTTTTCTTGCCTGATTATAATAGAATAATATTACTATTATGATTTTGTGTAATGAATTTATGATGATTTGCGAATGGATGAATAATAATCAAGTAGTTGACTTATTTCAAGGGTAATCAAGATTGCATCTATGCATGCTATAAAAGAAACATTACTCAATAAAAAATTATCCCAATGATTATACATTTAATTCCAAACAAACAAGGTAGAGGTATGTCTTTATCTATAACAAGGTAAGCCTATCACTGGCGGCTCGTACCCACGAAACAGGTGAAGTGCCCGTATCTTTTACAGTACAGCACTTCACCTGTTTCATGGGCACGAGCCGCCAGTGAAGCCTATGCCAAAAATACTTCACAGAAAGTTATAAACATTAATAAAATTCAGACAGAGATCATGGAAAATAAATGTTGATTATTTACAATAAAGAACTAATTTTACATTAAGTATATTGAAACTTCCTTATCTCTATATTTTATAAGTAGACATTTCCGAACGAAGAAATTATCTTCTAAAACAAAATTATATATTTATTTGTAGAGGAGTTGTGGAAACATTGACTTTTGCCTATCGATTCAAAACATGATGATGAAAAAATACCTTACCACGTTACAGTTATCCAAAATTTCCTATTTCAAGCCATTTCTCAGAGATATATTCCACAAATCAACTAAAACCTCATCCACTCTTTGGACCACCCATTTATAACTGTCAATAGTTTATCACTGTCACACTCAGTTTAAAAGCGAAAGAAGAATATTAGTTTTCTACTAACTGATAGTTCCAATCATCAACGATAATAGTAACAGTTCCTAGACAGTTCATTAGGCATCAAGCCAGCTCAGAAAAATAATTTAGTGATGTCACTGGCTTATGACGTCAGAAAAAAGAGAAAATACTATTTCCACTTAAAAAAGAACCGATTAACCGACAGATTTTCAAGCTTTCAAGTCAAACTGTCGTTGAATGATGATAATGATAAAAAGAATTGAAATCAATGATCTTGATGTTGATAATGACGATGAAGAAGAATTCTATGATCTTGATGTTGATGATGGAGAATGATGATGCTCATTATGATGACAATGATAGGAGAATTTTAAACGAAACTTCTTTGAGTTTGAGAAACAGACGCACACATTTCAAAGTCAGTCCGAATTTAAACGAGCCGTTAAAACGTTATTAAAGTTGTTGAATACTCGATTAGCGCCAAGGTAAAATCTACAGAATGTTTCAATTTATAAAGCACTCAAAGACTACTTATTTTAGTCTGTCCAAGCAGAGAAGACATTCAGGCAAGATGGGGAAAATAACTCCAGCTCGCTTGAAAGATTATAAAGTTGGTTTCAGAATGTGAATCAAAATGTTTCATACAATTTGAGAGAAATTTATAAGTTTTGAACCAATATTTACCGAGCTGGAGTCATTTCCTTATCTTGCCAGAATGTCTTCTTTGCTTGGACAGACTATACCAGTGTAAGATGGTGAAGATCTAAGTAGTGTAAATAGTAAACAAATAATGTAAGTTATGAACTTCAAAAGCTTTTTGTAGTAGGATAGAGTAGTTTCCAAAAATTGAGGCGGTTGGTGATTGACTGTTATTAATTCTCAGCTCTCTCAGGACAGTCGGCGAGCTGCCTGCATGAGTTCATCGGAACTAGAGCGATCGCAGCTATACTTATTCTCTCTCAAAGACAGTTTCAGACTGTCCTGTTAGAGCTAAACATTAATAACAGTCATTCGGCAACCGCCTTGATTTTTGTCACCAGCTAAACGAGACAGACATGAATAATCTCAAGTGCATTATTATTATTCTAGGGAAAGGCGCCAAGTAATACAAGGTCAAAGCCTCTGTTACAAACCATATATTAAAATACTACCACAACTTGATATTTTTATAATGGTTTATTTCAATGGCAACGATCTAAATAGATTACCCTTCGATCGTTATTATTTTTGTCTGGAGGAGACAATTTTATTGAAAATTCAATATTGACAAACTACAAAATAAGAAAATCCTTGAAACATTGGTCTTCTCAACTCACGCGAATTTTCAATATAGTTATTGATAGTATACTGTACTTGAAAACGAAGCTACATTTTCTTGATTTTTTCCAACTATAATATTATTGTTAGTACTGTACTTTGGAACAAAACCACATTCTCCTAATTCTATCTAGTGAGCAGTTTGTCTCGAAAAACCAACATGCATGCACTAATCCAATTACTCGCCTAATTTTTCCCGAGAAACGGCAGGAAGTCCACTAAGTAATTAGCCTCTCCGTTTACCGCTCTGTCACTCCCAATTATTCAATTACAGCGGCCAAGAAGAGAGCATAGTGGGCGTGTATTGGATGGTGAGATGGGAGTAGGATGTCATTTTTCATTAATATTTACCGACTACATAAGACGACGCTTCCAACTCAAATTTCCGAATTTAAATTATTACATCCACTTGCAAACTCTATTGGGTAAGATCAATGAAAAGGAGAGATTCACAGTCCTATTTTACAAGGATTCTTAACATATTTACTGGTACAATCTGCACTGTATGTTGAAGAAGTATATCAATTTTATAATTTATAAAAATCAAAGATTATTCATTCAAGCGAGAGGAAAAAATTGATTACTACAGGCATGATAGAAAGCAATAACTGGATATATAGGCCAGAATGAAGTAGAGTATAGTATAGTCTGTCCAAGCAAAGAAGAGCCTCTGACAAGATGGAATAATGACTCCAGCTCGGTCAATATTGGTTTGAAAATTATAAACGTGGTCTCAAATTGTAGATTGGAATGATTCCTACGATTCGAGATCAAATTGATAATTTTTGAAGCAATACTGAACGAGCCAGAGTCATTTTCTCATCTTGCCAGAGGGTCTTCTTTGCTTGGCTAGACTATACACACAGGATAAGAAGATAAGAAGTCGCAATATACTTTACAATGTAACTGATGCTTGCCTTCTAAGTTTACGCGAACTAAAGCTATAAACCAAATTACAATATTATTAGAATATTCCAATTGACTAGCTAGGATATCATTGCATAAAAGTACAGCAGTTTCCTATCAACATTTTTCATCATCATTTGAATGGATGATTTCAAAGGTCATTCAAAGTAACAACATGTGCTCTATCTTCCTTTATCTATAAAATTAATTAGGATATACAATCATCAATGAGAGACAACATGAAAAATTTCGATAAGCAATTAATCAATGGAACCTGCAGACAATTCTATGATCGGAGAGGATTCCGATCCTCTATGATCTATAATCCGATTATTCTACTACTACTACTATATATATATATATATATATATATATATATATATATATATATATATATATATATAATTATAATCCTCCAATATATTATTCTATTTCTATAATCTAGAAAATTATTGTAGGCCTATGAAATTGTCTCGTCCTATCACGAGAGTCATTCAATTTCTACTTGTACTTACGGAACACAACTTTTTTATGTTTTGTTGTTGATCACTGGAGAAGATATCATATAAGTTCAAGGATATTGAAATTATTTAAAAATGATTGTAATGAACTCACCATAGAATGAACGATCCATCTCTATCAATCCCTGCACACACACACGCACACTCGCGATTGATCGGCGCTTACACCAGATTTTGTCTGTAAATAAGAGATAGGAATAAGTAATTGAGTATGGAGTAAATAATCGAGTATCAAGTTTATTATAAGCTATGGAAGAAGAACCAAATTCACGTGGGAGAACAGAATATGAGATAACTTAGAAGTTGTTCTAATTTTTATTTGTATTAGAAATAAAGTGGATCTGATAATACACCTTAGTTTTTTCATTATGGAAAAATTTCACTACATCAATATTCAATCAACTAATTTCATTAACTCTTAAGTTCTTCCCTATTCAGAACTCATGTTTCAATGAAGCAATGACTTTTAAAAATTGTTTTTGCAACAATAAATACGATTAATGAATGATTCAGCATTGAGATAAAGCTGTGGAAAAGAGTACAATATTTATTTTCATCGATGATTTTTTTGTCATATGGTACCAGTCCGTACTGTTAATTCCTTTTTTTCGAATGGATAAGAAAAATTTCCATGAAAGAAGATGATAGACTCATTGATTTTCTTCAAAACAATGAAATTTTATGCAAACCACAAAAATATTATTATTATCATATGGCTTATTAATTGTGGGGAGTTCCGAAGAAGTTCCACAGCCGACATAACCACAAGATTCATTTCAGCTAGCTCTCACTCAATAATCGGTTCTTTTGGGGTGAACCAATCGAAATTCACTGAGCGTCACGTAATTCTTGGAAGTGCTTGCCCTTGGATGAAGAATTCAATGTATTTAATTAGGCTATTCATAGGCTAAACGGTAAATCATAGAGAAAATAGATATGAGGAACCAACCATAAGAATCAAATAGGAACTGATTTCCCAATCCTCTTTGGTTGACTCGACTATAGTATAGTCTGTCCAAGTCAATATTGGTTATAACATATTAAATCTTGATAAATTTTAAATTGTTGAGCAGAATGTGTCCTATAATTTGAGATCAAATTTATCATTTTTCAACCAATATTGACGGAGCTGGATATTTTCCCAGCTTGCCAAAATGTCTTCTCTGCTTGTACAGACTCTATTTATACTTGTAGAGATAAAACTTTCCAATTTCTGAAATAATTCAACATGTTTCGCTGGATTTATATCAAGCATTAATCTGACGAAAGACCAAAATCAGTGCTGAGGGATTACTAGCAACTACTTGAAGAAGGTCTTCTCAACGACTAGGACTTTTCAAAAACAAAACAACTAGGAGAAAAGTTCAAAAACAAACAAAAGTCAGCACCGCGAGGAGATTATAGTTGCCAACTTTCACTGGCACTCAGGAAAAGCTGTAAGGCTGAGGCTGAGGAGTGGGTAGAGCCTGGAGGGTGGAGGGTAGTTGGTAAATCTATAGAACATACACACCATCCACAGTAATACATCGTATGAATGGTATGTGTTCAGCCGCCATCTTGAAATTCTTAAATATGGACAACATAACCTCAAAAAACAGAATGACGTCATACCATTCATGCGATGTATTACTGTGGATGGTGTGTATGTTCTATAGATTTACCAACTACTCTCCACCCTCCAGGCTCTACCCACCGACAGTGCGGCCTCAGCCTAAGGGATAGATGATAAAGAGACAGATGAGAAATGAGAAAAGACAGAGCAAGGGATCAAATAATGTTGCTACATTCATGTATACGAAATATTGATAACATGAAATCTAGATGACAAAATACTTCTTGCATTGAAAATAAAAAAAATATTAATAGTTTTGAATGTTTTTGGTTGTTCTATGAATTTCTCGATTGGGAAAATTATAATTATACAGCAGTACTAATGCAATAATGCAAGAAATGTGTGAACCAACAATATAACATAATGGAATACAGTTGAGAATTATTCATACAAGATATTTCTCAATAACGAAGTAGGCTAATATGGAGACACAAGCACGAAATACATCATGATGCTAAGAAATTGAGAACTGCCAAGGAACTAACATAATCGAGTGATGTGATTATTGAGAGGATAATTCTGGCAAGAAGATTGTAAGCGGATGCAAACAGAGGAACTGGGAAAATAAATCCAACACAGAATATGAAAACAAACAAAGAATAGATTGATCTACCAGAAATAGAAAAACTTGGACACAATCACAAATCACAGACACATAATCAAAGGAAGAAATCAAGTATTGTAATAAGTAATTGAGAATGCCTGTGGAATACCACGTAGAATATGAAAACTTACAATGAAAGAGCAAAGAAAAATAATAGAAGAAGAGAAAAATAGACACAATCCCATATCACAGACAAATAATCGAAGAAACAAATCAAGTACTGTAATAAGTAATGGAAAATGTGTCTGGAATATAATGTAGTCACTGGATGGAACTCAAGTTCGAGGAGTTACAGGGATACGGACAAACTTGGATAAAATAAAATAAAATTTTAGAAGGTAAGAAAAGAAAAATGAGAAATAAATAAATTAATAGATTTATTTCCACATTTCATTACAAGTTGACAAAAATAAACAATCAAACTAATATCATTGCTCTACTTACTTACAATCACTTGAAACAATAATAATCCAGTATACTATAAGTACGTTATTCAAAAACTCATCTAAATAAGAATTACATATTTTAATTATTTTATTAAAAAAATCATCTGAATAAGAATTACATAAACCTAATCAATTAGTTCTAATATTGGAGTTATTTGCCTTACGATAAATTAGGAAACGATTGAGGAAAAAAATAGGGAACGAAAAAGAAAGTAGGAAACGAGGGAACGAGAAAGAGAGAAAAAGGAGAGGAGGGAACATAAGGAAAAAAGAGCGGAAAAGAAAGTAAATAAACAAAAAGGAATGACAAGAGTTGAGCGAAAGGAACAAGTAGTGATAAAAGTTGGTGGAAAGTTTTGCTCTCCAAGGAGCAACAAAGAATGTTTACTTTGTCTGAGTTTGTTTGCTTAATTTCACCGCCCCTTTTTGGCCCCGAGCTTAATCCTTCGTTTAATTTGTTTAAAGTTGGTCGACGCGAGTTGAGGGGCTTAGCAAGCCACCTTTCTCATTGTTTTCTCGTTCTTATTCTGTTCCGATAGCTTTCACCTGAAGCCGACGCGATTCGTTCTCATAACACGCTGACAATGCAAATTCAACGAATAGGAAATTGTCACTCTATCATTCCCCCACCACAAGTTTACAGCTTGCAATTATTCTTCTGCCTCCCAAACCCAAAGCGAGACTTCTATTGTAAAAGAGTATTCGCTGTTTATTGGAACATCATCTGTGAATGCTCTGAAATAATTGATGGAGTTTTGTTGGTCATTCAAAATTAGTTGTCTTTTGTCTTCTATGAGTGGTTATGAAAAAAAGGGTACATGTATTGTTTTTAAAATATTACAAGTTCGAGGAATTCATCATCTCATTTCTTGAGAGGACAAATTTCTGGAAAATCTCTGGAAGCGAGAGCTTGTAACGGTATTTTCAATAGTAGCTCATAAGTGATTCTAATCATTCATAGTAATCTATTCGATGTTAATTGAACAAACACGATAATTTTGAGTAATCGATTAATAGATTTGTGGTCGTCCATGGTGCTAACCAACAAACGAACAAATGTGTGCAATGCAGTATTCCAAATTCTGCCTCAATTTTCCATAACTGCCTCGTGTAACTAATTAATTCAATCAAAATAGTCATTATTACAGGACTGAATGATCAGTGAATGATAATACATTTAATCATATATCTCTGCAGCTTTTAGTAGATGATAGTGGTACTGTAATTTTCAAATTGTAGATCAGAATGTTTCCTTCAATTGGAGACCAAATTTATAATTTTTGAACCAATATTTATCGAGCTAGAGTCATTTTGCCAGAATGTCTGCTTTGCTTGGACAGAGTAAATCCGTGGGCGATGAATTACTTACTAGTCAAATAATAGAATTTTATGGCTGATAAGGTTCCCAGTGAGTTCGATCCCAGTTGACGACACTCATTCTTGACCGCAAACTACCACTCTCGTCGTTCAGAGAAGACGTGAAGCCGTCGGTCCCGACTCATCACATCTCTCATTACCTTATCTGATGACATATATTGTTTGATAATATCGCTATCATTTTCGAGTTATGTTACCCTTTCTTGTTGAATTATGATTGGGTTTCAACTCGTGAAATTCATAGGGTAATCAGTTTTATACTGATAACTAGCACAATCTGGAAACTGAACAGAAATAATGGAATAAAACACACTGATAATGTAGATTCAACCGTTTATGTTGGCAAAGGACCATGGAACGATTCTACAACATCAACAACGACTCAGCACTGGCGGCTCGTGCCCACGTGATAGGTGAAGTGCTATACAGTGAAAGATGCGAGCACTTCACCTGTTTAGTGGGTACGAGCCGCCAGTGCGACAAAGTCGAATTTTTGAACGTAAATATTTATCATCTGAATGGATAACGAAAACTAATTCAATCTTTTCACCCACGCACAAGCTTAGATCTTATGTAGGAGTCAATCTCAGGAAATATACAGTTCGAAATAATACAGGAATCATACAACCACCATAAGTTTGGGATGTAATCATTTTGAACCCTCTTCGAAAACTAGTAAAATTCGTGAATTCCTTTGCCAAATAGATAGAAAATATTGTATCCAAACCGCACAAAGTTGTTCTTGTTTTTATTACAACGCCTTCTGTTTCCGTCCTCAGTCTGAAAATAGAAGTGGCAGACCACTGTCAATTATTAGCCTACTCCTAATCGTAGTGAACAGCATTCATGACACGTCTGAGCCGGGTAAGGCATCATCAATCTCAGCAGCCGAGCTGGGCCCAAGATTGATTCCCGCATCAACAGCCCCTATCAATTTGCCTGCTGATAAATGACACACAAGCCTAGTTTCACCACGTTTCAAACGGAGGAAAAGATTACACTGATACAATGCCCCCAGGAGGAAATACTATGGAAATTTTTGTCTCGACTCGAGTGTAAGTGTTCACATCCACTGTCAGTTTGGACTGTGACAGTCAGAAACTGTAAGGGGCCACATCCGCTTCAGTTCGTACTGTGACAGACAAAAACTGTAAGTGGATGGCGAAACCAGCAGAACAAAATAACTGTGAACTGGCAGTTCAATAGTTTGACGATCAGCTGTAGGCTAAACGATCGAAATGTCAGTTTGAACTGTCAGTGGATGTGGATTCTAAGTGGATGGAAACCGGCAGTTCAAAATAGCTGTAAACTGATTATCGGACGATAATATAAAAAATGAAATGATAGAAATAAATGATCGAACTGTCATTCCGAACTGACAGTGGTTGTGGATCCTAAGAAATGCAAATAAGTCTACACTCGAAGATACAAATGGGATCATACGTACATGTATTGTATTGTTTAAATACATGTATTGTATGTAATTGTAAAGTTGGATTGTATCATTTGAGAATTCTCAGCATCTTGAGAATTACTTAAGAGGAAATTGAACCTTGGACACACTGTTTTTAAGGGACAACAAGCAATCAAAAGGCTCTCGAATTATTTTTTTATTCAGGACACTGATCCCAAATACGTCCGTGATCGTCTTGTCTTGATTACAAACCCTTCCAACAAGATATATAATCAGGGACAGCACGTGCGAAAACACTAGTACAGCCTAGTCTGTCCAAGCAAAGAAGGCATTTTGGGAAGATGGGAAAATGACTCCAGCTCGATCAATATTGGTTCAAAAGTTATAAATTTGGTCTCAAATTGTAGGAAACATTCTGATCTACAATTTTAAACCAAATCTATACTTTTTGAACAAATATTGACAGAGCTGGAGTCATTTCCCATCTTGCCAGAATGTCTTCTTTGCTTGGACAGACTATACCAATATCCCCACTGTTTTAAATGAGCAGTGAACAACCTTCAATATGTAGCATACTTTAGGGAAGACACCTGTTGATTAGGAGGGAGGAGGAGCATGTTAACAAGCTGGTTTGATTTTAATAAAGCTTTGCTGCCGGGCTCCGTTCGATCCAATCTTGAAGACACAAACTAATTAGGAAACGTGTTGGCGAAATTAGGGCGTCAACCGGGTGAAATTAGGGCGCTACCCGGCGCAATTAGGGCGCAACAGGCGTCTCTAACAAATTGCCGAGTCGTTGAAAAGACACCCGGCGCGTTAATCGAGACACCTGAGCTGAGATCGACGTAGGAGCGCTTGCTAGTTGATTGGCGTACGATAATAAGGTTGACGATCAATCCTCATTTAAGTCTACGGATTAATTAGGGCGTATAGTCTGTACAAACGAAGAAGACCCTCTGTCAAGATGGGAGAATGATTCAAGCTCAGTCAATGAATATTGATTCAAGAATTATCAATTGCATCTCAAATTGTAGGAAACAATTTGATCTACTATTAAGACCACATTTATCATTCATCTTGCCAGAGGGTCTTCTTTGCTTAAACAGACTATGCTACAGAGATTGTAAGCTATAATCACTGTGTGGTCGTTGAGTATCGAACTTTCAATTGGTTATCGATGAAATCCAACATACTTTTTCCAACACTCTCCTTGGATTTACATTGAGATGATAGTAACTAGTATGCATAGATGAAAAATCCTTTCTCCCCCACAATTTATTCAGCTATGGAGATGTATAATCAGAAAAGTATACAGTCTCTATAGCCTATATTTATATATATTTCGATACCTCATCTCTAAATATTTCGATTGGTTTTATCGATGAAATCCACCTAAAAAAACATCCTGAATCCATCCATCGATGAAACCGTACTTTTGCTAACTCTCTTTGGATTAACATTGAGATGATAACAATATTGTATGCATGGTTGGAATTTTTTTTCTCCCCTACAATTTATTTTGCTATGAAGTGTCTAATCAGGGAGTATAGGCCTACAGTCTCTATACCCTATGATAGTGCTAGTTTCTAGCATTTTGAGTTTCCCAAAGCAGAATCGACAATGAATGATCGAATGTTAGAAAAGTCATTCCCAAATATAAGCTATCCGATTGCGATTGCAGATTTCCGATTGCAATTCATTTTTTCAGAAAGAGGTTTTGGGAACAATCACTTGGTTTTTTATTTCAATTTTGTGGATAATTTATACAAAAATTGGAAATTTTGGCAAGAGGATGGTGGCTGGCGGTAACAATAGCCTATTATCCTAACATACTGTTATGTTATCATTTCAACTTGTTTCATTACAAAGTTTAGAGTATTGGGGAAGAAGGAATTAAAATATTACATTCAATCCAACTTTTACCGCCCGGGTTGGCCGAGTAGACTAGGGCGTTACAACCTTCAGTACGCTAGCGCTACCCGGTTGTGGGTTCGAATCCCACCAGAGGCATGGTCGTTTAACCACCACACAAATCACCCTGCCACTCTCCATTACCCACGCACTATTGAAATTGAATATTTATGTGGGCATTATCCACAATAAAATATGTAAAAAACAAATAATTTATGATTATTTTGATAATAAAGAACATATAATTTATGATTATTATTTTATTTGATGAATTGAATTCATCAAATAATAGTTTCCACTCAAACTTCATTTCACTTGAATATTTCCGAGAAACTTCAGTCATTAAATATTCTGACAAGCCTGTCGTCCTAAGATTGGAGTGGAAGTGTCATTCACCAAGAACATTGAACAACGAACTGTATAATATACGAAAGTCGGCTGGTTGGGCTGCTTAGTATTATATGTCCAAACAAAGAAGGCCCTCTGGCAAGATGAGAAAATGACTTCAGATCGGTCAATATTGGTTCAAAAAACATCGATCTGGCCTCAAATTGTAGATCAGAATGTTTCCTACAATTGGAGACCAAATCAATATTCTTTGAACAAATATTGAAAGAACTGGAGTCATTTTTTCATCTTGCCAGAGGGTCCTCTTTGCTTGGATAGACCATACTCAGAAAGTCAGACACTGCCATAGGATGGGAGGAGGTCTTTGCCAACTTTAAATGAAAATTCCAGAGCCAGACTTAGTCGGTCCTACAAGTTGGATTCTGATTCGCAATAATTAATTTCAAAGATTTCGTCTTCCCGCTGAAAAGGGCGCATTACAATGACGAAACTAACTGTCCAACTTTGATTTGATATCTTTACTACACTTGTTTCCAGTGGGATTATTTGTGTTCGAAATTTTATTAAAAAAATTTCTTGTGCTTAAAACTTGCGAGAATTTTGTGATTGAACCTCATTAAGGGAAAAAGAGGAAAAATTTTGGTTTTAACGATAAGATTAAGATTTTTATTAATAATTTTAAGAGTAAGATTTTACGATTATTCATCTTACATGGCTGATGAATCCCATGGATGATTAATTCATCCATCACCATACCATGATGGTGCTTTATGCAACAATGTTTCATAACAATTCAATAATCTGCGAGAATTTCCAGTTCATGTAATGACAAAGAAACTGGAAATAGATATCAGTCTATGCAGAGGCCATAGTGCCTATGTAGTCTTATTCCTATAAAAGGATTATGAAACGAACCATTTTAATCTAGTACTGTATAATTTAAAAGATAACATTCATTATTAAACAAGAAGTTTAGTCTATACCGTAATCACGATCACTTGAGACGAAATAATGAAACTTTTTGCATGTACAGGTAGCTATTTTTGTTTGAGCTTGAGGAAAAGCCGAGAACTATGATTGACTACAGCTGTTCGACTGCGGCCGGCGACCGTCGTATGAAGTAATACCTCCCTTTACCCGCACACACGCACAAGAAATTTGTTCATTTCTCTCAAGTGATCATGAATAGGGTATAGCATTTCAATTATTTTATTGGGTAACTTAAGGGGATTGGGAAGTGTCCATTATAATGGAGTGTCAATTATAATATTGTATTATTAGTAGATAAAACATTTCTTTCAATGTACTGTATATTGATTGATGGATAAATGAGATTTTGATTCGATATGATATTGAATAAATTATTGTTTATTACAATTTCTTGTTCATATCTTTACAATTTTCTATTTAAATCAGCCTACAAAAGAACCTATAAAGTAAATTCCTATTGGGCTTCATCAAGTGACAATACTTCACGGCGGCAAAATTGAATTATGGCATTTCATGTAAACTTTATCAAGAAAACTGAGTTGAAAAATTACCATACTAATCTACAATTACGTCCAATGCAAAACTCCTTAGGGTATATGGAATAAGAAGAATGAATAATGGTTGCAGTTTCATAGTAAAGTGATGAAGAATGCCTTTCTCGAGGCATCGACACTTCTCACAGCAGATAGGAATCAATAGTGGAATTAAGTGAGGAGTAGGAGGTTAAGATAGAGGAGAACAAGAGTGAGACGGGAAAGAACAACAAGAAAAAGAAGAAGAAGAGAGGAAAAGAAAAAGATGATGAAGATGGAGAGAAGACAAGAACAAGAAGAACAAGAATAACGAGAGTAACGTGAATAGCTAGAATAGCAAGAAGAACAAGGAAGACAAGAAGAACAAGAAGAGTAAGGAGAGTAAGTAGAATGAAAAACCCAGTAGAACAAGAAGAAGAATAAAGTGAGTAAAATGAAAAAGAAACAACGAGATAAAGAAGAATCAGAGGAACATAGAGAACAAGAATAAGAATACGACGAAGAAGACCAAGAGGACAACAATAAAAAAGGGAATAGAATAAGAGACGGAAAAACAGAGAAGGAAGAGAAGATGATAGCCAATTCATCACCAGCAGTCGCTGAAAATAATGAGAAACGTGCTGGCAAAAGGAAAGTGTGTAAGCTAAAGTGAGTTTATTAAGGTCCATGCATTTTCCAATCAACTGAAACTAAATAGCTTTTCTCGCCCGCTGGATTTTCCGCTCCCACCACTGCAACTCATGCAATGAATAATTTGAAAGTGATATCCAATCTAACATCCAATTCTACAACCATGGAAAGTTCGCATCGTTTCCCATTCCAGATAGTTTCTAATGTTTTTCATCGTTGAAGATTGTTATATCAAGTGATTACTCCAACAACAAAACAAAAATCGGTCAAGAACGTTCAATATTTTCACATTTTTTCAATATAGGTCGAAACGTATCTCACTAACCTATAGCCTGCCCAAGCAAAGAAGACCCTCTGGAAGATGGAAGAATGACTCAAGCTCGATCAATATCGGTGCAAAAATTATCGATTTGATCTCAAATTGTAGGAAACAATTTGATCTACTATTGAGACATTTATGATTCTTGAACACCTATTGACCAAGCTGGAGTCATTTTCCCATCTTGCCAGAGGCTCTTCTTTGTTTGGACAAATTATACTTTCATCGTTTTTTCTATAGAGTGTGTGGTCAAGTCAATAGAGTCTTGAGTTTATGAATATAAGAATATAAGATAAAGACATTCAAAGAGGCGCATCTCAACTGGATTACTTCCACCTAAATCAGTAAAACATTCTCCAGGACGCTGATTATGATTTTTTGTATGTTTTGACTCGAAAGAGAGCAAATTTTAACAAATCTCATATAGGCCTAAATATTTTAATGGAATAAAATATAAACCAATCAATCTTAATTCCCCATAAATATCATACAGATACATGATTTGCATTCCAATTAAAAATTTAAATAAAATCATTAGTGGATAAGCATAGTAATTTTACATCGTATGAATCAAATAAGTATTAAACTTACTAGAGTTTGCAATGCATTAGTTCAGATTCTTATCGATTTTTTGGTCGGTATAAAAATGTGTATTCCTTTGATGCATGATTATACTCTATAGAATCAATCAAAGGACAAGAAATATTGGATTATACTTTCTCTAAAATACTCTGAAATGAGCCAAGTATAATCTTGAATAATTCCAGCATAGCCAACAATACTTCCTACACAATACTAATGCAAGTCTAGTGCCCGGTTTTTCCAAGCACTTTCAATTTTGAGGGACCCTCAAGTTTACTACATTTTCTATACTTATCATAGAAAATGTTAGCTGTTCATCAAAATTTGTGGGTCCCTCAACTTTGAGTGTGCTTGGAAAAACCCGGCATAGAAGTTTTAAATGAGCCAAGTATAATCTCAAATGATTTCAGTATAAACCAACAGCCCTCAGTCCAATCTTAACCGAATTGAGTAACATTATATTATTTAAAATGTCGATCACCAATAAATTGAGACAGTAAAATAAACATGGAAACGAGCCCAGAACTATCAAAATGGGATGTCATTTCATATTATTTCAATAAAAACTAGAGAAAGACAGCCAGAACATTTTAAAACAAAATAAATAAAATAATGATTATTTTAACGTGAAATATCAATAAAATCAGCAACGAAACAAGCAAAATGGGAAATACTTACACTGAAATCAAATGCAAGTATGGAATTTCAAGTGGGGAATACTTATACAAGAATACTAATGCGGGTTGAGAATTTCAAGTAGACCAGTATAAACCAACAATGTCCAGTCTCATATCAACCGAAAGAAGAAGAAACATCAGAGCAGTTGAGACAGTAATAAAAGCAATAGCAGGGTGCATATGGGTATAGTCTGTTAAAGCAAGGAAGACATTCTAGCAAGATGGAAAAATGACTCCAGCTCGGTCAATATTGGTTCAAAAATTATAAATTTGGTTTCAAATAGTTAAAAACATTTCGATCTACAATTTGAGACTAAATATATAATTTTTGAACAAATATTGACCGAGCTGGAGTTATTTTCCCATCTTGCCAGAATGTCTCCTTTGCTTGGACAGGCTGTACAAAGACAACTTTAACAGATGAATATTCCAAGGGTTTCATATCATTTGGTGGCGGAATTACAAACCGACTTTGTCTCAAGATAGGGCTTCACTGAGCAAACTGTTCACATTCCTTTTTTGCTTAGGTTTTATTTCGACAACATAAAACGCCACCACAAGTCACTTGGGTATTGAGAGAATGAGGTAGAAGAGATAAAGAAAGAAAAAAAGAGAAAAAGAAAGAAGAAGAAGAAGAAGAAGAAGAAGAAGAAGAAGAAGAAGAAGAAGAAGAAAAGAAAAAAGAAAAGAAGAAGAAGAAGAAGAAGAAGAAGAAGAAGAAGAAGAAAGAAAAGAAGAAGAAAGAAGAAGAAGAAAAGAAGAAGAGAAAAAAGAAGAAGAAGAAGAAGAAGAAGAAGAAGAAGAAGAAGAAGAAGAAGAAGAAGAAGAAGAAGAAGAAGAAAAAGAAGAAGAAGAAGAAAAAGAAGAAAAAGAAGAAGAAGAAGAAGAAGAAGAAGAAGAAGAAGAAGAAAGGAGGAACCAAGGGAAAAAACTTATAAAAAGAAATGTTTGGTTGAATGAGGGAGAGAAAGGAAGAAAGAACAGGAAGAGAGGAAACAAGTAAGAAACAGATAAAAAAGAAACGTTTGGTCTCTTTACCCTCTTTGTTGCTGTGGAATGCGTAGTTTTAATTCAAGATAATGAATGACAATGTTTGATTTAGTGGAATGAAGAATGAAATTAGGTTCAGTAACAGCTGATAAGGGAGAACGAGCGACCTTAGAATTTGTATTTTGTAGTCTCTGGGGAGAGCAATGAGAAGGCCAGATATAATGGAAGAAGGACTTTGGTAGAAGTTTTTATAATATAATATTAGTTATAGATTCGGTTTTTAAGGTTATGGCAATTCAGCAATTCAACTTCTATTCTTCTCTTTCACAAATTTACTTCTTTATCTATTTGTCCCCTATTTTACTTGTCATTAGAGCAGATTTATTTTATTCCAAGTCTAACTAAACTAAGGCTAATCGATTCAAATTTTACTAAACCGTTGTTCCATTATTTTGAACTTTGTTCAAAAACAGATTGTCAAATCACAAATCTATTAGAATTGAGATATCGATTTCGGTTGCTACTGTATTATCAAACTTAGTGGAACAATACTTATTTTCTTGAAAATAATTTTTAAAAAGGGTACTACTCTGATTGTAATTATTCAACTACTACTTACAATAACATGAAAAAAATCAGCGGGTAGATCTATTCTTCAGCATGCTGACGTAATGAGTTCCATATCTCTACCTGTAAAAGAAGGTCAAGTCATTAAATGCGTTCAAACTTATAACATGAAAATCATACTGTTAATAACATCACTGGATGAACTAAGAATAATGACAATGTCAGAAAAATCACAGATATCATAACCAAGTTGAGAGGAATTTCTAAAGGGGAAGATGATATTCCTATTCAGTTATGTTCTTTGAAGGTTACATCAACTGAATTGAGACTTTTTTGTATTTCTGGAGATAAAATAATACACTATCACTTCAATTGTTAAATTAATCTGGACCATCTATCGGAAGATTAATGAATACAAATCTAGGAGTTCACAGGATTTCTGATAGAAAATGTTACATTCAACTATTATAATCAAACTCATCTGTATAGTTATAGTCTGCCCAAGCAAAGAAGACCCTCTGGCAAGATGGGAAAATGACTCAAGCTCGGTCAAAATTGGTTCAAAAATTATCAATTTGATTAAAAATTGTAGGAAACAATTTGATCTACTATTAAGACCAAATTGATAATTGTTGAACAAACATTGACCTTGCTAGAGTCATTTTCGCATTTTGTCAGAGGGTCTTCTTTGCTTGGACAGACTATATCATTCAAACATTGAAGCAAGACAAGATTCCCAGACAGATTTGGAATAGCAGATATTGAATTTCATGTTCTTGGATTTGTAGATAAGACATAATTTTCATAGATTATATACTTATAGATAAGATACAGTTGTTACAAATAAGGCATAAAATGTTTATGCTTCAGCACGTGAACCATCACTTGAACCAAATGGACAGTGATGCTCAACAACTATTCACTGTATAGTCAGTCCAACCAAAGAAGACATTCTGGCAAGATGGGGAAATAACTTCAACTTGGTCAATATCGGTTCTAAAACTATAAAATTGATCTCAAATTGTGGATCACAATGTGTTCTACAAATTTGAAACCAAATTTATAGTTTTTGAACCAATATTGACCGAGCTAAAGTCATTTTCCCATACTGCCAGAATGTCTTCTTTGCTTGGACATACTACCTACCTCCTTGTTCAACACACATGTAGAGTGCAAAGTTCTGTTTATATTCCACCATAACTGTCAACTCACTACCAAATGTGACAGTCAAATCCAACTGGATAAGTTTAGTCCATTAATAAAGATTATCATCAGACCAGAATCCAAGCTAAATATATTCATCACTGCAGTAACTATTACATTCAAAACTTGTTTGAGATCGGTAAAATTTCTTATCACATGTATATGGTGGTTTTAAGATGATGAACCAACACATTATTTATCATACCATGGTCCATGGAACACTTGGAACTCAACATGATAGAAGTTCAGAATCGAGACGATTCTCAGATTTCATCAAAGTGATTATTCCAACTCAAATTATTACCAACTTTCTCCAACAATTACTGGAAATGAATTAATTTCATCGAAATCCCATAAATCAGATCATTCTCTAATTTATCTAGGGGAATGGACATGGCAGTATTGATGGATACAACCTATTGTTTGATACAGCTTATGAAGTGATAGTTTGTATCACAATTAGATAATTTTTAATCGCAAGTTATTACTTTCACAACAAAAAATGTATACTAAATTTCTCAAATCACCCCTTCAAATTCGAGGAACTTTCCAGAACATCTGTGAATCACTGGCGGCTCGTGCCCACGAAACAGGTGAAGTGCTATACAGTAAAAGATACAGGCACTTCACCTGTTTCGTGGATATGTGCCGCCAGTGCTGTGAATGAGACAATTCCCAAATTTACTTACTAGGATAGAAGTGCAACTTCATGAGAAATACAAACGAAATCATTCAAATAACCTCTACAAGGTAACTAAAATTCTTCCTATTATTGTAATTCTGAACAATCTCCATAAATGGGACCATCTCCAGATCTATTTGCGACACTATATAGAGGTGACCGAATAAAATAATTGAAATAATAAGATCGTTATTATGAAATAGCCTATTATGTAGCATTCCCAACACAAATCCACGAAATTTATCCAATCACCTTCGCAAATCAATTTAACTTACATTACTTCCATCACTTCAATTCTCAAAACCTCCTATGAAAAGACCATTCCCAAATTTATTTACAAGAACAAAGGTGGCCAAATAAAAAGATTGTGGGTGGTAACATGGAAATCGGAGTGGAAATCCTAATGGCTGCGGAAAAGAAGCCATCCAGTGCACAAGGTCCCTCCTTACAAAGGCCATTCTTATATCGAATTCCGTCCCATAACGAGGCCTTGTTAGTAGGGGTCTGATGCTGCGCTTCTCTCAGGAGTGAAAGGGCTGAAGGGTTGTGAGTGGGTTGGGCTTTGAGATTTGGAGGGGGGGGAATTGTCAATAGGTCGAGCCGAGTGAAACCAAAGGCATGTCAAACTATAGGCAAGCAGGCACTGATGGTTGAGATTCTGTGAGATTCTGACTTTTGCTATACGACAAGACCTCTCTACTTGCTGCATTCTGCATGTAAATAGGTATAGAAGTCCGTATAGATCCTATATGATTGTATATAGTTCGCGCAAACTAAGAAGACACCCAACTACCTTGTAAACCGTATTGTAACAGCGGTTCTCCTCACAATGGATGTAGGTATACAATATGAAGCTTCATATTCTATATGAATATTGTTGGCAAACTGAGAAGACACCACTAGCTTACAGTACTTGTTTTAGTTTAGAAGATACGCTGCTACCATGTGGAATATATTGTAACGGGGTGTCTTCCCAGCTTACAGTACGTGTGTAAGGGGAGAAGACACTCCGCTACTATGTAAAGTAAATTGTGACGGCGTGTCTTCTCTGCTAACGCTTACTGTACCAGCTCTACAATAGATCATGGATGCTTTGTACCACACAAGCCAAATATATTATATGTGAGCTAGCTTTTATCATACAGAAAGCATGTCGATAGGACTCACACAATGCATACCTTTGATTTGACCCAAGATTTAAATTTACTTATGGTATAAAAATCGTATGTTAAGAAGGTGATATTCTGAATGCAGGGGTGATAATGAGACTAAATCACAGAAGATTCCATAGATGCATGGCAATGAGATTCACAAAATGCTAATTTTTGACATCGATAGGAGATTTGAATATACATTATTTATTATACAGTATAATGTTATGGTGTTGTGTATCAATTATATAATTTCCATAATAATTGCCATTCTTTATCAAAAATAATGATGGGAATGTGATAATATTGGTAATACGAGGGTGATAATGGAAGTAAACACAGAAAACTATCCAATAAGATTCAAATTAGAAGTCTCTATTGCTTTTTATCAATATTTTTACAAGAATATTGTAGAGAAAACCAACAATAAGAAAAAATAAGAGTATTCTGTTATTCTATCATTGTTTTATGAACAACTTTGATAACTCAAGGGGCAACAAAATTATCTGGATGGAAGAATGAAAGACTATTTATAAGGAATCTCTTATGGAATTAAAAATTCTTCCTCTTGCTATACAACGAAAAGTTAGAGGAGGAAAAGGTGGATCAGACAAGCCTTCTGTGACTACCAATTCTTCCTTCTTATTTTCACTAAACTAGATTTCTATTTCCCTCTAGAATATCTACAGTAATAAAAAGATACTGAAACCCTACTCAAGTTTAATACTGAATAAACGTTACCCTTGTTCTACTAACTATCGATTTCTTATGGAATATTCCACTCAAAATTGCAATATGGCACTCTATTCAAAAGGAATTGATCGATTTAGCGTTCAAAATTCAGCAATGAGATAAAAAGTAGAATGCCAACGATAATAAAGATGGGAGGTAACCAGCAAAACATTTCTGAACTGCTTAGAAAGATAATAAACAGAAACACGTCTAGTTCAGATAAAAAGCTTGGTTTAGATTACTGGAGTTCCGTACCGTTTGAATAATCGGATAAGATAGTACGTACCAGAAACACCAACTAAAAGTGAGGAAAAAATCAAAATATCCTGGAAACTTCCACTTTCAGCAGTATGACAGTACCTACAATATTTTCAGAATTATTATGTTTAGTACCCACTTGCATGCTCTCAGCACCAAATGAGTCGTAGCCTTATATGATACAATAGAAAAGAATCATCATTTGCATTTTTCTTTCAAAACATACAAAGATTAACATGCATTTAAAACATACATTGTTAAGGTAGGATTTTATTAGACTACAAGTCGCGGGCACATGTCGGACACAAGATACTTTCGTGGTTAAGTGGTAAAGAGGACATTACTGTTCAATCTTCGCCAAGTCATTAAAATAAAGAAGTCATTCTATTCTATTCTATTCTAAGATGCAATAGAAAAACTTAGTTGTATGGAGCAGCGCAAATCAAAAATAAGCTGCTCAATGTGCATTGCTCTATACTACTTCCCGATTCTATTGCATCTGAGGCACAAGAACCAGTGCTACATTAATTATTAAATAATTGAAACCTACCACTACTAAAAACATGAACTGATAATAGCCTGTCAAAGCAAAGAAGACATTCTAGTAAGAAGGGGAGATCACTCCAGCTCAGTCAATATTGATTGAATAATTATGAAATTGGTCTCAAATTGAAAATCGAAATCTTTTATACAATTTGAGACCGAATTCATAACATTTGAGCTAATATTGACCGAGCTGGAGTAGTTTTCCCATCTCGCCAGAATGTCCTCTCTGCTTGGACAGACTATAGTAGGCCAACCTCACTAAGTTCCAAATCATACAGTTTATGACACCGCGTTAGCTCCTTTCCAACTGAACTCAGACAGAGTTCATCACTAACTTAATCCACACAGCATTTCAACAGGTTATCGCACTCAAATAATGCCGCTTAAAATCAAGGTGAACCCAGTTGATAACATCCCAATAGCAGTGGAGTGCCACCACATTATATGACCCAGTTCTTAAGTCAGCCCTTAAAGCCCCTCTGTGGCTGTCTTAACGTGCTCCAAACTGAACAAAACTTGGCCTTTATTAATATGACTGCTGAAGTTAGAAGTAAGCCTCCATGGAATACAGCACATCCGACATAATTATAGTGCAATTGGGAGGGCCAAGAGACTACCCTGCTGTATATATTTCCATAGATATAGTTTAGACATATATGTATACTTAGTCTATTATATTACTATAGGAAAGGTTCCCAACATGCAAACTTACTTATAAAGAATAACAAATTGTATATCTGACTGGCTAATATACTTAATGAGTTGGAGTGTGGACTTGGAAACCCTAACTTTGATAAGTGAATCATACGACACCAGGGAAATCCAAATTAACAGACAACAGACATGCTCAACTTTTGTCAATAAATCATGAGCTCATTAGAGATCAATTTGTTGGATCCTACTACTGTATTAGATTAGAATGGTTGATCCTACTACTGGATTAGATTGGAATAGTTGATCTATGTTAAGCTAAGAGAGTCTTATGACTTATGTGAAGCTAAGAGAGTACATGGAGTGACACATTTCGCAACACTTCACGGAAAGAAGCTCCTTACCGGTCCCTATGTAGACTTGGAAGTCGTCATTTACATGTGTAATCAATCAGCTGTTGTCCTCGAGCGGTAAGAGCCTCTAACCATGCGAGGAGCAATATTGTTCCAAGTTCTTTCCACGCGTGGACAGCTGACGCCATTTAGCAGGAGAAAATACAACTACAAAGACCATCTCTTTCTGTAAAGCTGCCAGAAATTGGTAAATAACAAGAAACTTTGTATTGCTATTGTGCAATTTAGGAAGATCGTACAAAAACTATCATGGGATTGAACGTTTCTGAACTAAAATAATCGAGTATTCTGATAGTTATTGAGTAATATTCAATTGATCAAATCAATAAACTTGTGATGCAAACTTTCTATACTTAGCAGTTTGGCCTACTCCAGATTCAGCTCAGCCAAAGCTAGTATAGTAAGTTATCTGGTCTAGCTGTTCTTAGATTTCATTAATCCTATTTGTTTTGTTCATTCATGAAATTAGATTGATAATATCCATTTGAAGTGTACCGAAAAAATTATACACAACTTGCCCAGGAAGTTTTTTACGGTATTCGGAATTATTCCCAGGCTCGGCAAGCCTTGCCCGGGAAACTATCCTCATACCGTAAACTTTTCCTTCCCGGGCTTGTGGCGTAATGTACGGTTACATAATTACTGTATTCAATTCAAGTACGGTAAGTTAAGGATAGCATGCTACTATGCTGCTACGTAACGTCTATTTGCACCTTTAATTCTTTTCCTATTCAGTTTAATGGAAAATTTCGTTGTTCCATACGATGTGTAGGCATCATAATAATATTATGCTAATATTATGCTTAATAATATTAGCTATATTATAGCTAACATATTATATAGCTAAAGTAGAGCGGTTTTGTTCGTATTTTGTAAGTGATGTAACCTACTAATAGCTGATGTAAAATTATCTATTGTCTTATTCGATTTTAACATCACATAGGCTTATATTAGCTGGAATGAATGACAACTCTAATATTGACATCAGCTGTGAGAGAAAAAGGAATAGGTGGTTTTCAGCCAACTTGAGGGATGGCTAAAATCAGTACCGAATATTAATTTGTTACTTATTTTTTCTTAGGGCTACTGTATTTTTTTAGAATTTTAAAATAATTCAAATCGAAGTACCCTTTTTCAAATATTTAAAAACGGGTACTCTGATTTAAATTGTTTGAAAGTTCTAATTAATTTGTTATACCATACACATTTTTATGAGAACCATTGGATTCAGCAAAAAAAACTCAATAAATAACTTTGTTCAACCACACTCTATCTCGTTTGGCAATGGCGAGTTTTTGGAATTATATTTCATTGATTTCTGCACAACTAGATTATGAGTAATACTACTTGTAGAGACTTTGTTTGAAAAAGCTTCGTATAACGACTCAAGAGTGCAAAAGGGATATTGACAAAAACCACACTATTTCCAACACCATCAACAAACTAGCTTCCCAAATACATGAAAACCCTTGCTCTATACTACACACTCATAAATTGTATATAAATACTGTATTACCACGCTCCAATTCTCGATATAACCCGAGTTTAATGTTATGTCCGCACTGCTTATCTCATTTTCTTCCAGTTGGGGCTGTTCAAGGCTTGCTCTGTAAATTTTGATCAGGTAGATTGGTGGAGGAGTTGTGGTGGGAGGGTGGGTGGGGGTTGAAGGAGTGGAACTAGGTTTTCAACTAATGGACAGTAGTGGTCAGCTTGGCAGAGCAAGCCGATGTGAAAATCCATACAGACAGTTCTGGCGATGTGAAAAATTCACACGGACAGGGAAGAAAAAGAAAAGAAAAAGAAGAAGAAGAAGAAGAAGAAGAAGAAGAAGAAGAAGAAGAAGAAGAATATAACCACATTTCTCCCACAATCTCGTCTGCTTCCATTTTCATTTCTTCGCTGTGGATTTCCTCCTCTTTTTTTCTCCACTTCACACTTCTCTTAACTTCCGCAATAAATATATGAACTGGCACAAAATCTGTTCTGCTTCTTCGACTCATACCAGTAAATAATAAAGGTGAACCTGCACCTCAACCTTCATATTCACTGCTCATACGGAGCAGTACAACAGTACAGCTGTTATTAAACTAAACCTGGCAGATCCCTGTTTTCATTTTTTTAAAAGGTAAGTTACATAAGTTGATATCCATTCAAACTACATGAATGGATCAATTATATTAGCTTCACCTCGTCAAGAATGTACAGTATTATAAGTCTATTATCCAATATACATAATCAAAATCATCTTCATTTCATAATTTTTAAATGGAGATTAGGCCTATTATAGTAGGCTTTAAAGCACAAATCCCTTTTACAATCAGAAGGTTACATACAAACAGTGTTCAATCTGGTCGAACAAAGGAGAAAAACATATTTATGAACTAATTATAGAATAAATTACAATAATGCTCGTTGAGAATGGAACTTTCCTTTCACGTTTTACTGATTATAATATAAAAATGGAAGGATTATTGTCCAAAGTAGCGAAGTTCGAGTGAATAAATATGAGAATAACCTTCATTAAACTTTCTCCAGATAGTATCATATACCTGAAGTACATATTAATGTATATTACTTTATACCGTCTCGTGTCTCGAGTATTAATTGTGTAGTATCTGAAGTATAGAACCCTGACAGTATCTAATAATGCCCTGGAATACAAGATCAACCATGATGTTGGAGATTCATTTTATAGCTGCAGCACTACACTCTAGGATCTAAAACCAATGCGTTGCATCCACTCTTGGTTTATTATGGGAGTGTGTATTTCCAGCAGCTTCAATCGAATCTCACTTTGTCATGTTGAGGAAGGAGAAACGAAAGATCAATGCAATCGCTGATAAAGAGAGTAGGAGAGAGATAAAGAGAGAAAGGTAGTGTGAGAAAACAAGAAATAGAGAGTGTGAGAGAACAAGAGAGAAAGAGACCGTGAGGGAACCTCTGAGAGACAATGAGAGAGAAATAACGTAAATATGGAAATAGAATTGTCACAAAGTAGACCTCACCCGTGGATGCTTGGTTTATCGTTTGTTGAACTTGTTTTATTCAATCAATCAATCAATAGTTACAAAGGTTAGAACAATAGGCATAATGCCCCAAACTCTTCCTAAATCAATTTATAATTAGAGTCCAAATTAAGGTTATGTCATGTAGTGAAACTTCAAACCAATTTTTACCACCGAAATAAAAGAAAAACAATCTTAAATTTAGAAATAGGTTAACTTACACCAAAGTTCCGAGATAAAACACCAAATAATGTAAAGATAGTGTCAAATATAGTTCTGAACGGGACAGAACAAACAATTATTGATAATTGGATTGAAAGTTTATTATTATTATATCTCCCTTCAGGGAAAACAAGTGTATCATGAAAGTCTCAATTATTCTAAGTTCAATATGGAAAGTTCAATAAGTTCAATAAGTTTCATGGGAAGCGGTTTGTCCCAGTGGTAGAGAGCGTCTAATCGGTGAGATTAGATAAGCGACGTGCCTCTACCACCACTGTTGTAACGGTGACCGGCTCCTCTGAATTCAATTCATGAGCCTCAAAAATCGCTTCCCGGTGGTTCGGAACCCACCTAAAGCAGTAGGTCCATTCATCTCTCATCATCATCCTTCCCATTACCCACGCACAGGCCCAAGAGCCAATGTGGGCATCACCCTCAAAAAAAAAAAAAAAAACAAAAAAAAATAATTAAATAAAAAATAAACATTTGGTACTTGTTGGATAATATTAGTGGTGAAAAAGCCCATAATGATATACTACATCAATAATTCACACATATTTGAATTTAACTAGTATATGAAAATATAAATCTAGTTAATTCTTGATCAGTGGTGTCCACAGGAGGAGACTATAACTATAAAAGATTCATATTGGGAGTTCTAAAAACCTTTTTTTAAAAATTGAGTAGCAGAAAAGCATTTTAATAAACCTAAATAAAAAGTTAAGCCTACATAAACCAAGGTAATGAGAGGTATTTTCAATGAAATAGAAATTAATATGATAAGTTTAAAGTAATAAGTTTATAGATGTTTCGAAGTTGAAAGGTTATCAAATTCGTGCTTAGTACGAGTATAAATGGCTTGAAAGTGTTGATTTTTTTTTCTAGAAACCCTGCTGAACGAAAGATACACCAATAACATCCAGATGAGATTCCGAAAAATAATCCCAACACTTCCAAACGAAAAATCCAAAAGCAATTTCGCCTTTATTTCCCTGCATCCAATTTCTATCCCTTCCCTATACTTTTGGCTTTCCTGCAAATTAAAGTTGCCTGCATGCCAGCTTTACGCTTTCGCGGCCAACTAATACACGGACAAATGAAACCGCGCATCTGTGATTGTTAAAATCGCGGAAAAATTGGTTTCACATGAACGGTAGCCATGTTTTTGCAATCAATCGCCTCGTGTCCGTGATTTGAAATAGAGTAATTGCGCTTTGAAATGCCGATGTGGACATAACACATAAATGTGGCCACATACACATAGATAAACACGATAGTCTATCTATATCTAAATCTATACAGTAGTGATACATACAAGTATATGGGCTACTCGTATGTGATATATTCAAGTTTATATGTTAGAAACGTTATGAGTAGAAACTAAAGTAGCATGCCGTTTCAATGGTTTAGCGCCTGAGGCTTCACACATAGCGTTTTGTGCTGCCGACCGGCTGTAAACACAAACTCATTACCATGTGTGATATCATGCTAGAAGCACTGACTGGCGGCTCGTGCCTATGAAACAGGTGAAGTGCTGTGCAGTAGAAGATATGGGCACTTCTCCTGTTTCGTGGGTACGAGCCGCCAGTGGCTAGAAAGAAACTATTTGCAAAACTCATGCTTTTTTCCTGAATCTGCTGGATTTGAAAGCTCTGAATAATGAAATAGAGAAACGTGAATTAACGTCTCTTGTTTGATAAACTGTGATTGTACAGACTTGACCTTGAAAAAGTTACATGTTACAGTACCAATAGGGTGACTTGCTTTGACTTCCAACGGACACGCCTCCAAGCTTCACCTACGATCAAAATGGCCGAAAACATCGGTTGGAAAAGTTTCCAAATTCAACCACTAGATGGAAGCAGTTGACGGGTGATGTCTCAGATTTGACTTGAACACGCCTTCATGTCCCGCCAACTCTTTTCTTATTGGTTAACAGTGTTTCGTGAGTTCTGTCTTAGAAGATGGCTGCTAGCAAGGAAATGATGGATGGTGTATCATGGGCCTACACAAAAAATTACGCTGATTCACTATTGACGATCTTGTGCTTACATGATATTTATGTATTTAGGCTAGTAAGATTCTATCAAGTTAGTATTTGAAGAATTTCTATATAGAATTTAGACTCAGTTTCACTTTTATCGTGTAACTTGGGCCAGTACTAGACTTCAAAGGCTTCATGCTGCATGAAATGAGTTGAAAATATGATTTCGCACTCTTAACTTCTACTCATTGATCCTATTTCTTATAGGCTACGATGAATATAATGAAATACGACTTTAACTATTCATGATCTAATACCGATCCCTATTCGTTGAATCTAAAATAAACAGTAGTATATACTGCATACACAATTTGTAAAATAGTGTAGTCTCGGGAAGGGTTGAAAATAATAATTATTAATTCCATTAGAACATACAAGCTACTATGAAAATGAGAACTGGGCATTAAGAAGTACAGTTAATGTAGTTACTTTTCAAACCACTATAAATATATAGTCTGTCCAAGCAAAGAAGACATTCTGGAAAGAAGGGAGAATGACTCCAGCTCGGTCAATATAGATTAAAAAATTATAAATTTGATCTCAAATTGTAGATGAGAATATTTTTTACAATTTAGAACCAAATTTACAATTTTTGAACCAATATTGACCGAGCTGGAGTCATTTTCCCATCTTGCCAGAATGTCTTCTTCGCTTGGACAGAGTGTAATCTGATCAGCCAAATTGAAATTAGAACTTTGAAACATGGAGATATGAAAATGTTCTATGGAGCGCTTATGCTAGTCTCTGATATAGGTAATCATCCAGGTGTAAGCAACAATATTCCAGTGAGATAGGCATTCTATGAGTTTCTGGCAGCTAGATGAGTGTTACAACATGGGCCTGTCGCTGTAACTAGACTGGAAAAGCCTGGAAAGTGTTCACTAGCATCTGTTCACCATCTCCCCTATTCATCATGGAATCAACTAACTAATTTCATAACGTAGAACTTCTTATCTCAAATTTCTAAGCTTTTGTGATTCAACATAAATTTGCATGTTAGTTTGTTAGTCTTATTCCACCTGTTAAGGTCTGTCCAAGCAAAGAAGACACTTTGGCAAGATGAGAAAATGACTCCAGCTCGGACAATATTGGTTCAAAAATTATCAATTTGATCTACAATTTGAGACCAAATTTATAATTATTGAATCAATATTGACCGAGCTGGTGTCATTTTCACATCTTGCCAGAGGGTCTTCTTTGCTTGGACTGACTATACATTTTCAGCTCCCCTTGCTAATTTCCATAGTTTCTATCTCCCGCTTTTTCCCCTCTTTTTTATGCCCTCTTTTCCTCCTCTTATTTTTCTTCATCACTTCTTCTCTCATCATTCATTTCCATCTTCTCCTCATATCTTCTTCTTTTTCCCTCCATTCTTATTTCATCTCTCCTCCATTTCCTCATCCTCTTGCTTCCCCCCCCTAATCACCTTCATCAGACAACAAATCCTCTTTTTCTTGTCTACCCTTAATAATATATCTCCTTGTCCTTCACCTCCACCTTCTCCTCCTCCTTCTCCTTCTCATTCTCATTCTCCTTCTTGTCCTTCTCCTTCTCCTTCTCCTTCTCCTTCTCCTTCTCCTTGTCCTCCTCCTTCTCCTTCTCCTTGTTCTCCTCCTTCTCCTTCTCCTCTCTTTCTCTTTTTCCCTTTCCTTCTCCATCCCTTCTTCTCCTTCTTCTTCCTCTCCTCCTCCTTCTCCTTCTTCTTCTCTTTCTCCTTTCTCCTCCTCGACCTCTTTCTCCTCTTTCTCCTTCTCTTCCTCCTTCTCTTACCTTCTTCTCCTCTCCATCACTATCAGACTCTCCTACCCTCTATCCACCACTCAAACTTGACAGTCAGCGAGTGATTTGTATGAAAGTGTATACATCGGCCTCGTTATGGCTGAAATTGCAAGTTGAAAAGAACACAGTGTTGGACGAAGCGCTCGCTTTTACCGACAACGAATGATTTATCGATCTTCTCTCTTTTTCTACTAGTTTCATATTCTCTCACCGTTCCTATCCACCCATTATCATCGTCTCTTACTACCCCCTCCTTCCACTTATGTCCGCTGTGAAATGCTCGGAAAAGCCATTACCTTAATGACGGACTGCCGAACAGAGATAAAGAGAGACAGAAACAGAAAATGTGGTGACGATAGAGAAAAGGGTAAATGAGAGAGAGAAAAAAAGAGAGTGAGTGAGTGAGTGAATGGGATGGATACAAGCACAACCCTTATTCATATTTTATCCTTACTGCCAATCATTGTACTAGAAGATAGCGATTTGATAGAAAGGCGAAGTGGGGGGGGAGGAGAAAGTGGGAGAAATCAAGAGAGATTCGATTAGATTAGATTTCTCTTTTTATTTGGATAACAACAGAATGCTAATGGCTAGTTTCTATATTGCAATAGTGAAAAACTAATATTAATATAAATTACACGCCGTTCCGGGGTGCCTTCTTGACTTGGACGGGCTGTATAGTAGAGTGAATTTGAAACTGGCAACCAGCTGGTGGGCCTAGGCCCTTCATGGGCTGTAGAGCCAGACAGAGTGTGGAAAACTCAATAATGATTCAACGAAAAAAAAACAAAAAGTGAAAAATAGGAGTAAATCGATATTGTATTAACAATATGTTATCAGTAATCTTCACATGATTGATGGCACACACATGGAACTCATGTTTCATCTATCATCCATATCATTACCCACGCACAAGCCTATGAGCTAATGTGGGCTTCACCCAAACAAACAAACAAACAAACAAACAATTATTATACTGGGTTTTCCATGTTCTCAATTTTGGAAAAGGAGGTCATATGGCTTAATTTAAGTTAATTGGTTGAGTGGAACAGCTTATGGGTCTTCCCACTATTTAAAGCCAAACGCTGAATAATAATAATATGACATACATTTAATGCCTTTTTATTAAATTTGCCTATCATAGATTTTTTACAAGGCATTTTTCGAATTATTGCTGGAGATATTGTTATTTTGTGGTAGTACGAATATTGACGTGAGGATTGGCTAAGAACGATAGTTGAAGGATATCTAGTCAGCGTTTTCACGAAAAAATATTATTTCCAATTTAAAAGGGGTATAATCACTAGTGACAATTCTAGTAGGTATAATACACTATTGTATATTACACTTGTATTAATATAGCTCACTACCATAAATAAATAAAAAATTCACTATCACACATATAAATCACATATTATACTTATATAAACCACTAGTATATAAATCACTCAATTCTTTGTGAAAACTCTCAACATTGATAAACTACATTATTTACTCAAAAATTCAGTAAGTGAATAATTTTGTAGCTAAGTAATTTTGTGGAGATAAATAATGTTCAATTTTTGACCCGACATATTCCAAATAATTGTGGAAACCATAAACCTGAATATATATTAGGAAATTATATAATAATAATAATTATGTAAAGAATTTTGTAATTTGTCAGTGGAGACAAATTGTTCAATTTTTGACCCGTCATATATCAATTTAAAAGTCAAAAGTGGATTCGTAAAATTCAATAGCCCTATATAAAACAGTCATGAAAAATGATAAGGAAACAGCACTTATACCGTGGAAATTCTGTTAAATCACTTCCTTGCGGCTCACTGAAAGGACTAGAACGCTTCTGATCTCTCAGACTCAAGCCGCTCTATAATAGGATAATGGGATCAATTAAACGTTTTGGAACATGAGTTCAGATGAGACCCTTTATATGGGGAACGGTATGCTTAGTGTGCGCTTCCTTTCTCCTCCCCTCCCCTCCCATCACCAGGGTTCGCCAGATCTCTTTTCGTCTCTAATTGAGGAGAATTCGCTAATTAATGCGCGCGCAAAGAGGAGAATTAGAGAGAGAGAGAGAGACAACAACAGAGTCGGCGAAAGACGAGTGTTTAGCAGTATTATAAACGTTAGCAGAAGGCAAAAAGGAATTTGGACCGGAAAGGGAGAAAGTAATTAGCATTCTTAGATTCCCTTACCAATGGAAAGATTCCCTCTCAAGATACAATCATTTTCAATGAAGAAGTCTCCGTTTCAAACAACTACTATCCTTCAAAAATCTTTTCACAGTGTTTTTTGTGCCTCATACCTCTCTCCACTGTTGTTGGAGCCAAATCAATTATTCCCTCTCGGAATAAATAATAATATCTCCCGTTTGTTCCAATCCCTCTCGAAAAAGTCAAAAGTTTTCTTTGAATAAGAATCTTGACTGATTTCTCCATGATTGTTTCCGCCTGAGATGGAAAATGAAGCAAATCAAAGTGATGAATTTCGTTCGTTTTTCAGCGCAAAGGAAATTGATTCTAATTGAAAGTGAACCTGTCGATGAAATATGAGCGTAATCCAAGTCGACTCACCTTTCAGATTCTAGGAGTCACTAATGAAAAGATGGCAGACATTTTTCGAGGTGAAAAATGGTTTGAGATTACAGGGAAGAATAATTTATCATGATAATTTTTCCAAGTTTTTCTTTCAATCAAGAAAATGATGAAAATTTTTTATCGGTGGTCGAATGGATATCGATAGAATGATTCCCACTAAACTTGGAGAGAGTGATACTATAATCACATTAGAATAATACATTAGTGAAACTGTTGTCAAAAATTTAAACAGTTTACACATTGGTATATCATGTTTAGAGACTGTATAACCATGATTATACAAATTTATCCATCTATTTATTCAGAGTACAATTAATTTACAAGATAAGGTGAAAAAACAGGGAATCGCTCAAAACTTCTTGTATTCCTAATTCAGTCACATAATAAACAGTCAAAATTTTCAGGTTATGTAGCTATGAATTTTTGTTTAACCAGAAGGTTTTCACTCCAAAAAAAATAATACGGAGTAATTATACAGTATCCATAGTATAATGTATTAAGTCTCATGTTCTGCGATTTATCTCTATAAAAACATACCATGTTGAATATCCACTATCATATACGACATTATTATGTTATTGTAGGGACAAAATTCAAAACAGGAGGCTCGATACATAATACAATGCACCTATGTGAAAGCTGGCTTAGGGTAAGAAAATGTCAAAAAATAAGGTTAGGCTGCGGGTGCATAGTCCCACATCTATATTTTATATCACATCATAATATAATTTGTATATTATAGTGTATAGTATATTATAGTATAGTATAGTGTAACTATAAACCTCAAGCCCAAGCCTCGCCTTTTTTATATATTCTTACCCTTAGTCAGTTTCCTACATGATTTAACATACTGACAGCTTATGTAAAGAATCTATTGTCTGTTTTGACTTCAAAAATACTATCTAGGTACAGCTAAATGACAACTTTTTGACAACATCAGTAAAATGACAACTCTAATTGACAACATTAACAGAGCGCACCAGGAGTAGAAGAAACCGCCTAATATGACGTCAGCTATGTAGTTCGCACAAGCTGGGAAGACACGAGGTTACAATAGAAATAGCAACTCTAGTCACTCTAGAAATAGCAACATTTTTGTAGTTAAATTTTGTTTGGTTATCAAAAAGGAATAAATGAAATACTGGACAGATTTTGTAAACCGTAAATAGATCAATTCTTTAAATTAACTTATGAAAAAACTTTAAATTTTGGATGGTTGTTCCGAATTATTCACGCCAATGGGGCTTCTTTATTTTTTTTAGTTTGTCATAAAATTGTTAAAGGCTAGACAAGGTGAAACCTGTTATTCAGACTCTGACATTGGTAACGCCAAATAGATATTGATCTAGAATTTCCGAAAATAGAATGACATTTCAACAATAGAGCATTCTCCTATTCAGCTATTCAGTCTAACTATCAAATGAACAGCGTTGACTGTGGAATGATCAAGTAGATAAAGTTGAAGACCAATCCTGAAGATACGAATCTGAATACAGTAACAGATAATAGTATATCATAGTTACAAAATGTATTGCAACTAATGTGGAAACCCTTCATGAATGACCCAAAAATCTATCGATCAAAAAAATAAATCACAGAAACTAGACAACATACAACTCCAATATTCAAGAAATCCCCATTCCATGTATTTATTTATTCATTTTGATGAATCAAAACATGAATGTTTCTACATATTTGATCAGTTATGTTTATTCTTCTTCAAGAAATTTTTTTAATAATAAATTTTCCAATGAACTCCTAACTAAAACTTTGAATCAATGGACAATTTCCAAGCAAAAAGGAAAAACAATAAATGATTATAATTTTTTCAATAGCTCCGTTGAAACTTGTCTTCGAACACATTAGATAAATCATTATTATCAATAATTATGAGATTGATTCAGAAAACGGGTCAATCACGAAAGCAACAACTCCTTATTTCCATTAACTCCCACATCCACAATATTTTTCGAAACCAAAAACTGAGCCGTAAGCAATAACTTCATACTTCTATTACCTACTCCCATAATATTATTTTATTCATTAAAAAAATATGTATATGGCTTTTATCGTGGGGATCTTCCCATAAGGGTACGTTCAACTCGTATTGGTCACAATCTGGTCACCCATCCGAAAGCAGTCCATAGTGTTTGTGACTTAACATCACAATCACCTAGCAGCCGTTTCACTGAACAACCAGATACACCACACATTATATTCATTAATACTGAACCTTAACGTCCTGAACATTTGACTGCAGCATGAGAAAAATCCTAAGATAGGATAGAATAGAATGACTGCCTTCATTTGATATCCTGGGAGGGCGAAGTTAGGGCGCAGCCGGCCCTTTCTTACACAAACAGACAGATGGATGTCTCAATCGTCTTTTTTTTCTTCTTTTTTTGCTGGTAACTCTCATAAAGGAATCCTCGATAGTAAATAATTTCTCATATAAAGAAGCTATTGATTGGTTGTTTGATCAGATTATTATATAATCCCATTGAAAATTGTAAAATTGTATTATGTCTCTATTTTTCACTTCGTAGTTGGTGATGTGGGCAAAGCTGAGGAGCAAAATTCATAGAGATTCAATAGTTTAGTACAAAATATTGATAACTAAAACCACAAAGTACAAGAACCAATAGAAATCGGTAACGCTTTTCACAATTCCAATTAACACCTACCCATTTTGTACTCTCCAATTCACTTTACCAATACCCTTATTGCTACACGCTACCAACAAGAAAATTGGAGAAGGAGTTTTTACAGCATCGCGAGTGAAGATTCTCGGCACAATTTGCATTTTTATTGATTCGTCAGCTATATTCTATGCTATTAACATTTTAATTGGGGTGGCGCACAATACACGCTTGTATATGGCGCATTCAAATTGCCTTCCTTGAAGAATGAGAGCAGAGCGTGAATCATTTCGCCTCTTCTGCTGCGCCGCTATTACATGAATAAATTTCATTTTATCGCCACAAACGAAAGTGTATGACGATTTTTGAGCTATAGTCTGTCCAAGCAAAGAAGACATTCTGACAAGATGGTGAAATGACTCCAGCTCGGGTAATATTGATTCAAAAATTGAAAATTCATTCTCAAATTGTAGATCAGAATGTGCCATACAAATTGAGACTGAATTTATAACTTTTGAACCAATATTGACCGATCTGGAGTCATTTTCTCATCTTGTCAGAGTGTCTTCTTTGCTTGGACTACGGTTTACGGCTCCATTACGTTTATATCGCATCCAATATCGTCTTTGAAGCCGTATCTTCGCTCTAATTTTTATCTCCAGCTCCAGCTCCTGATAAGGCATAAGCTTCACGGTTTTATTAGAAGACAATCCAAATTTAGATGAAAAGCAGTTGTTCAAAAGTTATGAGTAATATTATTCGAGATCGGGCTGGTTGATTGTGAGATATATAAATAATATCCATAGATGATGATTGAATTTTAGGACCTAAAAGACGCTCATCATACTTAACTGTATCATCATCATAACTGTATGACATTTATAGTGATTTACAGTATATCATATTCCACAATATGTGAATGTTGATGGGTGGAAAATTGTAGGTAATTTGGGTGATTCTACCTAATAATTATTTTTCTGATGGTGAGAGTTGAGGGTGATTATGTGAATCCCCAAAGAATTCCAAAGAAGTGTTTATAACAATAAAAAATATATTAATATTAGCCAAGGGTACGGCAGTGAATCAGTTTGCTTATAGAAATAAGCCAATAACTACTGAAAATTATTTTTTGAGACCTATTCATTTGAATTATGAGTAACCTATATTATTATTTTTTCATAGTTACGAGGCTATAAGTAGTATTTGAAAATAATAATTACAAAGGATGAAGTATCTGCTGGCAATAAAAATAATTATTATGTTTATATTACTGTATAGAAGAATTAAATGTATTAGTATAACTGTCTTAACAAAGATATACTCAATTTTAAAGACATGACCATTAAGGTGGACGACTGTCATTGCTATGATAATTTTCATTGGTTTACTAGTTGTAACCATTTCATTCATTTATTCACTTTTACAATAATCGCGACTTAATAGCAAGTATTTCAAGCAGAGGTGATGGATAGTGAGTGATGTATGAGCCACCATTGCTGTTTTCGTTCTTTTGCGCCGCCCACAATGGGAGTGGCTTGTCTCAGCCAATAGCAGCCAGTCATCGTGCTAGCTAGAAGGCGTCGATGAAAATGGAGGATATTACGGTATATCGGAGACCGATTTATAGATAATTGAAATTTTGCTATGTAAGTTCTATTTGATATTTTCTGAGCGATAATCTCACCTTATTTATTCATTTAGCGTATGCTTTCAATAGTGGGGAGACCCAAAGAGTTGTTCCACTTCGCATATAATCTCACCTATTAAGGGATGAGACTTGTGAAACAAAGTTGAAATCTTTAAAATAAGTTCACAATACCGGATTTTGATGCTTCCAATGCGAATTATGAGAAGGTCTAGAGGATACTAAGTTTCAAACACTTTCTGGCCTTAAAATGATTCGATCACTGTTAAATCTACCAAAATCGCCCCACCGCTGTTCAATCTTCCAAAATCGTTCCATCACTTCCAAAACAGTTCCACCACTTTGCGAATATCCACTGCTTTCACTTCTGATCTTACCAACATCTGCATAATTTGCATCCCCGAAATGCACCAGACACACATTCGCCTCCACAAAGACATCCAGTTATAATCTGGTCGAGCAAAGAAAACATTCTGGCAAGATTGGAAAATGACCTCAACTCGATCAATATTGGTTCAAAATTTATCAATTCGATCTCAAATTGTAGAACAGAATATTTCCTACAATTTGAAACCACATTTATAGTTTTTGAAACAATATTGACCTTGCTGGAGTCAAGTTCCCATCTTACCAGAATGTCTTCTTTGCTTGTACAGACTACAGTGCTAGGTCAGCGATTCCTGTGAGCTGTGACTTTCATCATCAGGTGCGGATGAAGGCTTGAATACGCTCAGAATAACATTGCGTCAGGTTTGTTATGTTATGAGCGAGCTCTTGTGTCTGTGTGTACGTCTGTCTGTGTTATGTGTCCAATTCTGTAGCCACTAACGTCATAAATCAAGTGCTAGTCCTTGTACCTTATCGATTCACATGGTTTAACTCTTGCCTACCAGCTCTTTCTACCCCTCGATTATTCATTGTTGAATCATTATTTTATAGGAATAGATTTTTTTAAGGTATTAAATTTATTATCTGATTATTATATTTTTCTTCTGATCTATTATTAGAGATATTGCAATGATACTTATAAGTGAAAACATGGACACGTGTTCAAATGCTCTACTCTCCAAATTTTGATGAGAATTCTTTCTATCAAAATTGAAATTTGGATAGGCTTTTAAAAAAAGCTTGTGTCGAATTTTGAATAAAGTACAGTATTGTTGAATGATTTGATCAAATCAATTATGAGGCCAACTCAGCTGTGATGAGCTTGTAAGCTCGTGATTTTATTGTGGCTCCAAATTTTTAGTGTTTATAATTATTTTCCAAGTTTTAAAATGATTATTTTAATGGATTTCTACATTAATTTCTTCTGTAAACCTTCTAAATTCAAAATTATCTATGATGTTTTTCTGAATGAAAATTTGTGTGAAGTGGAAAGTGTGTGAAACAAGGAGGTTCATGGAGATGACATAACATGATATTATCCTATTCAAATCATTATAAATCATTGTCTCCACTTCTTCATCACTTTAGTCAGCTAGTCACATAGAGAAATCTTAGGTGAAGTTGGCCACTGATGTTTTGGGTATATTGGAAATGATTCTAAAGTAGAGGCAGATGATCTCAGCGCACCGAGTGGTGTGAGTTAGCGTAATTGCTTTTGCTGGATGTAAGTTCTAACACTTATTTCAATCACATCCATGGTAGGAAATTTGAATTGTGATTCTAACAATTATTTTGTGATTCCAACATTTATTCCGATATGGTCATTGCCATAAATGAAAATAGGGAATTTTCTTTGTTATGATTCAAAGATTAATTTTATATAGCTGCTACTGTATACAATCAATTCATCAGAGATATCATCTTATTGATTCATAATGAAATATGAGTGGAAAAAGTGTTATAAAATATCTGCTCTAATTTTATAACAGATAATTAAATATGTAATGCTATAGGCCTACTAATTTTTCAGTGAGTTACTAACCTGTGAAATGTTAAAATTTGATTCCGAGGAACAATCCTCTCTGAAGAAATCTTCATTTGATCTCTTTTTTGCAACTCAGAAAAACACATTTCTTCATAGTGCAATATGTTGGGTAGGTAATTGGAACTCTAAAGTATTCTAGAAATAATAACAATACATTTTCTGATGTAGCCTGGATCAATTATTGTTTCCTTCTAATTTATACTGACAATATAATACAGTACTGATGAGATATGATATTTTTCAGCATTACAAAAAAAATATGAAATGCAACACACGCTATACAATTTTTTGGTTTTTATATCAGTGCTCTCTAACAGTAATTATATTTGTATTAAAGACCATACTATATATGTATAGAAAATGATCCACCCAGAACGGCTTTGTAACACTCACATGGTTACTCCATGTATTGTATCTCTTTGGGAGTCACCCCCTATGATTCAAAAGTGGAGACAAGATTTCTCTTTATGTCATCTCCATTAACCTCCTTGGTGTGAAAAGAAACATAACCTGAATTTGGACATTTTAATCAAAATTGGTGTAGAAAAAGCTTAGGGCTAACGCCTGTTTTTTCTCTCCTTTCACTGTATCAATTCCCTCCTTTGGGAGATTGGCTGTCGTTAGTAAAGACAGTCAGTCGTTTCCCGTTTCTGGAAGAAAAGTAATTGTTGCATTACACTCTAACTGATTAACTGCATGTTATTCAGAGGTGTTCTGCATCTTCACTTGGTTGTGAAGACTGGCTTATGGTTGAGAGGATCGACGTGCTAACCACACGTTACCTCTATCCTGGTTGATAATTATTCGCCTGCTGTATTTTCTGTCCGGGCTGGGAGGGCATTCTGGCGTGGTGAGGAGTGGCTTCGGCTCGGTCGGTGTTGGTTCGGGGGCTGTGAGTTCTTTTGAGAATTAATGGCTTTTGGGCCGGTATTGGCCGGGCTGGGGTCGGTTTCCCGTCGTGCCGGGGTGTCTTCTTTGCTTGTACGGACTGTATAGTTTGGTGAATATCAAACTGGCAACCAGCTGGTAGGCCTAGGCCCTTCATAGGGCTGTTGCGCCATTGACAAACAAACAAACACTGTATCAATTTGATGAAATAAATAAATAAATAACGGTTCACTCACGGGTGTTTTGCTTTCATTTATTTTGTACTGCTATCGGAATATGCCTTCAACGTATTTATGTATCAACATTTTTCAAATTATCATATTTTTAATATTATTGATGTCAGCATCATTATCAACAAGAAGGGTGGAGAAAATTTAAGCGGCTCAATATGATATAGGCCTACAACACAAAGATGATTTGACAGTAGGCCTATATGTGATTTGGGATCCTGAGTAAAATTGAAAATATTCACCAACCATGGCTTGAAAAGTGTATTAAATCATCACAGATTTGTCATTTTTAGTGTAAGAAAATTTCTTAAAAAAAGAGATTGTCATATGCGTATAGTTGGCTTCGATTGTTCATTAAGAAATTCCTATTATAAACTACTATTGTTAATATTCTGAAATTTCGATTTTTTCCCATATCCTGATATTTTTTCATAACTTTAACGCGCCCTCCTCCTTGGGTATATCATTATCGTTATCTGCATTGCATCTCCATCATCATTATCACCATTCTTCATTTATCATAAACATTATTACATAATCATTATCATATATCGGAATTCTATATCATTATCGTTATCCACTGTACTGGGTATTGGTCTCTCGGTGAGGGTGATCTATCGGTGAACGTGATGTTAAGTCACGAACACTGAGGACTGCTCTTGGATGGGTGGGTGACCGATATTTGGCCAAGTACACATTGGCGAGGTGGAACTACCCGTAAGGGTCTCCCCACCAATTAAAACCATAAGAATATTATTATATTATCGTTATCTGCATTGCATCATCAACATCATCCTTTATTCATCATCCTAAATTGCCGGCCGGGTTGGCCGAGTGGTCTGGGGCGTTACAACCTTCAGTCCGCTAGCGCTACCCGGTCGTGGGTTCGGATCCCACCTGAGGCATGCTCGTTTATGCACCTCATAAATCACCCTTGCACACGAATACTTATATGAGCATCATCCGCAGCAAAAAAAATTCATCATAAACATTATTACATCATCATTATCATAAAATGTCGAAATTCCATATCCTTATTGTTATCTGTATTATCAGCATCACCACAATTACATAATCATTATCATCATAATCATCAACACCACCACTATCACTTTTCATTAACCGGTTTTCCACCGTCAGCAGTGGTGGCTTTTCCACTAATCACAAGTGGCATCCCAATGTAAAACCACAGGAGACTGATGTGGGCTACGCCCTATAGCAATATATCTACATAGATGTTGTAATACAGTAGTAGTCTATATAATAGTTGGTGTTGACTATAGTGATAGTTTAGCCTATGTGTACAGCCGACCTTCCACCAAGATTGGATGAGTTTATGTGATTTCGCGTGCGTGAAGGGTAGGGTAGGCATTGATGGCAACAACAAACTAGTTCTGGAACTTTTGGTAGAGCCTATCCAGACAAATCAAGATTCACAAGAGAGAGAAACCCATCTCTCTTGACAAGAGAAGACTACAAGATAAGACATTACTATCATAGGGAACAATTTTTGAGATGAAACAAATCATTCGAAATCATAATTCAAAAATCCGTTTCAAATAAATATCATAATATTTTGATGGAACGAACATATTTTTAACAAAATACTGACATTTTCATGAACACTATTTATTTTCAAGTGAAGGTTCGCAAATGTTTGTTATTGATGTTCAGTTCTGTCATAATAGTCTGGAAGCATTATACGAGAGTGAAGAGGTTCAACAAAGATCGTACAATAGGCAACCTGGAAAGACTGACACCAATTCAACAAACTCTGTTTTTGAGAACATGATGAAAATTTAATTTTTAAAAGTGAATTACTGTCGCAATTCTGCTAACTCACCTTTTTATCGAACATCCAGAATCATGCATCTATGCTATATAATCCAATAAGTTGGAAGAATTGAATATTTTTTGAGATATTTTTTTCACGTTCACACACTTATCATACTCACAGTAAATGAACGAAGAATTCAACTCATATAGAAAAATTCAACTTGAACTGAAATATCAAACTAATTTGATACATTTCAACTCCTGTGCAACCGATCCAAACAAAGGTAGATCAGAAATTTCAAGAATAATTCCACGTTTCTCTGTCTAATTGATGAAAAACTTAGGTTATATCAATCGAGCACTTATTGTCTTCAATCCAACCCAAACACTAGTGGAATATTCACTTCATTTGACACTTGATTCCCTAACGGATGAAACAAAACTTGAATGAGACCATAGAACAGCCTTTTTACGAAAAAATCAATCTAACAGTTGTTAACGAGTACAGTTAGCAGAGACGAAAATTGAAAAAATGTAGTCGGAGTTGGGGATAAAGAGAGGAACCGGAGGAGAAGAGGAGAGTGAGACGACGATGATAGGAGGAGAAGAGGTGAAGAAGAGAAGGAGGAGGCGGAAAGAGGAGGATGAGGAGACGAAGAGGAGAAAAGGAGGGAAATAGCGGCGATGACTTGTAAAAACTATCAAAGAAATGTATAGCACTGATCACGAACAATATTTGGAACACTCAACGCGGCGGTTAGAAGCTAACTGAGAGGAAAGAAGTTGGGCTGCCGTTCAAAATTCGAACCGACTAACACATCAGCTGTTCTAGACTAGACGGTGAGCGTGTGTGGGTGCGTCTGTGAGTCATGGGGAGCGATGGGAATGCGACGAGAAGTAATAAGGAAGAGATGGAGAAATGTAAGTGTGATAAAGAAGTTTAGATGTGTAGTGTAGTGAAGGAGGATTGAGCGTTGAGACAGAATATGTGAGACATCGCTGGCGGCTCGTGCTCACGAAACAGGTGAAGTGCTGTACAGTAACAGATACGGGCACTTCACTTGTTTCGTGGGCACAAGCCGCCATTGAAGTGAGTGGTATAGACTGTCCAAGCAGAGAAAAAAAGACATTCTGGCAAGATGGGAAAATGACTCCAGCTCGGTCAATATTTGTTTAAAAAAACATTTGATCTAAATTGTTGATGAAAAAGTTTCCTACAATTTGAGACCAAAATTTGTTATTTTTGAACCAATATTGACCGACCTGGACTGGAGTCATTTTCCCATCTCGCCAAAATATCTTCTTTAGAATATCTACTTTGCTTGAACAGACTATAGTTTGGAGAATGATGAGGAATAGTAGAAACAGAAAAGTATATAGTTTCAGGGAGATAGTTGCTAAGAAATAGAGTAGCTCAGAGAGAAAGAGAAAGATTGAGATTAAGAGAGAGAGAAAATGGAAAAGTGATAGACTCTGCCCAAGCAAAGAAGACATTCTGGCAAGATAGGAAATTTCTCCAGCTCAGTCAATATTGGTTATATAATTATAAATTTAGTCTCAAATTGTTGATCAGAGATTTGAATTTATATTTTGATAATAATCCAAATTCAAATTCAAATTCGTTTATTCATCAATTTATCATATTTACAAAAAAATACAGGTGTTTCAGATTACATGAATATTCTCCCTGCGTGGATGATAAGTCCGTGTGCAGGGAGGAGTTGCATAAGTTGTCAGACAGAAGGTAAACACTAGTAATGAAAATTCACAATAAGTAATGGTAATATAAAAATAAAATAAAGTACCGGTAATGATATACAATATAAATAAAATGACAATAAAATATTCTTAATATCATAATAGATAATGAACATTGAATGGCAATGAAATAACATTTATTTCAGCTTGACGGCGTTCAAGGGCTGAGTTGGCAGTAGTCTAATGAACAAATTTATTATTTTTGTACCAATATTGAACTGTAGTCATTTTTTCATCTTGCCAGAATTTCTACCTTGCTTGGACAAACTATACCAAACGATAGGGAAAAAGAGAGTGATAGTTTAACAGACAAAGAAAGTGATGAAGAGAGTCGAAAAAGGGAAATTTGTGAGTAATGAGAAATATAATCGAATTTATAATCAATGAAAATTGAAGCGCTGAAACTGGACTTGATGATTTCCACACTATTTCACTGGCGGTTCGTACCCACGAGACAGGCGAAGTGCCCGTATGTTTTACTGTATAGAACTTCACCTGTTTGGTGGGCACGAGCCGCCAGTGCACTATTCCTCATTCACTTTCATCACGTCACATTCTTCTGTTTCAATCAAGTGACATAATTAAATAGCATGGTAAAGATTTTGGCTGTGAATGAAAACTATTTTGGGACAAATGTCTTCTATTTAGATCAAGAAAAGTAATTGATAGCTCCCTAACCAACATTCCACTAATCAAGTAGTGTTGATCTAAAACCGTTATTTCTATTCCTCAAATTCGATCAAGCCGTAAATTAGAAGGTCAAACTAATAAATTTTCTCGTCCGGTCGCTGAATCACGCTTGTCTTGTTTGTAACAAACTTTGTATAGCGGTGCGTGTTTTTCAAATAAATTTCAAGGGTTTTTAATAATTCTTATGTCTACTGACTTGGCGCTGGTCCAGAACTGAGAGACTTCGTTGAGATTTTAGAAATTAGGAGACATTATATAGACCTCATACTGAGAGCGACCTACAGAAGAAAGTGAAAGAAATCTCTTGAAAGTGAGAGAGAGCGAGAGAGAGTGAGAAAGAGATAAGGTGAAAGACATAGGGTGTTAAAGAGAGAAAGAAGATAAATCAAAAGACAATTGCTAGAGAATGTGTTCAAGAAAAATTAAAAGGAGAATAAAAATATCAGAGAGAGACTAACACTTGGTATTACGTTCAAAAATGTGAGAAAGGAGATGCAAGCGCATTGAGAGAAATGCTACGAATATTCGAAGAAAATGAGAAAAGGAAGATGCTAAGATGAGAAAGACCAAGAAATATATAGGAGAAAAGGTACTTCTTGGAGTGAGATAATCTTCTTAAGAACAATAATAAAGCTCACCAGTAGTGTTATTCGCCCATAAATGAATAATTTCTCCTTCAACAAAAGTACACGCTTCAGATGTTTAGGATGTTAATGTATTTGGAACATTAACTTCACAGTCCAATTAAAAATTCAATTCCTCTTTAATTATTATTGTTTTCTCACTTGGAAAATATTTTCATTACATTTCTAAGTTTAGTCAATCACGTTTTTTACTACACTTACATTTTCATTTGTGAATTTTAAAATTATTTTGGATACTTCATTACATAATGACACAGTTAAATTGACAAAGCTTGAAATAAAGAAGGTAAAAGAGCATCAATACTCATCTTATTGTATTTTTTCTGGAGGTGTTGCCTACATGCACCAAAAGATAGTGCTTTTCAAGATAGAAATTAATAATGGTGATGATGTGAGACTTTTGCTTTTTATCATTCTTGATATAACATCATTACTCAAAGTAATCACTATTTAAACTATGTACGACTCGTAATGAAATTCAATAAAATAATGAAAAAAATAAAATAATTATCTTTTTCTTCAATAGGAATAAGTGTTTGAAGAATATGGCTATATTATAGTAATGTAATTCACCTTGAACGCAGGAAAAATCTATCAACTATATAAACTTTAAGTAAGTAACAATTGTTCATGTGAAATGTAAAGATGTTTCATACCACAGATAAGAGAGAAGAGAATTTCACTTTCTTATATCCATGATTGAGAAAATCATGATTCAAAAAATTCTACCATATCAATTCCGAGAGCCTACGTCCAATAATAGCCCATTTCAAAATTAATTAAAGAAGTATTTATCAGAATTCTCCAACAAAATTAACTAACAAAGAAGACTTTACCAACAAAATTACAGTGGCACTCGTATGATAATAACAAGCACAGAATTCAAATATTCAATTTATAATGCCGTGCAAACTTTCCAAAAAAAGCCAAACACTCTTTCCGAAAACCCACGTCCGAGAATAGCATTGTCAGCTCAATTAAGTTTGGAAACTTCCTCGTTGTAGCTCACAGTCTGGTATAGGTGGTGCCAAAAACCAAGGCGGTTGCGAATGGCTGTTATTGATTCTCAGTTCTGTCAGGACAGTCGGTGAGCTGTCTGCGAGAGTGCATCGTAACGAGAAACCCCTACCTTTACTAATTTGCTCTCGAAGACAGCTTCAGACTGTCCTGACAGATTTGAGAACTAATAACAGTCATTCGCCAACCGTCTTAATTTTGGGAACATACTATATCATACAAGTGCTAATTGTATTCTGGAAATCTGCACTGAAGTTGTCTGATCTATATTACACGAGTCTGATACGTTTATCTTGTTTAAAATTTCATCAACAATCCACTGTGAACTCTGGAGTGAGTGTTTGAAATTATGCAGTTAGTGAGATTATTTGGTTCGTCACAGGTGAGCTCGGTGGGATTTAAAATTATTCCAATCATACTTGGAAATAAGTATCCATCCATAGCCACCTTTAATCACAAAGCAATCTATGATCTATCATACTATATAATGAAGGAAAAGTAAGTTCACATTCCAATCTTCACTGATGCAATTTGATGAATGCGTAACACATGAATGATACAGAATGCCATGTACTGTGATACGAAAAGTATTTATTCAAGTACATTCAAGATGGGAAAATACTTCATGTTTTTATCAGATAAACCTAGAGAATATTACAAAACCTTTTTGTTAAATAATGATCATAGTTTGATCATTAATGATCAATAATGATCAATGCTCACATGTATGTGATGTACCAAAATAATCATACTTGGTATTCTCTTCAACTGTTTGTATGCTGTTTATTATTGAAAGCTCGTTGGCTTTGAAAGGGTCATGAATTAAATTAGTGCAATCATGCTAGTCTTAACTCTGCTATGTAGGATAAGGAATGATTTCTTCACAATTATTTGACGTGTTTATTTGAGTCTATAGCGAGTAGGGGCGAGAGAAATTAATCAGTTAATGAGATTAGAAATTCAGGAAATAGAATAGGTTACATAGACTGGGAATAATACTTTATTTTTTACCAAGTATTGAATATTTTGTATATCCTGTTACTTTTCCAAAATTGTGTTGAAGAGAATTATGTTTAACTTCAATTAATAATATGATTACAGTAACAAGGAATAAATCAAATTTGAATATATAATCTAATATCGACATTGACGTAATTGAATTCCAGGTGAAAGATTTTCCTCCTAAAAATTAAGTTTCAAAAGATACATAATAAGCGAGAGAGAGTGAAAGGAACTGAGAGGAAAAGTGTGTGTACTATGTGAGAGAGAAACAGACGGAGAGAGAGCACGAAGTTTAATTAATGATTTTAATGAGAATCTAAGGAATACTTTGATTCTCCTCATTATTGAAATTTCAATCATTATTTTCCGAACACTACGAAGCGAATGAACCTAATTACACAATACTGGTTAGGAATCCATCATGTTGAATCAATTTGGAAATTAGAAAGTCCATCAGAACATATTAAAATGTTAGCAAACGTGAACTATCAATTCTCGTATTACATCAATTATTATACAAAATAGGCGGTAGTCAATAGAGCAAATCAATCAATGGATTTAAACACTATGCAGTTGCCTAATTATTAGGTAGGATGCTTTGTATACAAATTATCCCTTTGATCTCGTAGAAATGATTTCCTACGAATAATGTATTTATAATAGGCTATGAAGGCAATCAATCATTTGCTTAATGATTTTGTTAATTAGGGACTTCAAACGCATATTTGTTTTTGTGTGATAGGCCAATTCAAAATCAGTTTCCCAAAAGGTTTCTGATGAAGTATAGCCTAAACCACTGGCGGCTCGTACCCACGAACCAGGTGAAGTGCCCGAAACTTTTACTGTACAGCACTTCACCTTTTTCGTGGGCACGAGTCGCCAGTGGCCTAAACGTTTCTGATGAAACTTATTCGAAAACACACAGAAATATGAGATTTCAATCAGTATGAACGTACTTGAATTTCTAAACCATTATCCTCCTAAAATTTTGTACGATCCACTCCAACTTTTTGGGTTCACATTTACTCAACATAATTGTACATTTAAATCAACAATCACATTTTTACCTACAATAACTGCAATAGAAAATTATAGGCCGATTCGAGCTGAATATAAAAAATACCAATTAAAATTGGAATTGAATTGCAGAGCGCGTCCTTTATCCCTTAACTAACACTCAATAATTTAAAAATGAATTCAGCAGACATTATGTAATTCTTGTGCTTCCTGGAAACGTTCAGAAATAACTTGTTAATATACCTTAATTTTCATAAAAATTCTGATGAGAAGTATATCAATTGACCATCTTCTCCGGTTCAGAATCCAAGGTAAGAATTAACCTAAACTTCAGGTTAACATGATGATAGATATTTTGGATCATAATATAGGTAATTTATAAAATAAGGCTTCAATTTCTTTTTAAATGGACAGCTATATATGTTTGCCAAGTGTTATACACAAATTCAAAGCTTGAAAGTTCCACTATTATCTCTTGTAATCGCTGTTTCTATCTAAACCATGTTTGAAGCTGATGATCCAAATTTTCTATCCTTATCTTGAATTCTTTGGTGAGAAGGATAATCTGTCTATTTGAAAGAGTATGGGTAACCTACTTCATTTTGCAAAAATTACCTGCATACATGTCATCATTGAAAACATTCCATTGGAAAATATTCTCCCTTCAACTCTTATGATTACAAAATTATCAAGTACTACTCAAAGAATTATGCAAATAATCACCTAGGAATGTTTGAACAAGAATTGATGCAATGTGATAATGATAACATTGAAACTGAACTACATGAAAAGGTAACCTAAAAAGATTATCAAGTAATATAATTTTCATCAGCATTTTTATAGAGATGCAGGTATTAACAAGTTCTGAACATTAAATCACCCAACTCTGTATTTTATCATCTCTAATTACAATTTTAATCCTTCAAAAGACGGCACTTTGCCGTAAAGGAAGAGGAGTAAATCTGCCAACAATGTAAAAAATTATTTGCAGAGTACATTAGCTATTAGAGTTTTGAATCGAGGTCTCTATTTATTCATTATTTTTATTCAAATAAAGATTGGGGTAGACATTGATTCGGACCCTATCGTTTTGACATAAACCGTAACAAAATAGCATGTCGTCTTCGAAGTTGCCATCAGAAAAGCACAACAACTGCCCTACCTGAAAACTGAGTCCGTTGCCCAGTTAGTAGAGCAAACCAAACATCGTGCATCAAACCCAATATAATACATAGTTGTTCCCAAAACAACTGGCGGTTAGCAAATTCCTTTTAATAAAGCTCAGCTCCGTGAGGACAGTCGGCGAGCGATCTCCGACAGCATATCGATTCGAGAACAGCCTCAGAAAACTGGTTCGCTATTGTGGGCAGCTTCCAGACTGCTTTAACGGAGCTGAGAGGTGATAGAAGTAATTGCTCAACCGCCAGTATGTTTGTTACAAGCTATAATATTATGAAGCGAAGCTGCTCAAAGATCGCGTGCTGCCCAATACGAAGACGAGTCTTCCGCTGCCTATTTTACAAATCGATAAGCCAGTATTTATGGAATCAGCCATCCTAACCCCTTTGTCTTCGAAGTTCCTTATCTCCAACAATATTGAAGGAAGCCAGATATACTATGTATTTGTAACTGATGGGTAGAGTAACTGATGTAAAGGTAGATGGATAGATTAATTGAAGTATAGATTTAGATGTATATAGTAACTGATGTAGAGATAGATATTAGATAGGTATATAGAGAAACTGTTGTATAGATAGAAAGATGTATAGAGTAACTGGTTACTCATTTATAGATTTTTCCTTGTCAATGTGTGTTTGTCATTGATAGATTGATAGACAAATGAAAGAAATAAATGGAAAGATGTATAGAGTATAGATAGACATGTATACAATAACTGATCTTCACTTCGTAATTAGGACCACTAATGTTCAATAAAGCAATTATGATTGATCGAAGTACCCTTTTAAATAAGTTTATTTTTTCTCACCACTAGTTTCTAACTTTCAAGTCATTTTCAAGTGCGAATTTCCAAGTAACTGATGTATAGATAATAGATAGATACAAATAATTGATGACTGTAACACTGTACAGATGATGACAGTAACTGATGACTGATAGATGATAACTGAATGTTTATCGTCACCAGTACTGCTGTTTTTTCCTACTACTGTATTATCTATTCTGATTCCATCTTTTTATTCAAATTTAATGAATTCATGGAGTGAGGTGACAAAATTAGTGAGTGGAAAGAAGCAAAATTAGGAGAAGATTACACATCACAGGACTGATATTTGTTCCGACAATAGATTTTTTTCTACTATGGTTTGATTTCGTTATTTGTTTTCATGAAAATAATGAGTTGATGAAGAGTAAGATAACAAAGTTAGTTTGTGGGAACAATTAGGCTATATAAAAGGAGAAGTGTACACTTCAAAGTTTTCAATCAATAACAAAATCATTAATCTGCGATCATCGAGTTGATTGATGATTCTTTAGTAACTTGAATTTTATTTATTACTCGTTGTTATTCAAGTTTTCATATTATAAGTTGAGTGGATTCTCATAATTTAATTTCTGTACAAAATTCATTTATCATCAAATAAATGGGTTTCAAAAAATCCATCATAATCAACCACAACCATTTTAAATCTCCTTGAAAAAATTATCATATCTTTCAAGTTAGATTGTGACATGTGCTTAATTTTTCCCTCATGGCATGCCCTGGAGGCTACAAAATTTCCAGGAAGCTTCTAGATGAAATAACAGCTAAACGAGCTTGCAAAATTGCTGATCTGTTAGCTTTCTTCAGCTAGCGGTTGGAATGACACCAGTGAGACCTTTATTATGAGGTATGACAACTGTAGTCCGTCCAAGCAAAGAAGACAGTCTGGCAAGATGAGAATACGACCCCAGCTCGTTCAATATTGATTCAAAAATGATGAGTTTGGTCACAAGTTGAAGGTAGGAATGTTTTCTACAATTTGAGACTAAATAACTGATTTTTGAACCAATATTGACCGAGCTGGAGTCATTTTCCCATCTTGCCAGAATGTCTTCTTCGCTTGCACAGGCTATACCATTTTCGGCACTGATGAAGGTGTCAGAAGCTTGTGACGGTTGAATGGACGGAACTTACTAACAGACAGACGGTCCCATGAGTCATTTAAAAGATTTGACATCGGAGCGAGGAACGGGAAAACGATTTAGTAAAAGAGGATAAGAGAGTAAGGGAAAGACGTCAGAAGAAGAAAGGGAGAACAATTAGGTGAAAGAGGATGAGAGAGTAAGGGGAAAAAAGTCAGAAGGAGGAACAGAAAGAACGATTAGGAAAAAGAGAATGAGAGAGTAACATAAGGGAGAACTGAGGAAATCTGAGTGGAAATATGAGATTGTCAAAAGATGTTCTATTTTGGGGCTGGAGAATAAAGGATAAAAAAGAATGAGATAAAATAAGGCAAGTGAAGGAAGTGAGTAGAAATTAATAGGATAGAATAAAGAAGAAAGATACAGAAAGTGAGAGATAGATGAGAGAGTAAGGGAAAGACGATATAAATGATTGATTTGATACGATAGACAAATTGATTTATGAGATATTCAGATTCACTTTATTCATGTAGATTTCATAATACAATACTTTATATTGGCTTGAATCCTATGCTATGATAATAAAAAGGTGATTCATTACACAGAGAGGAAGGAAGGCAAAAAAGATATCAGAGAAGTGAAAGATAACAAGGATAGAATCAAGATAATGAAGTATAGTGGGATTCTGTACAAACATAAGAGAAGAAGAGAGTAGGAGAGATACAAAGGAAAGTGAATGCATAGAGGAAGTAAAAAATAAAGTGAAAGAAAATTGAAGTGAGAGAGAGAAGGTGTGGAGAGGAAGGTCAAGAAAGAGTGAGAGTGGAAGAGGAACAAAAGAGAACACAAAAAAATTGGAATCTTGACAATAATTAGAAAAAATCAATTGAAAGAATAGTAAAATGTGTGTGAAAGAGCGACAAAGAGTTAGAGAAATAATAGAGAAAAGATCGGTTTCGAAGAAGTTGATATAAAAGATAGAAAAAATAAAAAAGTGAGAAAGAGATATATTGTGAGTCATTATGGAAGAAAAGTAGGAAAACATAGAAGAAAATGTTTGAAAAAGAATTGCAAGAAATGATTACAATAGAAAGTAAAGATGATAATTTGACACGATGAGGTTGATTAAGAGGTAGAGAAGAATGAGAGAAAAAAATACAATTGAAAAGAAAGGGAGGGAAAAGACCAACAAAATTGGTCACCGTAAAACGTTAGATCGAGACTTCTACTCGATGAGAGTATTCGGTCAGGAGAAAAATGAACCGACATAAATTCAGTCTGTGTTGACTCGCAAGTACCGAGCGGCTAAGAGAACATTTCTCAATTTGTCCACTTGACTTGAAAGACCACTTCAGGCTTCGTTCAATGTGAACGCGTCCGCGCCACAAAATATTGTCGGCTACAGAATTATTCAAACGTCAGCAGTTTTTGGGGCAGTTTTTCAATGGAGAGCAGTTTAATCATTAATGAGTGGCAGACTCGGTTCGAGGGCGATGAGTTCAATTCAATGAGAGTTTATTTATTCGAAAGGAAATTGCATAATAAATAGTGAATGGAAATTTTTGATAGGGCTACATTGGAGGATATAACGTTATTTGAATGTTATTCTGTGTATTTATTTGAAACATTGACTTCTAAAATTGAGGTATAATTATTACCATTGAAGCATGAAAGAAATGATATAATAGTATCCTGGTGATGAAGAGATTATGAATATAGGCCTAAGGTTAAAGAGGAATAAAACTTGACACCAATAATGTCCCTGAAAAATTGTAAATTATAACTGCCAACTTCATTTCTGTGAATAGAATTTGATTCATTTTTTTTTTTAATAAACTCTTATTAATTTTTAATGAATAAATATTAAAAATATAGATGACAGTTTAGTGATAACATCCCACAGTTTCCCAAACTTTGAAAAACTATTAAAATCAATCTTACTCTAAATTTATGTTCAATATTCAAATAGACATTTTCAAGAAGAGAAATATTTTAATGAATCTCTAACCTTTTTTTCAAATTCTTATACAATGGTGCATATTTTCAAAAGTGTTTGAGTAACATCAGACACTTATTGGAAATCCTCAGCAGTAATAATTAAATCAACATCGCCTGAGCATGCTGAAGGTACATCTATGGATTAAAAAAGTGATAAAATATTAAACTAATAATTGATAGATGAGGAAAGATAAATCAAATACCCTTTTTTAAACTTTAAAAGTATTTTTTCCAACATATTGACGTGCAAATCCTTAATACGAGTAGATACTGCAAATGGAGAGGGTTTGACAAATCTACATTTTCAGATCTTACATTCTCTTTTCTTCTCTTTTCATTTTCAGCATTTTCTTTTCAGAAATCAGAAGTGGATTGAAACGTTCAGATCCTCTAAATCCTAATATTTTTTTAAAGAGAAGAGTATTGTTTTGTCATGAGATGAAGTAGAGAGACTGACGAGAGTAAAGCCAGTAAAAACTAATACTGCCGCACTGCTCCTTATACACGGGGGCACTGATCCAACAATAAGCAGCTGCAACTCTAGGTTTCCCATTAAATCAAAATATAACAACTGAAAAGAGATGTTTTGTCAGAGAGGAGTCACACACTGGAGTGTAGTAGTTTAGGTTATAGTCACTGGTTAGTTTGTGTGAGTCCTCACCTCTATCTAGTTGTAAATCATGGTAACTATATCAACAACAACTGAAAAGAGGTGTTTTGTCTGTGAAAAGAGTTGCAGTCTAGATTGAGATGCGGTTTAGGTCAGAGCCACCAGTTGCTCTGTGTGACTCCCCGCCTCTATTTACATGTAAATCATTTCTATTTTAAGCCACAGTGTGGCCTAGTTTAACGGTCGCGCTGACCACACTCACATTAGTTATTGTTAGGGGTTGACGCAGTTGCGCTAAACGCATTATCCGAGATCGGATACAATTTGAGACCTGACTAAGAAGAAACTATTGCTTTTAGCATTTTGGGCGTGGCTCAATTTTACTATGTGATAAAATTTTCAACGTTTTAAACTTTGTAAGTAATTCAATCTCATTGTATTGTAATCCCTGGAATAAATAGATGGAACGTTTGAAATTCAGGGCTGAATCAGTACAGTGAAAAATATACAGAAAAATATATACAGTATTTTTTAAGTGGGCTTGGAGAATAATGGTAAAAAAGTGAAGTTCTTACTGAAATAAACCATTAAAAGGATCTTTAGATAACATTTTTTTCACACTAGAGGTAAACACATAATATTCGAATTAGGAATCGAAAATGAATGAGTCTGAAATTAGGAATGTTAACTTCTTACTGGAAGATACACATCAAAAGATTTACAGTTTAATTAATCCCAATTCCTGAAGTTTGTTTCTGATACTATTCAACAGATACAAGATCAATTTCAGCAGTATTACAACATTTATAATTAATTTCTCTTTTTTAATTTCTTCTTCACTGTTCTTATAACCCCTCAAAGCGGATAGGATAGCCCATAGAGAGACAAAGATTCCATCTCAGTGAAAAATCATAATAGGCCTATGTCAGTACAAGATTCAACAATATGAACTTCCAAATTCACAATTTTTAATTCTAGGCGAGCAAAAAAGAAATGCACAAAAACTGCTAGCCTATCCTCAATAAGAATTCATTGTTGTATGATATGACATAGGTATGAACATAGACCCTCATTTATATCACAAGAAATACTGGAACAACCGGTTAACATGGAATGTATATCAAGTATCTATTGGACATGGACATCACCCTTGGAAAAATATATATAAGAAGAGATACTGGAATGAAAGGTTAACGCATGAATTGGATATTATTTATTGTTACAATTGCGACTTGATAGCAAGTGTTTTTAAGCAAAGGTGATGATGAGTGAGTGATAATGATGTTTACATGGTGAATAAAAAATTATGAAGTTTGCATTAAAATGTTCACTTTGAAAGACACTTTTTGCTTTTAAAAAATTTGAATTTTGATAAAAGTACAATGTTTAGAATGAAGATCTAGTTAAAAACTCCAAAATTTTGAATTAAAGCGTTGAAAATTTTGAATTGACTAGAAAAATGTCAGAGCGAAATAGAATCAAGTATACATGAGACACATAGACATCATTCTCAGGAAAAATATATGAGAAAAGGTTAAGATGAATTGGATATCAAGTATCCATGAGACATAGCACAAACAACAGAACGTACGAGTAATAAACATCCAGTTCAATGTTATATGAACTCTCACGCCCCAAAACGCCGATAAAAGGGAAACTGTAACAATATTTCTGAAACATTTTCAGGGCTCGCAACGTTTTTCCAGTAGCAGCTCATCTTACTGATAATAATCAGAGGCGTCTTTTTCCATAACCTTTCGGTCTTATCGGAGCAACTTTTAGTACGTCGTAAAGTTTTCGCTCGAAAGATGACGTCGGGAAAATTTTTAGCCAACTTCACGACTATCACACTTTCATCCGAGGAGTGAGTGCATGCAACATCTCTCAACTTTCTCTTTGTAATATTCTTCTCTAATCCATTCTCTCCCGTACTCTTCCTAGTTTGATCCTCTATTTGCATAATTATTCATTAAGCCCAGTTAAGACAAGATTATGAAGATATTTGGCTAGTGTAAGAGTTTCGATAAAAAGAGTATTCGTATGGCTTTGAATAATGGGGAGACCTTTACGGGTAGGTTCCACCTCGAAAATGTGTTAAATAACTGATTCATTTTAAAAATCGAGGTACCGGTTTCAGTTGTTAATTCAAGTAGAACTTAACTTTACCAGAGATTAATAATGGTGTAACAACCGAAACCACTATCTCGATTTTTTTATAAATTAGTGGTTTGTCAACATCTTGTCTTTTCATTTAACATGGATAACTACCATAATAATCACCTTTATAACCACTAAAAAATTCGAAAATGTGTGTTTGGCCGAATACTGGTCACTAATCCAATGATAGTTCACAGTGTTTCACAGTGACTCAACTACAAGATCACTAAGTTTATTGAATTTCTATAAATTTGATGAGATTCGAATTGTTAAAAAAATGGTACAAAATTGAGTAGATACTTGATTAGTTCTAAGTTTACATCAATTAGGTAAAATCTGATTGGAGCAGTTTATATAAAAGGTATACGATTACTTGCCCTTCTTCTTTATAAGATAGTTCAACACTTATAAATTTCATCCTCTTCTACTCTAAAGCCCGCATCTTCGTTTCAACTGAGCTTAACGGAACAATAGTTTAAACATGACTTCCTATAGTCTTGTCAAGCAAAGAAGACATTCCTTGGAAATGGCAGCTATTCAATGCTGCCAGCAGTTGAAATGGAAAAATTACCAATCTTACCATCAGTCTCTCATCTCACCAGCGGTATGTAGGCAAATGTGGTTTTACACTAATTTTATCAGACCTGCATAATGCACATGCATAGTTACACTTCAATCAGCATTTCGAAGGGGAGTGTTCTCCACTCGACAAGACTATATCTATGAAATAGCGCTATTATCAAGTACATAGAATAATCTCTCCCCTAGAAAATACTAAGATTTCTGTATCCGCCATTTCACCCAGAAAATAATAAATAGATCCTTGGTGTACATCAGCTAATCCTCTCTCACGTTGCCTGCAGTCAGAAATAGATGCGTCTCACATATTACATATACGCCTTATGCATCAACCCATCCACAGTATATGAGTGCGAGGCGGCATATTGAACGCATAAATCTCACTTTCATCACTCTTCGCTCTTGAATTCACAAGTCAAATGACATTCGTATTGGATTTCCAACTCATGGTATAGTCTGTTGAAGCAAAGAGACATTCTGGCAAGATGGGAAAATGACTCCAGCTCGGTCAATATTTGTCCAAAAATTATAAATTCGGTCTCAAATTTTAGGAAACATTATGCTTTACAATTTAAAACCTAATTTATAACTATTGAACCAATATTGATCGAGCTGGAGTAATTTTCGCATCTTGCCAGAATGTCTTCTTCGTTTCAACAGACTATACACCACCTCAGCAAACCAACGGGCCAAAATCCTTCCTAATATCGGTTGGGTTTGCGCTAGCCAAAGAAGACACTCCATTTCAATGTTAGCCGTATTGTAACGGCGTATCTTCTCAGCTTGCGCGAATCATATCTCCATGCCGAATTCATTTCGTCTTTCCGGGTCGACAGAATAGTACATAGAAACTGTGTGATTATATTTGTGTACAACATCGGGAGCTCGAGATTACATTCAGCCCACAAGATGTATACATAGTCTACAAACTCAAATATTCTGTATAGAAACTAGAACATCGAGGTAATGAGATAGAGGATTGTTGAAATTGAGAGTTGTATACTGCATAATAATTCCAGTCTAGGCACTGGCGGCTCGTGCCCACGAAACAGGTGAAGTGCTATACAGTGAAATATACGGGCACTTCACCTGTTTCGTGGGCACGAGCCGCCAGCGCCTAGACTAGAATTTATTATTATGCAGTATACAACTTTCAATTTCAACAATCCTCTATCTCATTACCTCGATGTTGGAGTCTACAAACACGAATATACTGTATAGAGACTTGAGCATCGAGATAGTGAAATGGAAATGTTTTAATGGAATATAGGGGACTATAAGGATGGAAATACCAAGGAGGCTTTCCTTTTTTGCGTATTGGTATTTTTCGTATTCCTCCTTGTTTTCTCCACACCTCATTCACGAAGACTCGAGACAAAATGAACAAACCCACAAAATAAACCAACAGGGCGGCTACAGTTTCGATAGCAAACTATAGCAACGATACTACAAAAAAACAGTCCCGACAAAAAACATTAACAACTCATGCATACATACGCATTGTCAATGCTATGAACGTGTCTCTGTTGCGTCATCAATTTATTCGTTATGGTTTGTCATGGATGAGGTAGCCCCTCCATACTCACACGCAAACACCCAAAAATGTTGTTTCAAGTAGGCCTAATCCTTAATAGGATATAGTTATCTCCTATTGGAGTGAATTGGTAGTTTGCAATATCATCTTCTCTACTCCCCATCAATCCTTATCGATATTCTCATGTATGCATTCTCAACTCATTTACCTTTAGCGTACCATTTAGAGTACACCATGAGAGTACCATTCTCAACTCATTCACCATTACATAGAGTGTCTCATTTGCTAGGCCTGCTCTGTGATCGATATTCTCATGTATGCTTTCTCAACTCACATATAGATTTGCTAGGCCTGCTCTGTGACAATCTTTCCTCCAATTCATAAGACGAGCAATAAACAATTTAACCAACTGTTACTGCATGGCGATAAAGGACGTACGGTTCCAGTGGACCGCCGCGTTCAAGCAGAGCCATAAAACTTTGCGCGGTCACTGACAGCCAGAAAATGACGGAAATAGCGACTTTAAAACCAAGGCACGCCAATATAATTGGTACAGCAGACGCCAACAGAAGAGGCGGTTGTCGAATGTCTGTTAATAATTCTCAGCTCTGTCAGGACAGTCAACTAGCGGTTTACGAGTGCGCATCGAGTCGAGAACAAACCCAACAAACATTTTCTTCCTTGTAGACCGCTCTCAGACTGTGCTGAAAGAGCTGAACATTAATAACAGCCATTCGAAAACCGCCAATTTCTTTAGAACCAGCTATACTGCAAACCCCATTTGTTCTCACTGCAAAAGCGTCGTTATGTCATAACTGCCTCATCATTAAAACTACTGTAACTATATCTATATCTACTACTGATAATGTCTACTAATTATATCTATATCAATAATAATATAGATACTGCAGTTATAGATAGTATACATAATTATTATTACTATAGGCTACATACTACCTAGAACTGCAGTATCTATATCTGTATAGTCTGCATTCTGTATACTGTATCTATCCTTCTAAAACACGTGACAAGGGTTTACTGCTGCATTTAAGCCAAGAAGAGAGGTTTATTAAGTGAATTGTTTGTGATTGACGACCGGTTGCACAGACACAAATTAAATTTGATTCGCCGTTGAATCAGTTTATCTGATAGGAAAATACATATAAATCAATGCAATGGGAGGATTGTGTTGGTTTTTTTTAAAGCTGAGGCCACACTGCCAGTGTGTGGAGAGAGATTTTAAAAATGAGGATATTTTTATTTCAACAGCTGCCATTTTGAAGGAATATATCCTTTGCTCGTTTAGACTATGGAAATTGCATGTTGCAACATCCATTGTGATACATCATATAAATGTTAGGATGTTATACTGTTTTTAAGAGTGGGTGGTAGTGGACAGCAAACTGCCGAACAACAAAATCAAGCCCGATAGAGCAGATTAGCAATTTAAGGCAGATAGAGCCTCTATTTATGGACAGAATTCCACGTTCTAATGTCATTGGAAAGAGAATTAAATTCTTCAGGGGCGTGACTTTTTTCCTTTTTTGATTTCAAGTTTATTTAAATAATTATTGCATAATCAATCAACTAAAAAAGTATTGAACTCTGATTATTGGAATAAACTTGAAATAGAAAAAGTGAAAAGTCACGCCCCTGGAGAATTTAATTCTCTTTCCAATGACATAAAGAACGTGAAATTTCCTTCATAAATAACGGCGCTATCTGCTCCAAGAGATTGATAAAAATTACATTGCTTTCATGGAACATGATTTTTGCCGTTCGGCAGTTGGCCGTCCACTACTGCCCACTCTCAAGCTATTTTGTCCATATTAATGAATTAGATGGCGGCTGAACACTATCAAGACCATCCAGCCTATCCACCCTCAATGCTATCCACTCACCACCCATTGGCTGTGCAGCCTCAGCTAAAGAATTAAATTAAGACATTAGTCCAGCGAACATTATAAATAGAAAGAAGATCAACCAAAATAGAGAACTATCAGTGTTGTTATTGCAATAATGACCACCAATATTCCTCAAAGGAGTGTCACAATATGAATAACATGGTGATGAATTCCTTTACGAATAATTACGCACTCAATCACACTATTCAAATATTCAGTGAGATGATTACGTTGGAATTATCAGTTGTAGCAAAGACAATTTAGATTCAAATGGTGTATTGTCTTTAGTGGTTGTTGAAGAGGTTTCTTAAAAATGTAGCATCTCAATTTTCCAACAACAGCCATTAATCTCTCGATTTGAAGCGCAATGTAGAGAATAAATTTAACGATTTCTGAAAGAAAATTCTAGAGCGTAATAGTGCCTGGAAAAGCATCCTCGATCAGTAAAGATATAACGGTGAAAGATTTTTCAGATTTTCATCCAAGCCGCAGAAAATTGTCACGGAGGAGTAAAAATGAGAGAAGAGCGCCAAGAAATAGAATTAAATCCCTTTTGGGCTGCAATTTGCATTTCCTCACTTCAGAACAGATGGCGCGTGAAAACTCAGGCGACGTTAGAAAAGTGACTGCGCTTTCCACAACTATCTTGACTTTCCCGCTTTTCTTCAGTTGGAGAATGCGCTTGCTCTCAACCACAACCTGAAACCTCACTGGAAATCGCGACTGAAAGAGTTAACTTTCTCATGAATCGTCTCCACAGGAATTGTGTTCTATCAAGTAATGTAACGCTTCCCTCCAGTATTTCTTGAGTGAGAAAAAAGAATGCATTGCATTCAATTCATCTATAAAAGCTTATGATTACATACAAGTAGTGGAATACTTTGAATACATGATGAAGAACACAAAAAATACATTCAAGAAACTGGAAGATTCATTAGAAAATAAATTATTGTCTCAAATATTTATTTTTCCGCATGAAGGTTGATATCGCAATCTTGGAAAACGATTTAAAAATTCGAAATATTGGAGAGAATAAAATAGCTTTGTATAATGGGAGTTGAACAACAGCAGTCTCTATTCATCCTCCCGACTAATAATAAAAATTAAATAATATAAAAAATTACTATAATATAAAAATTTTAATAGTATTCTCGTCATCAGAGAAGATAAATGTGATTGTGAAATCAGAAAGCATTCAAGAGATTTCTATTGACATGAAAAATCCATTTCAATTTAGCAAACATCAATAATTATTTGAGAGAGGAATTATTGGATATTCCTCCCCCTTTAATAATATTACTACTCGATCATATAACATTAAGCATATAATTGGAAAGAATATTCTAGATTTGAATAAACCTCAAAATATTATCAAATTCTAAGTGTTTCTTGATAGAGCTTCTAATAATGAGTATGCATATAAATCATAGGGAAACTATGCATGTAATCATAGCTGGGAGTTGAGAAGAAAAAATTTTTCGGTAGAAAACCATGTCATTCAAAACTCAATAAGGCAAATGTGGTCTATTATTAATTTGTAGCAAGTGTAAACAACCTAGGATAATGTTACATAGCGTTCTGTTGTACCAATGCATTTGTCCTAGTATTGAAATGGGATGTGAATTACTATTATTCCACTTTATTCAATGAACAGAATGCTCCAAATTACGACTAGACTTGAAGTCAGTATGACTAATTTAACACGTAAAGCGATGCAAATTTCAATTATCGGATCAGTTCCTGAATTATCACAATATTTGTTCAAAATGTCCATGATAATAATGAGAATAATAATGATAATAATGTCCTGTTCGAGAGAGAGGGAATATCAAGTCACAAATGTTTATTGTTTTACATTATTTGTGTAGGGTCACAAACACCCTATGTCCCATGTTTATTTTCATACTGCAAGAGGTTTCTCTCGTATATGTTTCTGTTTACTCAGGACGTTTAAAATACGTCATAATACTCTAATGTCACTTCAAACAATACCAAACCTTTTCAATTAGATATTTTCCAAATGAAATATAATTGATTTCATTGACTTGCAGTAAATTCTTCTCTTCCAAGAAAATTCAATTCACTTTAGAGAAAATAAAATTTCTATTCAAATCAAAAGCGTTTTATCGAAGCAATACAATATTGATTTTGAATGAGAGGTCGATAATATTGATTCTAGAATAAAATAACTCCATTTATTAAAAACAATAGGGTACAATAATATTATTGTAAGAATTACTTTTATTCAATAAGCAATTATTGCTTATTCAATGAAAGTACTTCTTCATTCGAGATTTATTTATTTAATTTATACTTAAAATGTTTTATTTGAAATTCATTTTTGAATGAAAGAGGAATGGAATGAGAATAGTCTATCCTTTATGAGGCGTAGTTACGACTTTCTATCAATAAAACTTATAAAGTATTTATTATAGAAGCGTTGTTCCCGAAAATGATAAGAATGAATTTAAAATTGAATATTATTACTTCGGATTATCTTTCTTGGAGCAGAAGCTGAAATTTTAAATTACCTGAAAATTTGGGACTACATTTATACTTACTTTCTTATTTTATCGAATCCCTATTTTACCCATTGGGTGTCGAGGACTATGTTTGTATTCACCCAAACTGATGAATTTAAGAAGTTTTGGGCAAATGCCTGTTTCTTATTTCCATGAACAGTGTATTGTAATAATTGTTAATTCTAATCACAATTTATTGCTATTAGATTCGAATTATTTATTACATTAGTATAATTATCCAGCAGTTGATGAGCTGCATTATCTAATAATTCTTCCATCAACATTATATTGTTTTGTACTGGAATGAATAAATAAATAATGAAATTCAAGTATTGTTTATTAGGAGAAGCTAGACCTGGAAGACCAAACCATATCCTCCTAAGTAGGCTACTCTGTGAACAAGAACAAGATCTTATTCCCACCATGAACTAACCTAGTGGCAGCGCAATACTGTAGGTAGCCTGAGGCCTGCTATAGTCAGTCCAAGGATAGATGACATTTTTACAAGACTAGAAAATTACTCCAGCTCGGTCAATATTGGTTCAAACACTACAAATTTGGTCTCAAATCGTGGAAAGCATTCTGCTTTACAATTTTAGACCAAATTTATAGTGTTTGTACCAATATTGACCGTGCTGGAGTCATTTTTGCATGTTACCAGTATGTCTTCTTAGCTTGGACAGACTACAGCCTTGTACATGTCGTGAGTAGAGACTTGTGGCACGGAGAGACAACTCGGAGAGCACTTTGTTGATAGGCTAATTAAGGCGGGGGGAGGTGCTTTACTCTCACAGATGTCGCTCAAGAGAAATGAGCACGAATATACCCTTAATTTCCACCCCCCCTCCCTTTGGACCCCCTTGGCTACCCTTTATTTCCCCTCTTGGATTCCCTTGGTCACCCGTATTCCCCCAAACCATCCTTGTCTTTTTATTTACCCTCTTGGACTCCCCCCTTGGTTACCAAGAGAAATGAGAAGGAATATATCCGTAATTCCCCCCCCCCACTTGGACCCCTTTGGTTACCCTTTATTTCCCCTCTTCGAACCCCTTTGTCACTCTTATTCCCCCCTCCAACTTCACTTCAGTCCTCCTCTATTTTCCCTGTTGGTCACCCTTTACTATACCCCAAACTATTTCTGGATACCCCTGGACCCCCTTCCTTTCTTCCTTCCTTCCTCCCGACAATTCTTTAGATCACATGTTTTTTGAAATCACATTGAGCCCCTCTATTAGACAAAAAACCTTATTTTCTCCCCTTACTCAACCCTTTCCAACCCCTTTTAGACACCTCAATTCTCAAACATGCCCCCTGAACCACTCTCAAGATCCTCACCCCTCTTTATCACAACACGAAACCCTTAGAAATATAACATTGTACGTCTCCTTGTTTTCCCCCACACTTTATTCATCTCATGTACCCCTTTCTACTACTTTTTGACTTCTTATTTTCAAATATACTCTCTCCCTAGAGTCTTACCCCGCTTTCTTTATCACTCCTTCATCGCTCCCCTCCCTCCTTCATCACTCATCTTCCTCCTTTATCACACCATTCCGACCTTCATCGCTCCTCCTTCATCTCCCTTCTTTATCATTCCTCTCCCTCCTTCATCACTCTCTTCCTTCTTCATCACTCTTCTTCCTCCTTCATCACTCCTTCCTCCTTTATCACTCCTCCCCTCCTTCATTACTCCTCTTCCTCCTTTATCACTCCTCTCTCTCCTTCATTACTCCTCTTCCTCCTTTATCACTCCTCTCCCTCCTTCATTACTCCTCTTCCTCCTTTATCAATCCTCTCCCTCCTTCATCACTCCTCTTCCTCCTTCATCACTCCTCTCCCTCCTTTATTACTCCTCTTCCTTCTTTATCACTCCTCTTCCTCCTTTATCACTCCTCTCCCTCCTTCATCACTCCTCTTTCTCCTTTATCAGTCCTCTCTCTCCTTCATTACTCCTCTTCCTCCTTTATCACTGTTCTCCCTCCTTCCCTCCTTCATCACTCCTCTTCCTCCTTCATCACTCCTCTCCCTCCTTTATCACTCCTCTCCCTCCTTTATCACTCCTCTTCCTCCTTTATCACTCATCTTCCTTCTCCATCACTCCTCTTTCTCCTTTATCAGTCCTCTCTCTCCTTCCTTACTCCTCTTCCTCCTTTATCACTGTTCTCCCTCCTTCATCACTTCTCTCCCTCCTTCATCACTCCTCTCCCTCCTTCATCACTCCTCTCCCTCCTTTATCACTCCTCTTCCTCCTTCATCACTCCTCTTCCTCCCTCATCACTCCTCTTCCTCCCTTATCACTCCTCTCCCTCCTTTATCACTCATCTTCCTCCCTTATCACTCCTCTCCCTTTTTCATCACCCCTCTTCCTCACTCATCACTCCTCTTCCTCCCTTATCACTCCTCTCCCTCCTTTATCACTCCTCTTCCTCCCTTATCACTCCTCTCCCTCCTTTATCACTCCTCTTCCTCCTTCATCACTCCTCTTCCTCCTTCATCACTCTTCTCCCTCCTTCGAAATATCCATTGAACCCTCACTTGATCCTTCACCTCCTACCTTATCTTCTAATATCACTCCAAGCCATCAAACTCTATCACCCTATCTCCTTACCCTGGAAATGTACCTACCCCCTCAAAGCCCCGAAAACCCAAAAGCATCCCAAAACCCCTTAAAAGGGCAGTATCCCTTAACATGATTAAGGGAGTGCATCCCACATCCCGCATGCATGCTTCACTTATTTGACATTGTGTGCTTTGTGACCTGTACTACATACAACTATTTATATCACATGTATTATATAATATGTATATTCCCTCCCCCAAAGCGAAAAGTGTCACACCCAGACAATGGTTTTTCATTCCATTCACATCACTCTAAGAATGGACATTTACATGTTTAAACTTCGCCTTTTCACTTTGATAACTTACACTCCTAATCCATTTCGCAAACCTCTAATGAATATTTTTATAAATTTTTCATTCATTACATTACCGTTTTTTCTTGATTTTTTTCTAAGAGTTTCCATTTTGTGAAATTTGTTTTACTCGTTTGTATCGTAATGTAGATCCTACACTATATTATGTTATCTATTTGAATAAAGTAATCTAATCTGATAGCCAGGAATATGAATGAAACGAGAACCCAATCAATTCGAAGGATTTTTGAAGGGACAACTTTATAGGTGAAGCTTTGAAGCTGTATAGGTGAAGGTATCTAAGCTATTATCATTATTGAAACATAGCCTACTCGTAATAGTATGTTGGTTTTTATTTTTTCCTCATTTGAGAGACAATAATATTTAAATTTTGAATGTGACTTTATGAAAGGAAATTACATTGTGGAAATAACATAGCTTAAAACAGTCAATAGATTACACAACTTCAACAGACAGAAGAGAGCTTACAAAATTAGAATCAACAAAATAGCAAGAGAAACTTTTGAAACAAAATGGTGAAGAGAACAATCCAGGATAGCGATGAAGAGAAAATCATTCCACAGACAAAACATCGACAAAGTAGAGAAAGCAAGGAATGCGGAGCATTACAGAGACTGTCAGTAATACAGAGCTGACCCTGCTCGCTTTGCCATGTCAAGGAGATTCCGATGAACAATGAAAGCAAGAAGTGCTTCACAAAGTCAGTGAGCAGACATTTATGTGAGGACAGGATCTTAATTGGTTCGTGAGCCAGCTTTCAGCTCGATCGATTCATTCGAATTACATTGTGGAGCTCAACTGGTCACTAGTAAATAGGACTTATAGTCTGTCCAAGTGAAGAAGACATTCTGACAAGATAGGAAAATAACTCCAGTTCGGTCAATATTGGGCAAAAATTATAAATTTAGCCTCAAATTGTAGATCAGAGTGTTTCCTACAATTTGAGATCAATTTAATAATTTTTTAACCAATATTGACCGAACTGGAGTCATTTTCCCATCTTTCCAGAGGGTCTCCTTGTATTAAACAGAAGCGGCTATTAATTGACATTAGTCCTAATTCTACCCAACACCAGATATCTTTTTTTTTTATAGGTACTATATGCAGTATCTTATGCTGAGAAGTTTCTTGAATTTGAGTCGTTATTATATCTATTTAGTGCATATCTTCTAAAAGTGAGGAGATTCAAGGGACGATACTTGTTCCACTTCGCCTGCACTGGCGGCTCGTGCCCACGAAACAGGTGAAGTGCTGTACAGTAAAATATACGGGCACTTCACCTGTTTCGAGGGTACGAGCCGCCAGTGCTGCATACCCAATTACCCTTCGATAGGGAACATGGTATTTACACGATAGGGAAATTTTCTTCCGTTAAAAGTCTTCAAAATTCAAATATCAATGATCTTTCACAGTTCCGAGTTTAATTCAACAATATTGATATTTAAAGATAAACTTTGATTACATAGGAGACGATTGATACGAGTTTTGAGCGGAAGGTATAAAAAATATTGACTGAGCTGGAGTCATTTTCCCATCTTGCCAGATGGTCTTCTTGTATTAATAAGGAGCGGCTATGAATTGAAATAGCTGTCCTAGCAAAGAAGACAATCATTCTGGCAAGATGGGAAAATTACTCCAGCTCGGTTAATATTCAAAAATTATAAATTTTATCTCCAATTGTAGATTAGATTGTTCCCCACAATCTGAGACTAAATAAAAAATTTTTGAACCAATATTGACCAAACTGTAGTCACTTTCTCATCTTACCAGAATGTCGTCTTTGCTTTGACAGACTATACCTATAGCGAGGAAATGAAGTTGAAAAAAAGAAATGATGGATTATTTTGTGAACTTTTGTATACAACTTATACATCAAAAATATATTGTTTGCATGACATAGTTCAAATTTTTAGTAGATCTTCATAATCAGAAATCACCAATCAATAGGAATTGAAATGTAAATCAGGCTATAACGTAATTTTAAAATTATTTTGGTTGATTTACTATTGATTTTTATAAGCAATTCCTTAGGCCTTATTCGTCCAATCTGTTTACAAAGACTAAAGACTTGTATAAGCGTCCAACAAAAGTCTTACCTACTACAAATGTTTCGACCATTCACCATTGATGACGTATTGTTTGGATATTCTTCCATCAATGAAACTGTCGCCTTCTCTACAAATAGTACAGAAGAAGTTTCGTTTGATCAATGCACATCAATTATGTAAGCGGAATAGAGTTGCTAGTGGACTTTAGCCAGGTCCAAACTTTCATTAAAGACAGTGAATGTCGAATCGATACTGTCAATAGTCGATGTCCAGTTATCGATTATTCAAAAATAGCTTGCAGGTCAAGGATGGATGAATGCAGACAATGACAGCTCGTCAAGAATTTATGGGAATGGATGCAATTAGAAAACGATAAGTACTTACTAATAATAATTCTAGTTGGATCCATTTAAAGATAGGACATCCACATTACACACAGACAGGACATCCAATTCACGTTACACATGAGAAGTTTACAAGTGTAGACATTTAACAGCTGATAGTCTGCTCTATAGAATCAATTGTAACAATGCAAATGGACCTACGATATAAGGATAAACATGATGACATGAAGATAATATTATACTATTCTATATTTCGATGAAACAATCGCATTGAAAGGTATTATATAATTTCTAGAACGATTTTTTTATTGTTCCATCTTTTTTCATGAGTTTTATGATTTTCACACAGCTCTAGTCAAAGATTTTTATCTCACTCCCTATCGATATCTATTACAGTTCCATATTCATGTTCAATGGATCACCCTTGTTATTGGATTTTATTCTACTAAATATAGTACGGCCAAGCAAAGAAGATCCTCTGGCAAGATGGGAAAATCACTCCAGATCGGTCAATATTGGTTCAAAAATTATTGATTTGATCTCAATTGCAGGAAACATTATGATCTACAATTTGAGACTAAATCAATAATTTTCGAACCAATATTGACCGATCTGGAGTAATTTTCCCATCTTGCCAGAGGCTCTTCTTTGCTTGGCCAGACTATACTACATAGTATTCAATACTAAGTGTACTACTAATATAAGAATTGTACAATAACCGATGGCTCGCTGGAGGAAGTGATAACGCGCCGGTCTGATAGTCAGTTGGACCTGTGTTCGAGTCTCGGCCGAAAAAAAGCAAAATTGTTTGACTACAGCGAAATCACATGAAATACCGCGAAGACTATAAACCGTCGCCTGTCGGTCCCGACTACCCAAAAAGTAGTCGTCATCTTTCATCATCATCATCATCATCATTATCATCATCCATTTACTCGCCCACGCACACGCCTATGAACTCATGTGGGCTTCACCCTCAGAAAAAAGTAATATAAGAGTAAATTTTCCAAAGTTTGTTGAAATATTAATACAGAATGAAAAGTATACCACATAGATGAAGTTGAGAAATGTCTGACCGCAAGTATTTTAATGTGAGTGAAATGAGTTGATGGTTTAAACTTAAATTTCTGGAGAGAGTTTCACTGAATAGAATGAAATAAAGGGGATGAAAAATGTATGTAAATGTATTGCTATTTTAATAAATTTTCTTTGTAGTAGTTGATAACACTCAGTTTTCCAACTTTGTAATGGAGGACATGATCGAGATACCCGACTTTTGTGTATCACCCAATGTAACAAGGACACTGGGAATAAATAAGAGAACCCTAACAAGCTCTTCATTACAAATGGAGGAGGACAATTGGATTGGTCCATTCCATTTTATATCCGGGTGATCAGAGGTGTCACCATTAATGGCATTAATTGAACAATTGCAATCCACCTTACAATGCACAACATGAAACACGATCCACCTACTGGGGTGGATACTGATCCTACATCACTTTCTCCCTTACTCTTTATCTCTCTTCTCTCTCTTCTCTCTCTTCTCTCTCTCTCTCTCTCTCTCTTCTCTCTTCTCTCTCTCTCTCTTCTCTCTTTTCTCTCTTCTCTCTTCTCTCCTTCTCTCTCTCTCTTCTCTCTCTTTCTCTCTCTTCTCTCTTTCTCTCTCTTCTCTCTTCTCTCTTTTCTCTCTCTTCTCTCTCTTCTCTCTCTCTTCTTTCTCTCTTTCTCTCTCTCTCTTCTCTTCTTTCTCTCTCTCTCTTCTTCTTTCTTTCTCTCTCTCCCTTCTCTTTTCTCTAGCTTCTCTCTCACTTCTCTTCTCTTTCTCATTCTCTATATTCCATGTCTCTCTTCTCTACTTTTCTCTCTGTGATCCCATCAGCATTTTTTCATTTCAATGACATGTAATCATCATTTCAATTCACAATTATTATTTGAATTATAATTTTACACTATTTAATAGTATTAGTATTCTAATATTCCAATAATGAGTCGAATCGTTCAGGAAATGATATGCTTGAGTTTGAGGGTTAATGGGAGGGTTATCGTTGAACATCCCTCTCCAAGAATAGACATTTATAAGTCTAAACTCCGCCTTTTCATGAAGTTACAGCAAAATTATTACATCTTTTGCAAATTAGATTCATTATCAGTGTCATTTTACAAGTATCTATAATGTATAGTAATTGGTCATTAAAGCAAATCTGAGTTCGGTAATAAATCTCATTTTTTATTTTCATAACAATAGGATTCAAGCCGATAAATCAATGTTGAAATCTACTTCAATTAAGTGAATCTGATCCAATAATGATCTTTCAACCTCTCTCAATCATTCTCTTTCTTTCTCTGATCCCCTCTCGCAATTCCAATCCACTTGCCAAAATCATCCCTGGAAGCAATTCACAATGACACAACTACAAATGTAAACAAGGCCGCTTGTCCGCCAGTGTAGTGCAGCCTTTGATAGGCTCCCTCACACAGGTTGTTAGAGGACTCTTTGTAGCCGGCGGCTAGAAGCAGTACACAGTTCACCACGCTGATTAGATTCTAATTCGACACAACAAATTCAGTTACAGTATCGTTTCACTCTGTATAGTCTGTCCAAGCAAAAAAGACATTCTGGCAAGATGGGAAAATGACTCCAGCTCGGTCAATATTGGTTCAAAACTTATAAATTTGTTTTCGAATTGTATGAAATATCCTGTTCTACAATTTGAGACCAAATTTATAATTTTTAAATCAATATTGACCGAGCTGGAGTAATTTTTCCATTTTTACAGAATGTCATCTTTGCTTGGACATCCCATGAATTAGGCGCTACACCTCCGCGGAGGTTTACCCTATCACAATTCTTGCAGAGGCGTTACACCTCCGTATTCTGTTTTTTAATGGGAGGGAATTCAAACACAAATATTTTCAATCCACTTAGGAAAGTGAAGTCAGGATTTGCATGTAGAATTGAAGTTGATCAATGCATGGTGAAAGATAACTTTTATCAAGGTTGTATTACTAAATAATGAGTGTATTTTACTAATGTTGTGAGAGTGAAAAATATACAATTGAAAGACAATTGACTACATGTGGATCCGCACGTAGATTAGATTAGATTAGATTTCTTTATTCATATAGACAATAACAAAACATTCACACTTAGATTCTAGATTGCAATTAGATATTGTGAGTAATAATGTACAAGAGTAAGTAACCTCTATACAGGAATACACGTAGTAACTATAACGTTTTGTATAATTGACACTAGCTTAAAAGATAGTAATTATTCAACAGACACGGGTATACATGAACGCGGAGTTATAGAAATTATATATTTAGGAAAACTATATAGGCTACTATAATTAATTGGCAATCTTATCCATTACGATTGAATTATCTAAATGAAAAGGCGAAGTTTGGACATGAAGATGTCCATTCTTGGGAAAGAATAACAAAGGTATCCTTTCCATTAACACTTGGCCTTTATGGGAGTGTTCGAGAGAAATAACCATTATTTTTTTAAGGTCGAATCATAAAATCGTGGGCGTCCTACTGACGCTGTGAGGGTGAATGGCGGAAATATACAATTGAAAAACAATTTTCACCAAACACATTCGAAGGGATTTCTGTATTTTCGTTAAAGCGGAACAAGTTATCTAAATAGTGTCTTGATGACATTCTGAGATGGGCTTTCAAGCGGTGAGTTAAAAGTTAGAGTGGACATTACTATCCAATCTTCGCCACGCCATTAGAATAAAAAAATCATCACATTCAGTTTCATTATTTTACTCAGTCAAAGGAATCGAAGCAATGTTTAAAAATTTCCTATTTTAAACGAGTTATTAAGAATCATTTCCTATTTATAATGAGAAGATGGAAAATAGATATACAACAAAGTAATTTTTATAATGATCAACGTTCTCTATCCAATAGGATTGAATAGACAATTGACCAACTTTTTCAAAATTTTCTCAAAATGATTAGTTTGGTTTATAATCCGAGGATTCACCGAAATTATCTTAACAAGTTTTGGTATGAGTGTAATAAATGTCACAAATCAATTTTCACATTCACTTTCAATCCTATCAAGAGCACTGGCGGCTTGTGCCCACGAAACAGATGAAGTGCTGTCCTGTAAAATATACGGGCACTTCACCTGTTTCGTGGGTACGAGCCGCCAGTGATCAAATGGATCAATTTAGTTTCAGTAAGCAGCTAAGAATCAATAATGGTTGATATCAACGATAATCACCTCCGAATTTTAGCTCAATAATGCTCCTCAGAAGCAAAACAAATGAAAGAAAGTGACAATACTATCCAAAATATTATTTCATAATTCTTAATATTTATCCAATTATATTAATTTTAATAGATGCGTGGAGTCTTTCTAGTATTGTAATAGTTTTGTGGAATTGATATTCTAGCAGAATCAAATTGTGATCGACATCAAGTCTAGCTAGCTAGTGGGTGGTTAATGTGAAGCTGGTATCGAATAGATCAGCCCAATTAGTACCCGATTGTAGCTTATAACGTGAAGGATCAGAATTCGAGAGATGCCTAATGCTAATTCCAACTCCTGCATAATAACATTGAGATCATCTACTATGAGGCCTAATTCAGCTTAGAGCCTAACAATGGGCTTACAAGTCGCTTCTAATGTGATATTTTCGAATGCATCTCTTTCACTAATATTATTATTGATGGAAGAATTATTAGATATTGAATGCAGTTACAGAAGTCCTTTGTCTATTTATGTAGAAATAAATTGGGATTCAAATCAATTATTATTAAAATAATATTATTTTTCTCTCTCTATTCCATTGTACAAATAAAATTCACATCTAAAATTACATAACCAAAAAATTCACATCTCCGCTGCTAATGGTTTTGGACAAGATGTTCAAAACAACCCAATATGTTGAAACGGTATATCATTCATGTATTTTCAAGACAATACATTCAACAAGATATACTTTATAATGCATGTATCAAAAAGAACAATCAAGTTTAAAGGCTTTGTATGCAAACCCATCACTCAACGACTGCTTCTTTAAAAGCCTAATATTCGAAAAATAATAAGTTGGGATGATGGAACAAGTTGAATGATCAAGAAATTATAAGAAACTACATCTTTTAATATCAACCAGTTATAGCAAAAGTTCAACCTCTCACTCCAATCACTCTTCATCCTGTCGCAAGCTGTATGAGACAAAGTGTCTACTGTATCATCTACTGTGTCATATATTGTCTCATCTACTACTACTGCCTCATTTACTGTCTCATCTTCTGTCTCATTTACTGTCTATAATACTAGACACTCGTCAAATATTAACAATTTTGACACGTATTCCAGCCACACATATAACTAATTACACATTCACATTGACATAGTTTCGAATGAAACTGTGCAGTGTCTACCTCAAACTCATGACTCGTGAAATGAATATGAGATTCTCCTCGAAATTGAGAAAGTTCCCTTGATAAGTTATCAATTCGGGTTGAACATTATTTCATTCAGAAATGAGATTCGGGTTGCCACGCGAGTCGACTCGTGCGAATGATTTGCCGCAACAAGAAGAAGAGACGAACGCCTCGCCGAATGTGTTTCCGATACGAGTTTCTCGTTTTTCACGTTTTTTTGCGGCGAGAAAACACGAGAGTTGAACTGAGTTCCAATTTCCTGTCTGTACGGATCCTATCGCACGCCTCATTTATTTTCACTCATAACCTACACGTTTAATAACAATGCAATTTCTGTGTATAGTCTGCCCAGGCAAAGAAGACATTCTGGCAAGATGGGAAAATTACTCCAGCTCGGACAATATTGGTTCAAAAATCATCAATTTGCTTTCGAATTGTAGATCAGAATGTTTACTACAATGTGAGATCAAGTTCATGATATTTGAACCAATATTGACTGAGCTAGAGTAATTTTACTTTTTTGACAAAATGTCTTCTTTGCTTGAACAGACTATATCACTGCTCGATGTCGAGCTGGAAAGTGAAAATTTGCACCATCGATGCCAGAACGGAAATGCTTCTGATGTCTTTTTCGAAACAAAATAGTAGGATTGATGTCAGAGCAAATGTAGGTTTTCTGATGTCTTTCGAAACAAGATGAAGATCTAGAGCCGTGGGTTGCTGATTACCGTTCCTAAACGGTATAAGAACAGGAGAGCTGCTGATGACCTATGCAGAGGGAGAAAGAGAGATAGATTGAGATAGAGAGAAAGAGGGTGAGAGAGAGAGAAAGTTTTTCTCTTACATCTTTGTTGTCTTCAAGAGCAGGAAATAGTGGAGAAATAGTTGAATGAGATTATTCTAATTCTCAAAAGTTTTTTGAAGTTTGAAATATGCATTTGGATCGTGACCTTGATGAATTGGAGTGAATATAAAGTACTGTATTAAAAATACCAAGAAAATATTACTAATTTATCATCACTTCTTATAATATACATGGTATGATAAAAATGCATTATAATTATTATATTAGCATAGGCTACATAGATTTTCAATGAAAGTTATAGCATAGAATTTCAGCATACGTAAATTCCGTGCTAAAATATGCCACTGGCAGCTCGTGCCCACGAAAAAGGTGAAGTGCTCGTATCTTTTACTATACAGCACTTCACCTGTTTCGTGAGCATGAGCCGCCAGTGGAATGTCCCACGTCGGACTTAATTGACTCAAGTATAGAAAGCATGAATCTACAAAAAGGTCTACGAAAAGTTGACTGAGTCATTCATTCTTTGTTTCCCATCAATCAAATATCACTTCTAATTCACGATTTTTCCATTATTTAGTTATCCAGTTTTCATTTTTTGTAAAGGATATAGGAGATAAAGGAGAAGACAGAGTGGTAGAATAGAGGTTAAAAGAATTGAGAAAATAAAAAGGTCAAGATGTATGAATGTCCTATATCTAAATAATAATATAGTAGTCAACCAAATACCTATAATAAACAAAGAAACGAAAAAGAGTGGGAATAAAGTCCAGAAAAAGGAAAAAATTAAAGGGCTAAGTATTCTTGTCAGCTAAAGAGAATTGAGTTAAGTAAAGACCTAGAGGCAGAAGCTTACCGACAGACAAACATAGAGTATACTTCAAAAGTTAAGGCGGTTGGCGAATGACTGTTATTAATGCTCAGCTCTGTCAGGACAGTCTGAAGCGGTCTTCGAGAGCAAATTTGTATATCTTGGATCGCTCTTGTTTCGATGTAGCCTGGGAGACAGCTCGCCGATTGTCCTGAGAGAGCCGATAATTAATAACAGTTATCTACCAACCGTATTTGTTTTCAATGTCTGCTAAACTTATTGCCTGGTACCTGATAATTCACTTTTCCTTTTCGTTGTAGTTTTCTCTAAGGCCAGTGCCGCATTTAGCAGTTCAGCGCCCCTAGGCCTACAGACCAAAACGCGCTTTACCACCCCCCCAACTACACCTGAACTCCTCCCCTTCCCACTGACTATGAAGATACCCCCATCCCTCATATACATACATTATTTTTCTCATAACTGTTTTTGATTTAAGAAATATAAATAGGCCAACAACTTAGTAAAACATAGGTCACTAATATTATTCTTATTTCAACCCTAGAATAATACAACTTACGTTTCTGATGGACAACATTCACAAAGTATGGAATTAAGAAATAATTACATTACGTTAAGATTTATACTTGATAAACAATCATATTTTAGAGCTTAATTAGAAAGCTCGGTCTAACGAAATCCAACTTCTCTGCAAAAAACATTACATACAGTGATAGGCCTAAGTAGTTCATAGAATTCTTATTTTACAGAAATTTTCTTCTTTGCTTGGATTCTACAAAAGTACTCGTTATTTCTCCGAAGTCATTTCTTTCAGTAAGTTCAGATCCAATAGCCATTGAGTCGCATCAGCGTACACGTGTGAAAACTATGAATCATATTTCAATTTCATAACACTACTACTGTCGGTCGCTACATTGTTATTGTTGGGTATTTAAAGTTTAGTTAGTATATTTTCTTTTGAAGATAAATAAATATTTGCTGCTAGCTGCAAAAAAAATTTAATCGATCGTTATGACGTTATGACTATATCGTTATGACGCTTATTCATGCTAGAGTGCGCTTCTTAAAATTTTGCGCCCTCGGCCTGGGCCTAGTGGGCCTAGTGGGAAATGCGGTACTGTCTTAGGCTACAAGGAAAGAGAAAAAGGATGATAAAAGATGTGGAAAATAACGAGAGAGGTAGAAAAACAGTTCGATAAAGCAAACAAAGCAAACCAAGGACAGAGTGATTGAGAGAGAGTGAAGGAAAATAGAAAAAGAGTTGCAGAGAGCAAACAATTCGAACCAAGGACTGTGATGATAAGTCAAGCCTTCATTATTGGAGATTTTCTTTTAGATAGGGCATTCAACGTTTGATAACGTTTTCCTTGAGATGAGTTTGTTTTGTACCAGATGGGAATAACATTGTTGAACGTGAAAATAATAATCTGTACATAGACTGGATATTTTTTCATTTTATCAGGATTTTCTCAATTTTTCAAGTTTTTCATCTTTATTCAACTGTTTTATTATCATATAACTTTGCACCTTTGGACAAGGAAACTATGTAATAGGTACTTCAAGTTCGAACTTACTGAAAATAATAGTGGATGAAGTCCATTTTAATTGCCCTCGATTCGATTGATTTTATTAACTTGTTTGTTCGTTAATGGTGTGTTTATAGGATGTTTCAGGAGGAATGTGCAAAACTTCTCAGACTGATTCCTTACACCAAGTAGAGGAAAAAGATCCATAGAATCCACTGGCGGCTCGTACCCACGAAACAGGAGAAGTGCCCGTATCTTTTACTGTACAGCACTTCACCTATTTTGCGGACACGAGCCGCCAGTGGATCAAAAGTCGCAAAATAAACGAAACATACTACAAGTGAAAAATCAGTGTTTTTTAAAGTCGCGATTTTACGATTCTCAGTTCTACGATTTACGATTCTCAGTTGAGTTTTTGATTGATTCAAGAACTGAATTCGTACGAAATTGAATTTGAGTAATTAAATATTGATTATTAATGTACTATAGTCGGGGCTAATTCAATTATGTAATTGAGTTCAATTTGTACGCTCATAAGTGGAATTACAAGGGCAAACTTGTACGAAGGTTAAAATCAATGTAAATCAGGAAAAACTGAACATTCAAACAATGATCAATTGACTACACTTCAACGAACTGCTATAAAATACTCTTGACTTTCTGAACAGTGATCAATACTGAAATGATTTTGAATTCAATTGATTCATTCTCATGTTCTGATTCACTTTCCATTATTCCCAACATCATTTATATGATTCAATATCAATATTTAATACGAATATTGACGATATGAACAATTTTAATATGAATAATTTTAGCTCCTCACACACTAAACATTATTTGAATTTAATTGTCATTTTATACCAATAAAATGAATTCCTTTCAAAGGAATTACACCTTCATTGTTCTTATTTTGTTGGATACAAGGATGGTTATTGATTCTAGCCGTGACTGTGAGGCTAATGGAACTGATATAGGTAGAAACAAGCCTTAATTAACAAAATTGAATTACTGTTTACTGTACGTGAGTATTAATCTTGTCACAGCTCATATCAATACAGTGCCTTACATACACGATTCCATTTCAAAGCTACGAAGTATTAGTGGATGATAATTATCACCAAAAAAATGCTATACTAGCACTTTTCCCTGACAGACCATACTTACCACGGACATACCATATTTTCCGGGTTTTATTAGCATTATTTTTGTGGTTGTGCTATTATACAGACTTCGTAACTTTGAACTTTTTTATTAAAAAGAAAATTGTTCCAGCTCCTCAGAATAAGACGTTTTTATTATATTAATATTTAATAAGGAAGAGTTCTCAGCTCCCAGTAAGGTATTGTACCGTACTTCCATAGAACTTGAAGAGTTTTTGTGTAGAAATAACTCCTAAAGATTACAAGTCTGAATAGAGTTCACTAAACTCAGCTCACAAGCTACTATACCTATCCACAGTATACACACATTTACACACAATTGTACAGCCCACAGCTCAATTTAAACTATACCCTATTCACGATAACTTGAGAAAAGTAAACAAACTTCATACGATGTGTGTGTAAATATTGGGTATGTTCTATAACCTCGACAAACTATAACCAATACAAGACCTCAAAGGCTCTACCCACCGGCATTGCGGCCTCCGGCCTTAGGGAGTTTTTGTGTATGTGTCCAAAGATTAAGTCTGGGACTGTGTCGTATCGTACTTTGTGTAAAGTTATTTTACAAATGTAGAGTTTGGCGCACATAATGCCCAACTCTACCAAAACTGAAATCTATTCACGTTCAAACTTGGTTCCAAACTTTGTTTGTAAATACCACCTTTAACTTGACAAACTATAACCAATACAAGTGCTAAACTGGAACTATTAGTTCAATTTTTGTGTATGTGTCCGCAATAGTTGGGACCGTATCGTACTTTGTGTAAAGTTATTTTAAATGAGGTATAGGTTGGCGCACATGAATTCAACTCTAACCCTGAAATCGATCCGTTCAAACTTGGTTCACATTTACCCAGTTTAAATACCAGTTTGTAACGTGAACCATATTTAGTTCTTTTAGGTCAAATTGAAATGGGCATAAGTCTACCGTCAATTTCATTTACATCAAACCTACAATTTACCATTTCCATATCTCAGAATTGAATTGTAGAACTGAAACTAAGTTTCCAATTCTCATGCTCGATTCTATAAAGCTCAATATCCAATCATATAACGTCAATAAGACAGAGAACAATAATTCTCTTCTCTCATACCTATCAAATAAATCCATAAAATAGAATACAAAACCCGACTCGGCTCCTGAAGCATTGGATGGTATAGTCCATTCAAGAAAAGAAGACATTCTGGCAAGATGGGAAAATTACTCCAGCTAGGTCAATATTAAGTCAAAAATAATAAATTTCTTCTTGAATTGTAGAGCAGAAAGTTTTCTACAATTGGAGACCAAATTTACAATTTTTGAATCAATATTGACTGAGTTGGGGTAATTTTTCCATCATGTCAGAATGTCTTCTTTACTTGTGCAGGCTTTGGAAGTGGTCGTATTTTATATTCAATCTAGCGACTACTGTCTCTCCAATAAAAGAGCAACGAATTGAGAATAAATGCACACAGTACCTTGCCGTGCCCATGGGTCCTAGGTCAATGTGGGCCCTATTGCCGTAGGAATAAACTAGCAGAGGCAATACTTCTGACAATTCATTGTGAATGACATCGGCTCCAACAAATAATTCCATGCGACAAGCGAGATGGGATGGATATTTTTGGTGCTCGTCATTTTTCTGGTTCTAGTTCATCGAACTTTTATTTGGATTGGATGAGGCTAGTATTTTTAGCACTGGCGGCTCGTGCCCACAAAACAGATGAAGTGCTGTACAGTAAAAGATACGTGCACTTCACCTGTTTCGTGCGCACGAGCCGCCAGTGTAAGAAAATTTAAAGTCAAAACTTTTTTCAGCAGTGTTAGATGGAGTAGCCTGAATGTCTATCAGAGTAAAAGAATAAAGGAACGATGGAGTAAAAGAAATGCAAAAAAGTGTAAAGAGAAGGTGAAATCAGATTATTTACAATTCATTAGGACTATTGAAGAATGTGCTATATTCATTCGTTCAGCCTCCTTTCTTGGTTAAGGAATAACTGAAAGCTATTCTGAACACATAAGTTATCATTTTGACAATCACTATCCTTTCACCAACACTATTTTACGACTCTGATCAGCTTTTTATCAACCGAAACTCTCAACACCCGTCTACTAGAATCATTCTCACAGAATTAGTTCCACAACTCACCAATTCAACCGTTATTCAACACTCAACTATTAGTCAACCCTACTAGTTATTTTACTCAAGTTAACTAGTTATTCAACTCAACTGCTAATTTGATTTCAAATTTTTCTATAAATATCATTTACAACATAGAACAATTCAAATTTCACCTGTCCTGCCAATTTCAAATAAATGATGTTGAAAGGAAAAATTTTAGTTATTTCTGAAAAACATGCAAACTATTCAATAGGCCATCCACCACTCAGAGAGTAGGAGTTTCGCGAGTGAACTGGTAAATATAATTCAGCAAATACCCACTACTCTACTGGATACACAAAAGCCTGTTGATTAGAGAGGGTGTTCAGAAAAGTGAGAACGAGAGAGAGTGAGAGAGAAAGAGAAGGAGAAACATAAAGAGAAAGAGAGAGAGAGAGTGAGGAAGAGAGAGAAATAAATAGAAAGAAAAAGAGAGGGAGAATGACCAAGTGAGAGAGAGAGAGAAGAGTAAATACATCTAGCGGTGAAGTCAGTCCATTGGGAGCGAAAGCATTTGCCATTCAATCCACGAAATTGGATTTTAAACGTGGTTTAAACGGAAAGGGACGTTTCACACAAAATAAATTCACAACCAGTTGAAGTTTACCTGTTGGTCACATTCTGTTGACTTTCCATCGCGGTTGTTTATTAGGAACGCGGGAAAGGATTCCAACTATGGGCAAAACTTTTCTAGATTTTTGCAATTGGGAAGCAATTGTTGCATTTCAGTCAATATTATTCTCAGGTTCAGCCAGATCACGGCCGTATATGACCGAACTAGTACAGAATTACAGAAATAAATTGAAGAACATACATTAAATTTGACCAGAATATCTGTTAAAAAAGTGTTACTGTAACTAACGCTTTCTAATGCGTTTCTGTGCTTTGAGGACCTTTCTTTCGATGGAATTCGATCACGTTTTGACCAAATTTCTATGAAAACGTTTCCAGAGTTACATATTATGATTATGAACAAATCACATTATGTTACACATTTTTGGAAATCACATAACTTGAAAATATCAAACTAACAAGGTAAGGTATCAAACTATCAAACAAAGGCTGCAGTGGTTGGAACACAATTTGCAACCAGAACGCCAAATTGTAATAATACGTATTCATCCACAGGTAAATGATGTCATGTTTTAGACCTATACTCTGGGAAGCAGTGAGCTTCACATTTCCCTCCAAATCCCCGTGTTTCTAGTCTGGTCGAGCGAAGGAGACATTCTGGCAAGATGGGGAAATGACTCCACCTCGGACAATATTGATTCAAACATTATAAATTTGATTTCAAATTGAAGAAAACATTCTTCTATACAAGTTGAGATCAAATTTATAATTTTTGAATTAATATTAACCGATCTGGAGTAATTTTCCCATCTTGCCAGAATGTCTTCTTTGCTCGACCAGACTATACTTCTACCGGACAGTTCTCAACAACACAGTACATCATCCATCTTCCCTATCTTCAACTTGCTTGTCATCTGCCTCTCCTCTTCTCCTACCAGAATAAACACTCTTACTCTTTTTCAACACTTACTCTCTCTCTTTCTCTCACTCACTTCCACAATTTTCTTACTCTTCTCCCCCACACAACATTCACTCGTCTCGTTCAGTAAAAAGCTTCCCCATCACAACCTTATCCCGAATATCATAATATACTCTACACTATCTTCGGGCAACTCTTGTATGTTTCAAGTAGTTTCTTTGTATAATGTGTCACCGTAGTGTATCCTTGTTTGGAGGACATGATGTCCATAGGAAATAACTTTGTCTAGATCAGATAGTGAGGTCGATGTCCTTCCAGTGTATTTTTCTACATTGTATCTGGTAGACAATATTTTGTGTATCATGGACTTTTCGAAATTGAATATTCTTTAATGAAATATGATTGTAAAGAACTATTCTGAACAGATGTTATATAGATGCTCCAATTTTAAAGTTTCGATAGAACAATATCTAATAATAAATTACAAACTAAAATAAAATTATTAATTTGAAAACATTGACATTTTTTCATTAATGCTATTAAAGTTGACTCAGAAACAGAGCATCAATTTTCAGTTCACTTTTTTAATTACAACGAACCTGAAAACATTAGTTCAGACATTGATGACTCTAGCAGTTCTGAGAGGAGCACACATTGTAATAATAGTTTGCTTTCACAATCACAAATAATTATTTGATTTTGCTTCAGTTCCAATGACTCTCTCTTCTTTGACCTCCTTTCATTTGATTTGATTCCTGGTAAGCTCTCGATTTAGGAGTAGTTGACCTGGCTCTTAGTTGACATTATGAGTTGAGAGAGCATGGAAAAACTATAATAAGACAACTTATCAATTTAGTTAATTACAAACAAACGTATAAGTTGATTGTAAAAATGGTTACATCACAAGTCTCAGCAGATAATGAGCTTCACAACTTCAAACTTCCGTCGCAATTATATGATGAACGCATCAGGTGTTAGGAGACTTATAAAAACATTGGTAATAGAAACTTTGTCACGAGAAGGGTTGATAGGATAGAAAAGTTGATGAAGTAGAAGTATAAATAGGCTATAGTTTGATACCGTAGAAATATGCAAGATACATAATGCAGCAAATAGAAGATGATACAAAAACCATTGGTCAACAGCATAGGAGAGATAATACAAAACCCGTTGGTCGAAACTTTGCACTTGCAAGGCTAATATGGTACAAAAGTTGCAATAGTATAAGATACTTAGTATACAGCATAGTATTCCGAAGGTGGAAATTCCGTATACTATCGAAGTTGAGAGTCAAGTTGGGCTTGATATGGGAAAGTTGCCGTCTGCAGTGTCAGCTGTTCTCACGTGCAAAGTTAGGAGCAGTCAAAGTTGGAGAAGTCAGTGGTGATATCCGAGCAAGTTGGAGAATCAATTTGACATTTACAGCATTTAGCCAGTGGACTAATGTGCGGATTTTGTGAGGGAGTTTTCAGACTATGCTGCTCATCTGAACTGTTTAGTTGGGTTGGAAACTGTGATAAAAGTTTAAACTTTATGGAAGAATAATCTCTAGACTTCTAGATTAAAGTTTCTACAATATTCAAATCAAAGTGAGACGAGGTTTATAAAACTGATTAAAATTTTTGAAAATCGCATGATCCATTCAATTCATTCGGAAATCAAATCCTAAAACAGTTTTCAAAATTTTTCCTGCATAGAAGATTATTATTCATAATCCAATTTAATATAGTCTGTCTAAGCAAAGAACACATTCTGGCAAGATGGGAAAATGACTCCAGCTCGGTCAAATATTGGTTCAGAAATTATAAATTTGGTTCCAAATTGTAGATCAGAATGTTTCCTACGATTTGAGACCAAATTTATAATTTTTAAACTGATATTGACCGAGCAGGAACATTTTCTCATGTTGCCAGAATGTCTTCTTTTCTGGAACAGACTATAGCATTGTCTATTTTTATGCTGAATGAGTTATTTGGATTGAGAACATTAGATATGAAGGAAAATAACTATCATGGAGGAAAAAGTTGAATAAATGAAGGTATCATTTTCGAGGTTGATATCACGAAATCGGATAGAAGATCGAACAGTTACACATAGGTAAGTAGAATTTTCAAATATTAGAAGATTGTAATAAAAAACATGTAAAAGAGATATGATAATTTGATGAATCACTGACCTTTAAATTATTGTTGGAAGATCCCTTCAGGCATTCCTAGAAACAAGAAAAACAAAATATTATTAATCAACAAAATTTGAAAATCATTGAGTCTCTCATAAGAGTATTCTTTCAAGATCTTCCTCTACATAGAAACGGATTCTGTTTTCGTGAATTCAAGTTGCTTTAAGAAGACAAAGGCTTCTATTATTATTTTATATTCACCTGTTGAGAATATATTTGAATTAACTAATTGAATCATCACTGTAAAGGGTGAATGAAAGTAGTTTTTATTTCCCCTCATTTTCATATGCCTTTTGTAATCAATCTCAGATTAAACAATTCGGAATGGTATAAACTGTGTAAATTCAATGTAGAACGTGCGATATTGTATGAGAAAATTAAATTCAGTTCTCCTATCATCTTTATGGTTTTAATCCGCAATTAATTTGTCATTCAGCTTATAAAGAACAATTAAATAGTTTTTTATTTCTTCTCCTTTTATCTATACGTATATATTTCCTTGAATGTTCCTACTCATCTTTCTAATTCAAATTCAGGTAACCTCCTAAAATATGTTGAATACATATGGGCATATTACATAGGTACAATGTTTGTCCAATAAGTCCCCTGGAAAAATAGACCCCATTTCCAACATTTTCAAGCGTGAACAACAAAAGCTCACTTCCTCAAGCAATCCACGCGAGTGTAAATTCTGTCCAAGCAAAGAAGACATATATTCTCACAAGATGGGCAAATGACTCCAGCTCGGTCAATATTTGGTTCAAAAATCATAAACTTGAACTCAAACTGTGGGGAAACATTGTGCTCTACAATGTGAGACCAAATTTATAATTTTTGAACCAATATTGATCGACTAGATTCATTTTTCCATCTTGCCTAAATGTCTTCTTTACTTGGACAGACTATACTCACAAATCGATAAATAGACTGAGGAGAAGGAAATCGGGAGAATTTGTTTGCTAGACAATGATGCGATGAAGAAATGATATCGACTTCCCTTGCAAAAAGGCAGATTCTCTCGCCAAAATAGAAATTCATTTTCCTAACCCTTCGACATGCATTCAAGCACAAGCTTCCCTATCCGCTCCACCTGTTAACGGAGTTGGAAAACCCGATTGAATAGTCAGAAAAACCTCGAGACCACTCGCCAATATTTCCCATGAGGAGCATTCTCGCTGACAGTGCTGGAAAGTGGGAGGAAAACCTTATCTAATTATTATTTTTCTTCCCAGTTTTTAAGAGACTCTATTCTCAACGTGAAGTTCTTTTGTCAGAATAAACGCTTCTGGAGAAGACAGCTGCCGGCTGAGATGATCTATCTGCTCAGGATTTTCTTTGAACAAAGCTGAGAACTTTTTTTGAACACGTTTTTCATGCAGGGATTTATCCGTTACAAACAATATATTTGTTTATTTCTTTGATAATTGATCCATCAATCCACCCACAAGCATCAACAAAGTGAGCAATATATTACATATCTTATATTGAGAATCGAATGTCATTGATCTTCGAAAATCCCTTGCTTTGCTCATCGCTTCTCGAACGAGAAGCTCTGGCCTTTCTGACTCACTCATGTCAATTTCTAAAATGCATCATACTTAATAATAATAATAACTTACGATAATATTTATTTATTTTTACGATAGTATCACTTAATTTTCTAAATTTCAGAACCATCCAAATCTCAATAATACCATAACAATAGAAACTTATTCAACCAAATAGAATCACTGCACACTTGATTTCCATTATGCAAAAGCAAATACAGGAATGTACTCAAGGAACAAGAAGGACAATAACTAAGAGACGCAAATGCTAAGGTTTTTAACATTGAAAGCAAATATTACGCAACTTTAGATGCAGCTAATATTGTATAGTAACCAATATTAGACCGGAAATTTGAAGTTGAAATTTTCCATCTGATAAGGAGCTAAACTGCAGGAGGCAGTGAGAGTAAGTTACTATTTATGTTCAAATTATTTATTGTCAGAAAAATTCAATTTGCATTATAATGTCTGTTTTTCAAATTAATCATTTGGTTATCAGTGACTATACAATTCAGTTCTGTATTATTGTTGTACAAAGCAGCATATTGAAGGCAAGACTCTTGGACCTTATGAACGTAGTTCAAAGCATAGATAAACCCTACTAGCTGATTTAATCAAGCTATGTAATGTGTTCACTATGTCGCGTTTCATTCGAATAGATGAATGATTGTCAAATTACTAATAGATAGCAATTGGTGCACATGTAAAATTAAAAGAGAACAATGTATTGTTATTCTTGATCATTATAAAGAACAGTGTATAATAAAGTTAAAGTAGATCAATCAGAGTTTGATAATCATTTAAAGCCGTTAGGTTGACAGTCCGAGTGTATATGTGCCACGAATGCCTCGCAGTACAGTCTGTGACGTAAAAAGCAGAAACCAAGTAATGAGGTATATGGTGAATATAATCTGCAATAATCAAAAATAATTATAATTATAGTATAGTATATAGTAGACATAATTATAATTATAATAAAAACAATTATATTGAAAAACTTGTATTTTTAGAACTGCAAATGCAAGCAATGAGAATAGATTGACTAGCGCCATCAAGCGGGAGACAAAGCAACTAAGCTCTGACAATTGGATAATTTGACCGGTAAGTTAGTTTGTGCTCAATTAGTAGATAAAAATTTAAGGTAATGCTTATTATTGCCTATTAGAATATTCTGCACCTAAATAGGAATTTTTAACTGCTAAAATGAAGAGATAAGTGTACAATTTTGAGGTTATTTAGAATTGAATGTTATTGTGCGTTGCGAGGCAACAGGCACTGCTTCACAGAATTGTGTGCAGCGTTTGCCTCGTTGCTAGCAACTTGAGTCGATAGTCCGAGGCATGTATGGCACATGTCTCTGGACTGTTTATACGTAGATAGTAACTAGTAGTAGTAATTTTTTTGTGCTCTTCATCAGACTTGCCAACGAGGTATTCGTAGCACATGCCTCGGACTGTCGATACGCGGTTTAAGACGTAACAAACCGCAACAATACATAATTGAACCAAACATGTATTAATCAAGTATTGAAATACAAGAGAAAATGCACAGGAACAATATTTGAGGCTACAACGTATTGGTCGCAATGTTGTTCAATTTGACTTTGAAGTAGACGCTGACGCGAAAAATCAAATTATCGATTACAATGAAGAGTATAGTCCGTCTAAGCGAGGGAAAGATATTCTGGCAAGATAAAAATTACTTCTCCAGCTTCGTCAATATTGGTTCAACTATTAATTTGGTCTCAAATTTTAGAAAACATCTTGATCTACGATTTTAGACCGAATATATCATTTTTGAAATAATATTGACCTAGCTGTGGTCATTTTTCCATATTGTCAGAGTGTCTTCTTGCTTGGACAGACTGTACAATGGTAAGAGTAGTTAGTGGCTCTTGAGTCCAGGGTTTGGTGACAACTTTGGAATACTTGACCATGCCTAACCCAACATCCCAAGTGTTACAATTTCCATCACCCACAACTTTTGATTATTGGTACAATTTGTTAAGCACGTGGATAGTCAAGCGACAGGTTATATTTATGAAAATTTAGTGGGAGTGGTAGAACAGGCAAGAGGAGAGGAACTGAGAGCGTGCGAACAGGTAGACAATGAGAGAGTGATTCAGATTCATATTATTTTATCCATGTAGACTACAAACATATTGGCTTAAAATCGTGTTAAGAAATGGAATAAAAATGAGAGCCACATTTCTCAATTCATATTAGCATGGTCAAAAAAACAAGATTATAAGCTGGGTTCTTTATTATCAATATTATTTGTGGAAATTGTATTATAATATTACATTTATCCTATTATATTAAGCGAGTACCTTGTATGTATGTATGTATGTACGCATGTGTATGCATGTACATGTATGTATGTATTAAAGGTGATGTGTATGTATGCATGTATGCATGTAAGGAAGGTGTATGTGTATGTATGTATGTATAAAGGTATATGTATGTATGTACATGTATGTATGTATGTATGTATGTATGTATGTATGTGGAACCACGGATCTGGAAAACTTGCCTCTAATGATTTTCTTGAAATTTGAAATGTAATATAACCATGTAGGAAAAATAAGATTGCACTAGGTCTCATGTCTGGGAAACTCTCTAAGAGGATTAATAGAAGAATTAAATACTCTCTATTCAGGCATAACCCCAAGTACTGGTGATGGATATTGTTATCGTTAGCTGACCACAAACTATCCAGCTGGATAAATGGAGTTACATTCAAGTCTATAAAACATGTTCATGCCAAAAATTATGAGAGGTGATCATATCAATTTTACTTTGAATAACATATTCAGCTCATGTAATTCAACAGTTCGGCTGCAGCTTCCAGAGCAAGCTCGTACTAGATATTTACATTTATCACATAATAATCATATTTACATTTGTAAATATATTATTTATATTTTTATAATCATATTACAATAATATTACTGTGGGAACTGTATTTTATAATTATATTTCATAATTATGTATTATTGTATATTATTCGAAGGCATCAAATATGGAGGAACCTGTAGCCTAAGTCACTTTCTACTACAATTATTCAAGAAAGTGTGAAGACAATCAGATCCTCAAAAGATTAGAAGTAATGTCATAATTCCAATCCAAGCAAAAGTGAAGAACTGTGAGTGCAATAACTACCGAGCCATCTGCTTTATCTAAGAAGAAATGACCATGTTATTGAGAAGAGAATGATGAACAGAAGTGGAAGAGAGATCAAGAAGAACAGAGCGCCTTCAGAAGAGATATAGACAAACCCAGGATCACATCTGTGCTATAAGAAGGATAATGAAAGAGCATTCAGAGAAGGAAGAAATGGTTACAGCATTCCCTGGACCTAAAGGTTGCCTTTGATACAGTGCCTAGAAAAGAGACTTGGAGTGCACTGAGGGAGATGGAGGCCGCAACAGACTGATGTAAAAGCTGTGCAAGACATCATGTAGAAGAATTACAGAGGAGCAGGAGGCTAAATGTAGAGCATCTCAAGAACTGAAAATGAAGAGAGAGGCACGTTCAAGGACAGCCTGGAGTCCACCACTTCAATATATTTTGTGTTCTGAAGTACTGCAAGTGCAACACACCAAAAATGAAAGTAGGACACTGGAACCTCAGACCAGTGTATGCAGGCTCCTCACATCATGGATTACATAGTTCATCAGATAGCAGTGCCAGAAAGATACAGAAAGCCGTAGATGTTTGGGAGAGTTTTGACTAGAAGATCCATGTAAGTCAATAACTTGGAAAGAGCAAGATAATAAGAGTGTTGGGCGGAGAGAGAAATGTTTACACCACAGAGACACAGAGGACATGCTGGAAGAGGAAGCAGAACAGAATACCTGGGTATTACCACAAAGATGGAAAGTTGAAAGGTAATCCAGAACAGGGTGATAAAAGGATGTTATTTCCAATTGAATAAAACTGTGGTAGTAAAAAAAGAGAACTTGAATGGAAACAAGAAAGAATATTCAATTGTGTCTTTGCCCCTACCCTGATGTATGGATGAGAGGCTGGCACTGACAAGCGACGAATATATAAATAAAAGAAAATAAAGATGAAGAAGATATTATTCATTACCATTTGTATAATTTTGAATAGTATCACTACAACATATTTATTTATAAAATCCACTATTTATTATTTTAATCATCAAAAGTGAATCATTATTCATAATAATGAAATTGAAGTTTATGATTAACCATTCAAATCATGGTTGGACCTTCATGTACCTGAGATCTTACATTAATCTTGAGTCAATTAAATTATACATTTACTGTAATTAATAATTATCAATTGGAATTAGAAGAATCTCCATATATCGCGGAATAAATAGACAAAGTATATAAATAACTCTTCCATCTTATATACTGTAACAACTAGAATATCAAAATATGAATAAATTAGTCATTTACATATAAAAAATAAGCTCTAAAACCCTCTTACAAACATAGAATTATTTCCCATTTAATAACGAGACTTACCATAACGAGCTTAATCATCTTTGCCGATTTACATATAAAATAAGCTTTAAAAACTCAAACCAAGCAATATTTCAAACCCAATAAGCCCTATCATAACAAGCCTTATCGACCCCAATTCAAACCCACACCGACTAGGCGGAGGAAAATTACCTCCAAACTCTTTTTACTTTCAACAAGCCACGTTGTCAACTAAGGCACACAAAAAACAGACAATTCCCTTTTTCGCACCCTCCGAAAGGATAGATAGACCTGTGCCGGGTCTAGTTTAAATAGGAAAGGGCGGGGGTTGATTGTTAAGGGTACCAAAGTGTGAGAGGTTGGGGTAACAAAGCAAGGGGGAGGGGGTAACAGGTGGAAGGTTCGTGAATATTTTATAAGAGTAGACACGAGGTCGCATCGATCGAGCCCCTATTGATCTTCTCTCTCACACACTCATTCTCACTCTCTCATTCTCTCTCTTTTTCTCTCACTCACTCCCATCCTTGCTGGTTGTCTATTGTTATCTCTTTCCACTGCTCTTCAACCCCTTTATCGCAAACTTTGTCTTGTTACACTCACCATTCAAACAGCACTCAAGTTATCTTCAGGTCTCTTCTCAAATTCTTCACCTCTCTTCTTCATTTCCTCTGCTTCTCCTTCTGCTTTTTCTTCATTTTCTTTTTCTTACACTCTCTAATTTTTCTTACTCTCTCTAGTTTTTCTTACCCTCTCTACTTTTTCTTACTCTACTTTTACTATCTCTTTTTTCTTACTCTTTTTCTTTTCCTTTTCTTCTTCTTTTTCATCTTTTGTATCTCTTTTTTTCCAACTCCTTATTTTTCTAATCTTCTTCATCTTTCTTCTGATTCTTCTCCTTTTTTTATTTTAATTTTTCTACTGCTTCTTCCTCTTCATTTTATTCTTTTTATCTTTCTTATATGCTTCTTCTCCTTATTTCTTCTTCTATTCCTGCTTCTTTCTCTTCTTTACCTTTGTTCTACTCCATCTCTCTTCCCACTCCTCCCACGTTCTCCTTTTTCCTATCCTTATTTTTTCATAACTTCTATGTTTCATTCTACTACTCTAGATTTCATTCTCCCTACTCTGCAAACTCTGTATCGTTCTTGTCTTTTCTTCCATTCCCCTTCCATTCCTCTTCTTCTTCTTCTTCGTGTCCTCCTTTCTCTTCTTCTTCTTCTCCCCGCTTCTCTTGCTCATCCTTCGTGTCGACATTCTCGACCTCTTATACCATATTCCTCTCATCTTTTTCCAATCCTTATATCCCCAAAAATACTTCTATTTTTGTTATCCATCTTCCTCTTCATTCCCTTTCTCTTCTTCTTCTTCTTATTCTTCTTCCTCCTTTCCCTCTCCTACTACTCACCCTTCAAGTCAACTTCCTCGATGTCTTATATCACATTTCTCTTGTATTTTTTCAATCATATTATCTCCTACGATGCTTCTATTTTTGTTACTTTCTTCTTCTTTTTATTTTTTCTCCTTCTTCTTCCTCTTCCTCCTCTCCTCACTTTCTCCTCCCTCTTCCTCTCCTTCTTCTTTTTCACCTTCTTCTTCTTCTTCCTCTCTCCCACCTCCATTATCAGCTCGTTCCCTAGCCAGCAGCCACTATCATCTGCTAGCAGTCATTCTTCACCTTATTTATTCAGGGGTGGCATCCCTCAATAACTCTTCATCGGGTTGCAACAGTTCACCGAAAATAGTTTTTGTCACGGCCTTGCATTCTATTATTCTCATCGCCGTTTGATGGATTTCTATTCTTTGCCACCAATCAATGTTTCTTGAAATGGCGTGACATCATTAGAAATGTGATAAAGACACGGTGAATGTGTTGTGAGAAAAACTTTCAACAGATAATTTGTGTTTACTGATTCTTACAATCTGTACTATTGTCGAAATCTTGTCTTTTCCATTTCAAGGTCCTCCTGAAATTATTCTCCTTTCATCAATAATCTCATTCTGATTTTTGTATGCTCTTGAATCCTGATCGTTCAATTGTATTTTATCTATTCCCAGGTAGTTCTGAAATTATTATTTTTTCTGTAATAATCACATACTGATCTATGCTATTCCTAGGATTTCCTGTTCGCTTAATGCTCAGTTTACAGAGTTCCAATGTTTACAGATTAGAGGTTTATTATTTGATTATTTTTTAATTATATTACAATGTGCTTGCTCTGGTTAGATATTCGCTTTACATTATGTGACTTAAGCTCTTACAGTATTTCATTCCATCAATAAATTTATTGAATACAAATGACATCCAGAAACATGATTTGCACTCTAATTTAAAAAAAAAATTGAATAAAATCAATGATGGTTCAGCAAAGTAATGCTACATTTCGTTACCTCACACTTCATAAAAGTTCAACCAAAATCCCCAACATTCATGTTTCCCTTTTTGAGTAGTTGTGAAGGTGATATTGAACTCAGCTCCTGTTTAAACTACCATTTTGTAACGTCTGGATGAACCGCTTACGAGGAGGAGCTTGTCTAGGCCAATGGCAGACGTTCACTGTAATTGGCTCAAGCGTCTACCAATAGCGGCGCTTCACCATTAGTATAAATACTGCTGCTCTGTACTTTTGGTTTCAGTTTAACAGAGATTGATAATGATGTAACAACTGAAACCGGTATCTCGAGTTCTAATAAATTAGTGGTTTGACGACATCTTGTCTTTTCATTTAATTTATATTAATTTAATTAATGTTTCATCCATTGTTGACATCTGATAATCTAGTTTATTCATATTACTTTGTATTTTTGTTCATCACGTGGTTGATTGGTAGAGTGGACATTACTGTCCAAACTCCTCCAAATCAAAAAATCAGAAACCATCCTATTCTACATTTCATTAGAACTCATTCTCCAAAATACAACGAACATGTTTCATTAGAACAATATCACGTCTCCGCACAAATGATCGAAATAAGAGACGGTTTTGAGTTCTAATAAACTCATTAATAAACTAAGATTGGAATGACAAATTTTCAAATGATACTAATGGACTACCCAAACACATTACAGTTCTTCCTGACACTGTATTAACATCCAACACGCGATGTGCGTTGACAAAAGTTTCGCATGAAAATGTCGTTCTCCATCTGAATGTTGTTCTACTTTTCAATCGATTGTCATACTCTAGTTTCATTTCTCTGAGAATATTTTTTAATATTTATAAGTAATATCATACATATTGTATATTGAATTTGAATTTGTCGTGTATTTTATTCAAAATATCTACAAATTTGATGATGTCATATTAGAATTACTTAAATATCAATATTCCATGAAACGTGTAATCTTCGAGAACATCAATCATTGATAAAACACTTGTCAACTATCGTTAGAATAGGAATAAATTATTATTGAATAATGTCATTGAAATGTATTGATGGAAAAAATTTCAGTTATTGAACTAATTTCCTAATTAAAGCCACAACATATGAGAATAGACTAGAATAGAATGACTTCTTTATTTTAATGCCGTAGCGAAGTTTGGACAGTAATGCCTAATCTACTACTTAATCACTAGACTCTCATTCAGGAATTATCACCTTTCTTCAGCGAATATACTTAATATATACATACTTGAAATATACTTCTCTTCAGCAAATATTAACGAATGAATAAGTGACTTGGAACCTCACTTTATTTGTTTATTCGACAGAAATCGATGTACTTATTGGTTGAAAACACAAACTAATGTCCAAAACATATTTTACCGAATTTTGCTGAATAATAAGTCCGAACAAGTTTTGAAACAAACTTCACCTCTTGTCAATAACCATCATTTTCAGTGCAAGAACAACAGAGAGAATAAAGTTGGGAGAAGTCGACTCCAATTTGTCGTTGTCTTGAGAACAAAAGAGCGTCCATTTCGGGGCTTAATTAGCATTCATGACCGGCTGCCTCTTAATTACACCCTTGCTAGGTCACGTGGTTGCTGACTGGAGCCTCTGGAGATTTCGGGTCACCCATCCACTCCGCTCTCGGGGTCACGTTCACCACATGCCATGAGAGCTACAGCACTGTCTTGGTTACTTACATTCAGCTAAAGCACTTTCCCTTCAGTCAATGAATCCTTTGAAACTTTCCTTACAGTCTGCTGGAGCAGAGAAGACAATCTGGCAAGATGGGAAAACGACTTCAGCTCGATCAATATTGGTTCAAAAACTGAACTTTAAACTTCATTATTTTATCCACATTGGTAATGGGCTAATGTCCCGAAACATGTCGGTGTTTTAATAATTTTAAAGTTTTATAAAGGGTATTTGATTTTCATTTATTTTTCAATGGTTCAAAAATTATAAATTTGATCTCAAATTGTAAAAATAAATTCTTCTCAACCTTGATCATAGTCTGGTCGAGCAAAAGGGTTTGAAAAAATTCTTCTCAATCTGGCACGATGATACAATGACTCCAGCTCGATTAGTATTGGTTCAAAAATAATAAATTTGATCTCAAAGTCAAGTGTGGAAATGAATTCTTCTCAACCTTGCTTATAATCTTGTCAAGCAAAGAAGACATTCTGACAAGATGGGAAAATGACTGCAGCTCGGTCAATATTGGTTCAAAAATTATAAATCTGGTCTCAAATAATAGAGCAGAATGTTTTCTGTAATTTGAAACCGAATTAATAATTTTTAAACTAATATTGACTGAGCTGGAGTCATTTTACCATCTAGCCAGAATGTATTCTTTGCTTGGACGGACTATTACAGCTGATTCATGAGTATCAATTTCAGGGACATCTTTATCATTCTTAATATTTTAAACCCGCTATGAATGTACCCTTATAGATTTGATATAAATTTTCTCAGGCCTAGCCTAGTGTCAGGAGGAGAACTAGTCACCCTCTTCACCCATGGTCAGGATGGCCGAGCGGTCTAAGGCGCCAGACTCAAGGGTTTCCTTGTCGGGTTTGACTCGATGCGAGCGTTCTGGTCCTCGTCTGAGGGCGTGGGTTCGAATCCCACTTCTGACAAAATTTTTTGACAAAAATTGAATTAAAAGTGAGCGCATCACATGTTTTTCATAAATTACTTTCATACAAAATATTTATAAATACAAGATAAATTTTTATAAAGTAAGTTTTGTTTTTTGTAATGTTTTATGTTTTCCAAAATGAGGTTATATTATTATTACACTGCTTCAATGCAAAATTTCCAATCCAGGGAGTTACATTTATTTTAATTCACTCTATGTAATAATTTTTAGTACTGCATTTTATCTTGTATTGAATAACAATAATTGTTAGCCAATCGACACTCATTTTTTCAAATAGAAAATTATCAACAACAATGTATTTATTGGATATATTTTTGAAATATTAGTTGGCTTGCTTGACACAACGTTTTTCTGTTCTGTAGACTATTGAATTATTTGAAAAATTTGAATCTTAATTCTAAATATTGGGTTAGTATAGGCACAAAGGAGGTGGCTCTCTGTTAATTCTATCCCTGTGGGATAGTGTTCCATTGAGGGGTGAAAATTATATTTTTATTATTTTAAATGTATGCCTATAGTTGATAGCTTATTTCTTGATGCGATCTAATGGTAAACTCATTTTAATCAAATATTAAAAAAACTTTTCCATGTCATGAATCTCACAAATTAAGTATAATATTTTTCATTGTAATATTTTCGGTATATTATAATGGACTAATTTCGAAAATGAGTGAAGAGTCTACAAATATGATATCTAGTTTGAAAACATGTCAATAAATCAGTGGTTATGGAATTTGTTTCATTTTTTTCTCTGCTGATTAATTTGAGAGTAGAATTTCACAGTTGAACAGTTCGGAAATAAATTCAGAATTATTGTTCATTAAACTCAGATTATCTTAGATTTCTATCCAGGAATTTTTTTAACCAATGTGATGCGGAATAAAACGCAAAACAAAAATCAACTACGAAAAAACGATAATTTTAATTGATAAATTATATTTTTAATAATAATTCCATTTGAACACTGATAAATTTCACTGAATATAGTGGGCAGAACCTCACTTTTTAATTGGAGTTTCTAACGTTGTTTTTCTTATGAAAATTTAAATCATTTGTTTTTAAAAATCATTCATTAGTTTGTGAATGTTAAATAGAATGAAATGAATGTATTATTTAAAAAATTAACTTCCTAAAATGATTGAATAAAATAATATGAAATTTTTCTTTCTCATAAGAATAGTACATAACGATTTATTTCAAAAAAAGTAATTAAAATCGCTTCAGAAGTTCCACAAAATACAAAAGAATTTGTGAGAGAAGCGAGATAATTCTAATTTGCACGCGTACACCAGCCAAAAAATTTTGTCAGAAGTGGGATTCGAACCCACGCCCTCAGACGAGGACCAGAACGCTCGATTCGAGTCAAACTCGATAAGGTCAACCTTGAGTCTGGCGCCTTAGACCGCTCGGCCATCCTGACACTTGGAAACCAATTCCCGTAAGTGCGTATGTGAACCTATAGCCTACGGGCTTTTAAAAAGTTGATGGTGTTTTGATTTGTGTATCAGTAGATAATGTGTATCAGCAAAGAGAATCCTAGGAATTCTATTATTCCTAGGGTAATTCTATAATTCCTATATAATCCTAGAGTTCTATTATTCTATGGTATCAGTATAATACGGTAGAAATTTTCTACAGTAGGCCTATTGATGTCTTGGCTGATTTTGAAATAATTAAGTTATATTGTGCATTGACTCCTACCAGAGACAATGTATATATTATTTATACATTGTCTCTGCTCCTACATTGTCTTTCTCTGTCTCATCACCAGATAATCAAAATGTAATTGTTATTTATTATTGAAATTGAATACAGTCTCTACAATGTTTCCATTTTTGTCTAGGGCTTCTATAGTCTCCTCATTATAAGTATGCCACTTTTCTTTGATTTCCGAGTGAAAAATGAAACAACATGGCAATTTCCTCCGTGCCATTCATGATCATAAAGTATTTCATTTTTGTTGCTCTTAGCACACGGGAAACGTTGTTCGTAAATTGAATCTCATTCATTATTTTTCAGACAATATTACTAAAAGTTTGTAGAATAAATCTCAATTTTCAGCCTGAATTATGTTATAGTAACTGCAACATTTAGGGTTAATGGAACAAATTATGGTATTTTTTCAGTAAATTCAAATCAAAGTTAGGCTACCTAATGGGAGGAATAATTTTTGACATAATAACTGCCATGAGCAGCCTAATGAAGCCCCCGCTTTTTTAGCATGATTCACTCTACCCTTACAACATCAACTCCATCACATCTTTAAAAAATGGCAATTTACTTTCCTCTGTACTTTACAACAAAATAATATTATTCAATTACATGAAATACATGATCGCATAATTCGCTATCTGATAGTCTTTCGCAAAACTCCTAGTGAAGGTATAAGGTTATTAAAATATCATATCATTCAACTTTTCATCAACCATCCTATTTCATCATGTTATATTAACATTATAAATTCACATTCAAGTTCAATTTGTCGATGAATCTAACAGTGAGAAAAATATCACCCCCATAAAGTAAATGATCTAATGGTAATCTAACCCCCTTGAACAAGGATGTTGTCAATAAATTGGGCTACCCTTCTTATACTAGGAAGCTATAAAGCTTTTTTTAGTAGCTTCAGTTTATCACTAACTCAATTGCATCGACATTAATTTTTCCAATCCCATTCAAGAGTATTTTGAATTATTCAATTATAAAACATACATATAATTAAACTTTAAAACTTAGGGCTATTTAAAATAATTGATAAATTAAATACCCTTTTTGAATTCCTTGTGGAATAATAATTTCAAAGTTTTTTAAAAAGGGTATTTTTCATTAGGGATTCCTTTCATAAAGGGATTTTCATTTGATTTATCAACATACATATAGTAGCACCCAACACAACAAAAGTAGTAAATAATAAAATTCAGTCCTTCGTATGTTACTATCATTATTTCCATCAAGAATACTATATAATTACCGTACTTTCAAAGCCATGTACGAGTATACGAGTATATCAAAGTTATGTTGGATCTGGCAAAAATAATAATGTCCACCATTAACAAATTATTATTATTATTATTATTGAAAGTTAGTTGAGCACTTGAAATGACAAGTGACATTCCCAGGATATTCTATAATGGAATAACTATTCATGAAATGTAATTGCTTGCATCATACAGAGATATTGATTGATTAATTGATTTGATGTCGTAGAGAGAAAACGTGTGGAACGGAGTGAGTGATACTAATAGTTTCACACCATAATAACTTTCTTTCAGCAAGCTTGCACTAGTTGCACTAAAATCGAATGACACTTCACATGTATGTATTCATCTGAGCATTCACCACTCATGCAAATCCATCGTGAAAATTGTATCTCATCAATGCCTGTGTAATTATTGAACTAACGAACGTATCCACTACTATAATCCTGTCCAAGCAAAGAAGACATTTTGGCAAAATGGGAAAATTACCACAACTCGGTCAATATTGGTTCAAAAATTATGAATTTTGTCTTAAACTGTAGGAAATATTCTGATCTACAATTTGAGACCAAACTCATAATTTTTGAACAAATATTGACCGAGCTGGAGTCATTTTCCTAAGCTGCCAGAATGTCTTCTTTGCTTGGACAGACTATATGTACCGAGTGTCCCATTAACAGCGCTCTGGCCAGATTCAGATAGGCGGCAGCGATTATCAATTTATGATACAGCAGATTCCAATGAAACTGGCGGTTGGCGAATGACTGTTATCAAAGCTCAGCTCTGTCAGAACAGTCAACGTGCGGTCAATGAGTGCTTATAGTGTTGAGAGCGACCTCATCTATACTGTTTCGGTCTTTTAGACCACTTTCAGACTGTCCTGACAGAGCTGAGTATTTATGACAGGTATTTTCCATCCGCCACTCTCATTGGCGTCTGCTGTAGCAATGCCAGATGGGCTCACACGCACCTTCCCTTCCCCCACTCTCATATGTGAACTGCTCCATCCTCGCACACGCGTTTTAATATCCTCATAAAGCATTTTGAAAAAGCCATTAACTCGCGCGTCAATATTCATCAATAGATTTGCAGCCTACTATTCGATATCGTTCTGGCGTTTATTGAAAATGGATCTGCTACTGTTCAACACCAGCTCATATCAACTGAGTGGAATTTTATTCTGATGAATTTTTGAATAGTGGGGGAGGAAGATTTTTGATGAAGCATTTCTCAGATACAGGACCCTCGCGTGGTTTTTGGTGCCCTGTGCAAGATTTTGGCAACAAAAGCCTACAAGGAATTGATAAAAAATAACTAAAGGCTACCTTCATTAAAGTAAGTTATCATTTAAATATTAGAATTTTTTAATTCTTGATCAATTTATTCTATTAGTTTGCTGGGAAGCATTTTATAAGGGAAAGGGAATAATAAATTTTCACCAAAAAATATTAGGAAATCATCAAAAAATATTTCATTTCACTGGAAATAAAGATGTTTTAACAAAACTAACGGAAACTCAATAACAAGCAAATTGAAGATTTCAGCCATTTTCACTGCTTTCTCAACTTTATTGAATAAAATTCAGAAAAAGAGTTCGAATTCAACCCAGCAGATGGCAGTAGCAATGGGGTGATCGAGTTGCTTCGACTTCCATTAGACACGCCCTCAAGCTCCGCCTACGATCAAAATGGCTTAAAAAATCTGTTAGAGAATTTTCTAAATTCAATAAGTAGATGGCAGCAGTTGACGGGTGATGTTTCAGGTTTTGTTGGACCGCCTTCATGCCCCACCTGCTCTTTTCTTATTGGTTGACAGTGTTTCTGGTTCTGTCTTAGAAAATGGCTGCTAGCAACAAAATAATGGATGGTGTGTCATACACAGAAAATAACGCTGATTTACTATTGGCGATCTTGTGTTAATATGATATTTATTTATGTATTCAGGCTGGTAGATTCTATCCAGTTAGTATTTGAAGGGGATCTATTCATAAGAAATTTAGACTCGTTTTACTTTTATAGTAGCCAGTACTAGACTTTATACTGTATGAAAAAGAGATGAAAAGAAGAGTTTTCGCACTCCCATCTTATACAATGAATATAATAGATTATAACTAAAAACTATTCATGATCTAATACCGACTTCTTGCCAGAAAAAGTTTGAAAAACTTCACAACAATTCGGTAAAAATATTGGGGAGAAGTTGTTATCGGAAACTGGCTTGTGGTCAACAGAGTGGCAAGGTGTTTGTCAGCCAACAATAAGATTAGGAATTCAAGAAGAGCGTTTCTTGGATTGCTTCATAATTATCGTGGTTTTTTCTAATTGATCAATTCATTAAGAATAATGAATTCACACCAGAGAAATATTTCTTGTGGATCAAGTGGACGTTAGACCGTTTTCAATTAAATGGTGAAAAATTATTCTAATAGCCCAATTGAGATTTTTAATCACCCGTTTTCATCAGCCGCGCCAAACTCTCCAGCAGCCGTGGCGCCCTGTGGTCGCACACCCCACGCGAAGGCCCTGCTCAGATATATTCAGAGAGTATAGAATAAGAGAAGTTTTCTAATCTCTCTAGATCTATCACTATGTTTCCCGAAAAGATCCAAAAATGATACGCAGTCGTACAGGAAGAAGCTCATTGATGCAAAATATTTGCAACGTACGGTTGCAAAGGTGAAAGTTAGATCATTTAGTAAAGCTGAAAATTTAGGTAAATGATTAATGGCTCTGTGAAACTTAAAAAAAATCTTAAACTAAGTTTAAATTTCCCCTCTAAGATATTCCAATCATTGAGAAATGGTATCTTGCAGCTTATTTCCCAATATGACGACCGTGAGCATTACCATTACTGTATCAATAACCCTTCCCTGTATCAATTATGGGACTCTGTATATCTCACGCGTATAAGAAATCCGTCCAGATGTTTTTATCAACGAGTTTCCTTCCTGTATCAATTTTGGACTTCTATCACCACTGCGTATCAGAAATCCGTCGTGTAGAGAGGGCTTCACTCGCAATCTCTATAAAAAATTGACCTACTGAATAAAATAGTTTGATAAGCAGTAAATTGACGGCAGGAGAAAATAAGTAGAATTTCGTTCGAGTTAGAACATTTTTCAGAGTGACAGGCGAATTTTTCAGATTCACCTACCTTTAGGTGAAACGGCCAGTGATGCAAAGAGTCAGAAAATGAGAGAAGAAGATAGAGTAAAAGAGCTAGAATGATAGAGGAGAAGTAAATCTAATTTAAAAGCCTAGTTTCAGATTGACGCTTTCACGGAGAAGGAAGGAAGAGCGGCAAAAAAGAAGGAAGAAGAAGAAGAAGAAGAAGAAGAAGAAGAAGAAGAAGAAGAAGAAGAAGAAGAAGAAGAAGAAGAAGAAGAAGAAGAAGAAGAAGAAGAAGAAGAAGAAGAAGAAGAAGAAGAAGAAGAAGAAGAAGAAGAAGAAGAAGAATAAAACTGAGAATTTCTAAGATAGAAGAATGTCACATAAATATCTAAGAACGTCAAGTTCACCTTTCAAGTTGCGTGTTGGGCATGAATACATTCGAAAAATAGATGGATTGTGACAAAGACGAAACGAAAAGAGAAAGTGAAAAAGGAGACAGAAGTCTCCAAAAAATGCGTTGAAAAAGAGAGAGAAAGTAGGCGAAAATAAGGGTGGTGAGTAGGAGACAGTAGAAAAACGAAGAAGGTAAGAGAGTAAGACTAACAAAAACAAGGGGACAAAAATAGTGGTGAATGAGAAGAAGGGTAGTGAAAAAAGTAAGTTATAGTCGTCCAAGCAAGAAGACGTCATTGCAAGATGGGAAAAATGACTGCCGCTCGGTCCAATATTGGTTCAAAAATCATAACTCTGTTCTCTAATGTAAGGAAAAACATTTTTATCTGAACCAAAATTTATGATTTTTTTAACCCAATATTGACCAAACTTCCAGTCAGTTTCCCCAAACAGCATTTGATAACATCTTCTTTGCTTAGTTCGTTAAATGAAAGTGAACAGTTTTGATGCAAGGGGAAATGGCATTTTCCACTTTGGAAAGTGCATGGGAACCCCAGGACTAGGACCACTCCCTGTCTGCAGTGTTGAGTTTTTTCAGCGAATAGCAAGCACTACCATATTCCCATAATACAATAAACATGACATATCATATCATTTGAAAAGCTGCCTCCTCAATAATGCAAAACTCATTACTCTTTTATACTCTCGCTTACTGGCTGAAAATATCCAATCACTCTATTGAAAATGGACATTGTGGGTCAAATTTTATCATCCACTTAATAAAAATGAACACGAATTAGGGTGGCAATAGGCATATAGCATTAATTACATATTCATGCATATCCCACACTCATGTGTTATGATCATATACATGTTCCACACTCCTACATTCATGTAAATGTATATAAAAGGCTAACCTCCATCACTTTTATTTTCTGTGTGCTATCTAAAATAGATATATTCAATCATATTCTACCCAATTGAATATGGGTTGAATTATGTGTCATATTGTGACATTTATTTTGGAGGGAAACAATCCATTTCAATTCACTAGTAAGCGTTTGATAAAGATTTAGGCTAGAGGTCCAGCTGAGACTCAAGATAAACCATGTAACGCCTGCCGGGAACATTCATGCTCTGTTTTTCCTTTTTAAGTGATGTACGAATGTCTGTACATTCATAGATATAGTTGCCGGCCTCACAGTTGGCGCAGTGGGCTAGGGCATAAAGCGCTTCAGTCCGCTAGCACTGCCGCAGATATAGGTTCGAATCCCATTAACATGGCTGTTTTCACCTCATCAATCACCTTAGCACTCAGCATCCATTACCCACGCACAAGCTAAAATGCTTTATTGGGCATCATCCTCAATATGTAAATTATTATGATGATTGTTAAATCAAAACAGTATTCTCTAACCTCTTACTTTTGGGGTGAGTAGGTTCTTCCATACGTGTGGTAATTGCATAAGAGAATTTGCAATAAAAGACAATTTTACAACAAATTACATTTCTCCAAGTTTAACAAAGATTCTAACCACTGCAAAACTCAATTATTTTCACATTGAAGGTACAGTATCAAGATCATCTTTGACAATTTTTAGTAAACGATCCAATTGGTAAAAACTTCTAATACTTCAAAAATTCAAATTCTTCCGCGTTACAAGTAGTTACGGATGGCGTTCCCATGTAATTGTAATTTCAATTGAACCCAAGCAAGTTTTGTTATTTACTAATTATCTGACACTAATTTGAAAACCCTATCAACATTCCCGTGTCAAAATCTTTCCAAACTCATTCGTAAAGGATGGTTGTTGTTATTGATAATTAAATTATAAACTACAGAATATTAACTAATAAGAGGAAAAGAATCTTCTGGTATCGCTTCTGTTTACTCTTCTTTTTCTTCTTCTTCTTCTTCTTCTTCTTCTTCCCTCCTTCTTTCTTCTCAACTAACTAACCCATTTATTGCTTATTAAGGCGTTGGGTATGAACTACAGTGTAGGTATAATTATTCTACTTGAATGTTATAAAATTATGGTTAACATTGATAGTTTGAATTGACGGAAAAGTTGTGATTTGTTACACCTTCAAGTTCACATAAGTTGGTTTTGAAATAATATTAATGATAAAATATGAATAATATTGATGTAAACATCACTATCTTATTCCATCATTCACAATAGTTAAGGAAGGATTGTCAATTTTCAGATACATATTATATTCTACCAACAAGTGGTTCTATGATAAAATGTCATAGAAACTCAACCCAATGCCTATTTTATACGATGCCAATTGGCGAGACAATTGTCTCATGGCAATATTGACTCTCACAAATTTTACAGCTGATGTAAAAAGGGGTCCTCGAATCTTTTGATTTAAAATCATCAGCTAGGCGTGGCTTGATGAAAACTCAACTAGACAATATCAGCTTGTTTGCACCCGGCATCAGTTGTCTTATGACGATTGCCTCGCCAAAGTGGCATCATATAAACTAAGCATAAGATTGGGTGAATAACAGCTTCTTGGACCGAGATCTATCAAAGGAAAATTGATTAGAAGAGGTGAAAAGAGATAAACTTCAGTTATCATAAGATAGTTTCTTCCATGTTATCTCTCCTATAAGATAGCTATAGGAACGTCTAATCCAGAAAGAATAGAAATGATACTTATTCAATAATTGAATGATATTCTTATTAAATATACAATTCTCCAATGCAAATTTAAACTATTCAATGGTAATAGCTTGCCTATTCCCCTAAACAAAGTATTGATAGTAAATATTTTGACAGAATAGTTCCAGTTAGTTCATTCTTCAATTTATTCATCAATCAAATTCTATCGATCCAACTTATCTCAGTTGATTTAGATAAGTCAGTAGAACTATGAATTTCGACATCTATTTGAATTACGCAGTGCAAAATAGATTTCATTACAAAATGATCATTTGAAAAGCTTTCACTATCTATAAAACATCTAATCTAACATAACATTCTAAAGTTGTTTTACTGAAGTGTTTTAAATGCATTTCTCGTTGATTTTTCAATTTCAAGTGCATCTAGATACATTAAAAGCCATTGGGCTAACTTTTGCAAACTACAACAAAACAGAGTGCAAAGGAGGTAGTAATTTAGGAGTTGAGAAGTTTGGAGCAGGGAACGTCTTTCTTTAATTTACAACAGATTTGCTCACAGATTGTCAGGCACTTGTTGAACCACTCTGCGCTCTGGTTACGGTTTTTTCTGTGGCAAGGCGCGATCGGATACGCCCTCGAACAGCTGATGCCTAGCAACGCGATCTGCCGCTTCACTCACGGCGCGCTTCGCAAGAGCGCTGCGTGTCGGTACTGGAAGGGAGCTCACGTGATACGCAACTGGTGGTGTATCATGAGGGTTGAAATTGCCATTGTATCATGGGGGGTTCATTTTGGTGGTTTTTAAACTTGAATGAAGGAATATAAGCAGATTATAAGAGATGGAAACAGTTAATAGGTAGGGATCAATAAGAGATTTCCAATGTCACAGAGAGCTAGATAGAGTTAACAGCAATAAAATTGGCATTGTGAATCTGCTCATCTGCTCATCATAGTGGGTTTCCATCAGCCATACTATAGTCTGTCCAAGGAAAAGAAGCCCTCTGGCAAGATGTAAAAATGGACTCAAGTTCGGCCAATATTTGTCTATCTATTCAGAGGATCTCAAATTGTAGTAAAAAATTTGATCTACTATGTAAGAACATTTATTGCAAATTTTTGAACAAATAGTTTATATCATGTTGGAGAGTCATTTTCCCATCTTGCCAGAGAGGGTGCTTGTTGTTTGACAGATACAAAAACACGGACACATGTCGTAAATGCAAGGTGCAATAGGAACACGTAACTTGAATAGAGCAACGCACATTGGTTATTAGCTGATTGTTCATTTGCGTTGCTCCATACGACAGGTTTCTATTGCATCTTGTGTTCGACATGTAGCCGTGTTTTGCAGTTATTTTATTTGGAAGTCATTTGGAAAATTATCCACCTATCATTTTCAAAATGGATTATGAAAAACTGTTATAATTATTCTAAGTTGTAGTGTACCTACTAACATGCTGATGATGATAGATTAAAAAAGTTAATCTTAGCTCACAAACTAGCCTCTTCTACTATTTCGTGTTTACTCGCACCAATGTGCCATATACTAAAAAATATTCCACTCACTTCGTTTCTCCCCCCTGGGCGCTCTTCACTGATGTCTGTATTTTTCTCCAAGTTTTCAATTTGAATCTCCTTCCTCCAGGTTTTCAGCTCCTCACTGAAAACAAAAAATAAAGTGGCCATGATTATAATATAATTAAAACAAATTAGTTACAATTTTGATTCAATATTGTAAAGTAAATCCATCAAAAGACTAAGAATTTTCACTAAAAAACTTCTTAAAATTATCCAGAATACCGCCAATATACTAATACTATTCCACTAGCTCATATTTGAATCTCTTATCTCTCAGAGTATTGTGGCTTGGCAATGATAAAAAAATCTAATTTGTATTATGTTTTAATTTTTAAATATTGATTTAGATAGGTACAGTGATAATAGCACTAGATTATAGATTATAAGATACATTCTACAGCACTGATTATTGATAAGTGTGAAAGTTGAAATAGTCAATTCTAATAATCAATGATCATGTAAGATCCAAGTGACTCCAGATCAATAGCTTTCTCAATACAGACTATATAATCAGTCTCCATAGCTAATAGCTTTCTCCATTGAAGTAATCATAAAATATTGTGAATATTCTTCTCATATTGAACAATTGTAGAACAATACCAATAGTTAGTTGATACAATAGAGCAAAACTATTCTATGGCATTATCATGCATACGTTTCAATCTCTTTCAGGTTTCTTCAACTCCGAGGAGAAAAAAATTAATAATATTGTTAATTTCAGGTGCTTGTTCTTCAAAGAGCTTCCTGTCGATAAGCGTTACAGGGCGCACGCTTACCCTCCTCTCCATTTCCCCACTGCCCCCACTACCATCTTATTATCATCCCTAACCAACACAACGAAGCCGAGCCCAACACCCCCAAACTAGATAAATGATGAGACATGACTCTAAATATGCATAATAACGTCTCATCCCTAATCTTTTCCAGTACACCTCTTACTATTTATGCTAATATTCCTTGCTTCGTCTCAAGTACAACACTCATGCAATCTAATATCATCTTCATTGCATAATAAATATTCTTGAGCGGCTACAGAGTATAGTCTGGCTCCAAGCAAAGAAGACATTCTGGAAAAGATGGGAGAAGCAACTCCAGCTCGGTGAATGTTGGTTCAAAAAATTTTCAATTTGGTCTCAAATTGTAGATCAAAAATAGCACCTACAATTTGAGACAAAATTTATAATTTTAACCATTATCAGCCGAGCTGGAATCTGTTTCCCACCATCTTGCCAGAATGTCTTCTTTGCTTAAGATAGATTATACCTAATTCAATTTCAAAAATCAGAGATAATAAAAAGTGAGATGGCTCGCTATTCGTGTCTGAGAGCTGTTTATCACTTTAGAAGCTCAATTTTGAAAGCTAATCGAGTGCAGAGGATAATGATTATAATAACAGACCTGGATGGCATGAGAAGCTGCAATTGAATTAGCAAAATTGTTTGTCTCTCAAATAAAAATCGAAAGATACTTTAAACATGAAAAAAGGTACAATCAAAGAGAGTCGCTTCTTTGGCTTAGGTGAAGATAAGTATAGAATAATGAGTAAGGGTCCTATTCCCTCTGATTAGTCTAACATTCCCTGAAGTCAAGTAAAATTTTACAGAAGGTATGCGAAAATTCATTCATCAGGCCCCCAATGCTTCAAAAAATGTATCCAAATACTGCGCAAGGATGATAAAAGATTTTTTATCAATCTTATGAACTTTTCTCAGCTTTCAAGAATTGGATTAGTTATTTTGTTACTTCTCTTTCATTGTTTAGTTATTATCCCAATAATATTATTCAATAGTTGATATTTTTCTTAAAGTTTGACTATTATTTAGCATTTTTTGTCTGGAATTCATTACATGCTACCTCTCATAATAAATTATTATTCCAAGTTCATATATAATCTTCTATGATAACTTTAGTAGTTTTATCTTTATTAGTTGAGTTGTTGTAAAAAGGTTATATTGGTGGTAGTTATAAGTTTGTCAAATATTTTTATTAAAGAAAATATTGTCAAATGGCAGATTTATAAAAAAATGAGATAAAGCTTTGAGATTGAATCTCTGCAAAAAGAATATTTGGCGTATCCTTGAAAAGTTTGTAAAATCCGTTCTTAGCGGCATTGAAACGATCCGACTGAACATGCCTGCCAAATTTGAAAACGCATTCGGTTCAGTGTGGATTTAGTTCTGGTGATGAATGAATGAATGAACTCGGTGTGCCATTTCGCTTTTTTATATAGAAGATTTAGGGTTTCAAAATGATCATTTGATACAGTATAGGCCCAGTGTTTCGGAGGCTGGGAAATATCACCACTGATATTATAATTTCTTTTGGAACACCGGCATCATTCTGAGAAGGGAGAGAAATATTTTCCCTAGTGGTGTGATTTCCCGAGTTTGTAACAACAAATTTCAGCCGCAGACAAAAACCACCAAGTCAAGCAATCCTACTAAGTGAACAGACAGAGATATAGTCTGGTCCAAACAAAAAGAAGACATTCTGGCAAGAAGGAGAAATTACTCCAGCTCGGTCAATAATATTGGTTCAAAAATCATAAATTTGGTGCTAAAATTGTAAGCAAACATTCTGACCTACAATATCTAGATCAAATTTATAAAATTAGTACTGCGAATATTTACCGATCCTGAAGAGTAATATTCGCATCTTGCTATAATGTCTTCGCTTGAACGAGACTATACTAAGTGAACGGAGAAGATGCCTGCAATCTGCATGATGGAAGCGGCTGAATCAAGCAAAGCACGATTTTAGCAAGCAACCCGGTATCTATAGGTATAGGCCTGTGTTGGATATTGGTGAAAATCGGGTATATACATATATATTTCCACAGTGAAATGAGAGACGCTCCATTTCTACCGGGCTTTAGTTTTAATGAGCGGATCGATATAGGCGCTTGTTTCATGGATGAGAAGCATTAAAAAAATTGAGATTTAAGGCCGGGTTTTACACGGTATGATATTTCTATCATCATATTTAATTATATGAAATCATATTATTTGAATTTTTTATATGATTTCAAATGATATTAGCAATATTACCGTGTAATACTGGCCACATATTTAGCATGAGAGGAGAAAAGGGTTCTGTAGGCTATACAAATTTTCCCAAAGTTCTTGAACAAATATTTATTTTCAAATGAACGTGAATTTAATCGAAGCAATTTTCAATTATATGAAACTATGGTGGTTATTTTAGTTTAGATGAATATGATATTTGTAAATAATGAATGAAATGAAGATCAATTTGAATGATTGACATGGATTACACGACATACTCTTATTAGAATATTTCTAGTTGAATAATCCATTGAATATTCTAAATGAATAGATGAGAGAATTTTGTAGAATCTGGATTGAAGATAACATTATAATAATCAAGTTCATGTTAGAAGTCGAAATTGTAAAGGATAAAAAGTGTTATAGTCTATAAGTACAATATTATTAAAAATACTAAGTATAAAAGGGCCAGAATGTCATCACTGTGGAATTGTATTCAAAGGGATTCTATCAGACCTCTAAATTATACAAAATATGAATCTTAATCAAAATCGAAAAAACTATCAAAGTCCTTGTGATTATTAAATGAGTACAGCGGCTGATAGTTTCAAAAATACTTCTGAAATGTAGCAATCTTTTCTTCATGAATGAATCGTATATGAAGGATTGCTGGTTATTAGTTGAGTGGAGGTTTACGTCATATATCCCCATCGTTCGATACTAACGACTCTGTTTCCTCTATTGGAAAAATAACTAGTTTCTACAAGAAAATATCTAGTTAGCCCCATGAGGATTGAATCTTATTCAATTGAATGCCATGGAAAAGGATTCAATGACATAAGAGAAGCAGTAGGCGATGTGATTGCTTGTATTCAATTTCTCGCACATCATTATTTCATCCACTTTCACTGAGACTTTTGTGGGAGGCTTATTATTGTGGTAACTATTGCAGTGATGTGGAGAGGAAATGAAAGAAGAAGAAGGGAAGAGAGTTTAATAAAGGAGGATAGAAAAGAAGGAAGAATGGAGCAGGATGGGCAGGGCCCTCGCGTGGTTTTTTGGCGCCCTGTGCAAGATTTTTGAGGCCCCCCCCCCCCATTACCAGACGAATGCAATCCAACATATTGTGATATATTCAAAGCCAAACCTGATTCTAGCTGCCTTGCATGTTCACATTATTCTCATAAACAATCCCAATGTTGCCATGGTGGTGTGGCAAAAAGGATTATAGGGACTTGCTTATTTCAATGTATCCCAACGTATTTTTATGTATTGGATACGTGATAAGCAAAATCCTACAGGAATTGATAAAAAATAACTAAAGGCTATCTCCATTGAGCAAAACTGTCACAATGGACGGTACTCCATCATTTAAATACAGTCGACTCTCGATAATACGAATTTGGAGGGACCAGAGAAAAAGTTCGTATTATCGAAAGTTGGACGGAAGAGGAAAAATAACTATAGAAAGCAAAATTGTTTGATACTCTGGTTTATTGAATGTAATGATCAAATTTTCGAATGCAGTAATTTAAAACTATAATAATTTAAATTTAAATTGAATTAAGGAACAAGAAATAAAGAAATTTTAAGTTAAGAAATTAATTTGAAAAAATTATAGAATTGTGCAATCAATTGAAAATAGATAACTGTATTTATTTAAATGAAAAAGTAAGTGAAAAACAATATTATTGCGCATATATTCAAAACAAGATTATTATTTTTTGGTGTAAAAGTCTGCAATTTTTCCAAATTTTTTTCATCTTAAACATCTTTACTGAATTAAGTTTCACCTTATGACAAAGAAAGACAAAGACAATATGAACTGGATGAATATGTAGTGAATTTTATCCAAGTTTGATGATGTTCATGTCCAGTAGAAGTTTGTATTATCAAGAGTTTTTGTGCAGAAATTCGAATTATCGCGTGTTGCAGTCGGATCAGGCTCTGCTTTTCGATTCGTATTATCGAGTGTACCTAAATACATTGATTTTGTTCGAATTATCAAGAGTTTTTCAAGGGACCAGGGACTTAGATCGTATTATCAAGAGTTTCGTATTATCGAATGTTTGTATTATGGAGAGTCAAATTTTGTCAGTTTGCTTGAAAGCATTTATAAGGAAGGGAATAATACATTTTCCACAGAAAAATATTGAGAATCATCATAATTATTTCATTTAACTGGAAACAAAGATGTTCTTGTTCTTGAAATCATTCCGAATTCAGCCAGCAGATGGCAGTAGCAATAGGCTGACTTGCTTCGACTTCCATTGGACACGTCTCCAAGCACCGCCTACGATTAAAATGACCGAAAAAATCGGTTAGAAAAGTTTCTAAATTCAACCAGTAGATGGCAGTAGTTGACGAGTGATGTTTCAGGTTTGACTTGGACACGCCTTCATGCCCCGCCTGCTCTTCTCTTATTGGTTGACAGTGTTTCGTGAGTTCTGTCTTAGAAAATGGCTGCTAGCAAGAAAATGATGGATGTTGTATCATTAACAAAAAATTAAGCTGATTTACTATTGACGATCCTGCGCTAATATAATATTTATTCATGCATTCAGGCTGGTAAGATTTTATCAAGTTAGTATTTGAAGAATCTATTTATAGAATTTAGACTCAGTTTTACTTTTCTCGTGTAACTTAGACCAGTACTAGACTTCAATAGTTTCATGCTGTATTAAATGAGATAAAAATATGATTCCGCACTACCATTTTATTGGTATTACCTACTCATTAATTCTATTTTTCATAGGATGAAAATTAATAATATATATAATGAAATAGAACTCAAAAGTTTAAAAAAGTTTGAAAACTACAACAATTCGGTAAAAATATCAGTATTATAGGATTATTATATGGAAGAGTTTTTATTGGAAACTGGCTTGTGATTGGTCGACAGTATGTAAGGGTGTTATCAGCCAACAGTAGAATAAAATTTGAGAGGGGCGTTTATTGGCTTGCTTCATACAGGAGCCTACATTGATCTAGTTTTTTCAATTGCTCAATTCATTATCATCAATAAATTTATGGAGAGGAGATAATTTCTTGTGGATTCAAGTTGTTGGTAAAAAAATACTTCTATCAAATAGTGGAAAAATTATTCTAATAGCCCAATTAAAATTTTTAAAATTCCCGGTTTGCATCATCCGCCGTGGTGCCCCCTTGGCCGTGGCGCCCTGAGGATGGGCAAGAAGAGGAAAGAAAAAAAGATGGAGAAAACAAAACAAATTATAGATGAACTAATGAGAAAAGAAAACGAAAAAGAAGAAGATGATGATGAAGAAGAAGAATAGAAAAAGGTAGACAAAATTAATCAGAAGTTAGGGAATCTGGGTATACTATGGGTCATGGACGGGATGAATAGGAAAGTCAGTAAAGACTAAAAATTTATTGTTTTCTAAAAGTATTTCAAGGTTTCATAGATTTCAAAGGATCATATACATATGAAACTATTTTATTGAAGTTTTTCAGTTTATCATCAGATAATTTGACACCTTGTGAGATCGGACTCCCCCAATATCTTGAGAGTGTATGTAAGTACATAGTGTAATATCTTGAGACTATATCTTGAGAGTGTTTCAATGAAAATTGTGTTCTTTTTTCATATATCATTATCATTACATTCATAAATAAAATCAATCAATGAATCCCCAACTTTCATCTCTTCCATGGTAACCATAGTGCGTCATAAATCCACGTAGTATGTCATTAATACAATTCCATCCCATTATTGATACAATACCTTCAAATTAGATTGATCCGTTAATTTCTGTATCTTCTTGAAAGTGTATTGAACACATAACCTTCAAACCGATTTGATAAATTTATCATCTTGTTCATCTTCTTGAAAGTGAATCTTCTGGGAACCACTCAGCTTAACACTAATACATTTCCTGTATAGGATTATCCCCGCTTTTCAATTAACTAACTGCATTCACCAGCTTACGTCAGTCTTGATTCAATACAAATCAAAACATTCCATAATATACAATCAGTGAATATTGAGTTGAGGAATAGAGTAGAGAGTATACACTGATACAACTCATGAGTATACCTATATAAATTATGAGTAATAGAGACTATGAATGTACATATACAACTCAGAGTATGCCTACACATAATATAGAATAACGAGAAATCTATATTCCCCTCTTATTATTTGAGATTGGACTTGTTGAATTCATCAGTAAACAATAGTGAGCATCACCGTTCATAACGGAAGATTCGTGATTGGAGAAAGCTGTACAATACTGTTTGCTCATATTCCTAGCGCTTACTCAAGCCGACTGAAACAAAGCAGCACAGTGAGGACTTACCGAGAAGTGGCGAGGACTTATACTCTGCCTGACAAAGAAGACATTCTGGCAAGATGCGAAAATAACTCTAGCTCGGTCAATATTGGTTCAAAAATTATAAATTTCGTCTCAAATTATAGATCAGAATGTTTTCTACAAATTGATACCAAATTTAGAATTTTTGAACAAATATTGACGGAACTGGAGTAATTTTCCCATCTCGCCAGAATGTCTTCTTCGCTTGAACAGACTATACAGGACTTCGCAAGCCCGCTTAGAAGACAAAAGCAGCCACGGTTTGATTTCCTTTTGTGCCAAGTGAATGCTTTCTGAAGCTGTCCACACCAGAAGTATTAGTAATAGCCGCGCTACAGAAAAGGTCGTTGTCAAGCTGTTGTACATCTTCATAATGCTTGCAAAATGTAAGTCTATTATTGTGTGATTTTCAATTTGCTGGGCCACTGATTGGAAGTGAGCGTTGTATGTGGTCGAGTATTTCTATGAAACAAGTTGCTTTGTGAGAAATGTGATATTTTGAGATCAAATTATGCCACGAAACAAGTGAATTTCGTGAGAAATTGTATGTTTTGTGATAAAAAATACAAAGATTTGGAGATTGAAATAAGAGATTTTGAACGAGATGAAACCTATTAAATTTTAACTTATCTAAAGCACATCAGTATCAACAAAATAGCCGATCCGCCAATAAAAAAGTACTTCATTTAAAGTAGAAATCATTCATTGAATTTTCAATTGTTTTCCTCTCTTCATTTTTTACCTTCTTTGCTACTAGTTCCTTTCCTTTCGTTCCTACTTCCTTTCCTAATTCCTTCTCTCTATTTCTTTCAATCTTATTACTAATAGAACCATAGGCGTAATTTGGGGGGGGGGGGGGAGGCAGTTGCCCCCCCAAACATTCCCTTTGCCCCCCCCAATAGTCCAGTCAAACTAAGCAACAAAATTAAAAGTTGGAGGACCCAGCTGGAAATTTGCAGATATGATCAGAAAAGGGCGCTGAATAACATACTAAAAGTCCCCAAGACAAGAGTCCTGGTATAAATTCATATATACGTGAAATTTGATAAAAAATTCCAATTTTCAGATAGTAATGGTAGCCTACTGTGTGTAATAATACCTCCACGTTGAAAACAGAACATTTTCACATTAGAGTGACTCCCAAACAGGAACCTGTGGGCAAAAATTATAATGAAATCTTCCTCTTTCAGATGGTTAGTAATTGAATTTAGTCTCATAACATTGCTCATGATAGCCTAGGGTCTCAGGAACATAATTCCAGAAATATAAGCTAATAACTCATCCCAATATTTTTAGTACGTTTTTGTGATATAATATGCAATTTTGGAGGTTTTTGGGGGTGTGAGGGTTCTTTTAAATCGCTGTAGTTCAAAACATATTGAACATAAAAGTGAGAAATTGGTCTCAAATGGAAGAAAAATGAATTTCGCCGCAAGAGATTTAGAATACGATAATGTACGGGTGCTCAATTTATAGTTACAAACTTTATAAGTGAGAAAAATTTCAACCTATCTTAATCCTATGAAAGAATTACCAATTTTTTAAATAATTGTATCTCGAAAACATTTGATGATAAAAAGTTGCAATTATGCAAAAAGTCTTATTCTTTTCAAAATTTTATTGTCTACAAAAAAATACCTATGAAATTTTCTCGTCCAGCGCCATTTTCTGATTATATCTGCAAATTTTCAGCTGGGTCCTCCGACTTTTACTTTTTTTGCTTAATTTGACTGGACTACAATATGATTTCAAGATTCTCATGCTTGAGAAGAATAAAGAACTATACTCCAAATACAATGGGTAAGGATAGAATATCCACTATAACCAAAATTTACTATTTAACTTTTTAAAACTATAACACTTTTTCGATTAAAACTATGAATGATTTATAAGATAAGATTTAATAAGTTAGACACATTGATTCTTCAAATGTAATTGGCCATACAGTTTTGTTTCATTTAAACCTGATTTCTGAGTTTGTGGGACATTTTAGATTTAGGCTGTTTATTGACTGAACCCGTTTTATTTAAAATTGAATCATCTACAAATTTCACCCACAGAAAAGTAAGTTGAAGCATTAGGTAACCATGTTGAACTTCTTTGAACTTGAAAAATGCTGATTATTTTCATATTTTAGCAAATATATCAATAACCACTGCAGATACGAACTTCTAACCAGTTCTAGTCAACCAGGACCAGTGACCAGTTCTCAGTCCTATAGAAAAAGTCTTTTGTATGTACGTAATCGCTTGACACAAAGCTATAAAATTGTAGACGATTATTACCACTCAACAAAATTAGTCTAGTTTAAAAAAAAAATTCTGACTCAGGGATTTGAGATGGACCCCTGTACTTGGTCTCATCTGGAGATAGCCTAATGAAAAAGGAAGGTTCTAATCTATGAAAATTTCTCTCACACTGGAAAAAAATCGCGAAAAATCTGTTTGAGGTTTCAGAAAAACTTGAAAATCACTCTTTTTCAACTTAAACCGCCTAAAAATACTGCTCAATAATCGACTATGCCATGTAGAATACCTTAAATTGTAGTCGGCCAATCTAAGTAGACTACTTCCCTCTCCACCCAAGAAATAGCTACGTTTTCAGATTGTAAGAAATTGAATCTTCTTCGAATCCTCGGTTAGACCCCATATCTGTATGTAGAATTTCATCCTCGACATGCCAGTAGTATTAAAACGGTTCCTGGGTAAAAGGATTCAAAGGAAATTTGATTTTTTTGATAAAATTGAAAAAGCGCGGAAATATTATTTTCTGTCGTACTTTTATCACTTCTCTCACAATCATTAGTTGTAGTAAAAATCATGTTTTTATGTCAAAATGACAAGGAGAATTCGTGCTTTCTAATGGTTTTTGAATTTTTCATATCCGACCAACAGTTTCTATTTATGAATATGTTTGTCAATGTCGAGTCTACTCGAACAGAAAGCATGAAATTTTCGACGATCTAGAAACTTTTTTTGTTTAAGAAGATAAGTGGGTGGTGAAAGCGAGAAATTTGTTCAAAAACAATTGAAATTTTTTTCCAAGTGTCAAAAATAGTCGGAAGCCCTCTGAAGCTAGAGTTTCAAAGTAAGAAGAGAGGTATTCGCTATGAGCATCTACCGTGCTGCGGCTCTGGTGGATTATCGTGTGTACTTTTATACGCGTTTTAGCATACAAAGCATAGCGCTAAATGGGAAAAACGCATTTATAATTAGAATGGAATTATTTGCTGCTTCATGCATTTCTCAGTAATTAGAACATGATATTTAGGATAGGAATGTTAGTTATTGATAGTATTATAGCTCATTATATTAGAAAAATCCTAGTTTTCAAGTATTTGAGAGCAGACAACTGCAAACAGATGTATTTGAGAGTCGACAAAAACTTTGAGATAACAGCTGATTAGTTATCTTACATGAAAATGAAAAATTGGTGCAAGCTCACATTTATTTGAAAAATTGAATGATATGAATATTCCTTATTAAAACATAATCAATAGAGTTTTTGCGTTGATAAAAACAGCTTATTAGATTAACTAACATAAAAACTATTCATGTACATTACCTGATGTACAGGTTAAAATGGAGCACTCCATGGTCCTACTTGATCGACAAATTCTTTTGCACGTAAACAAAACAATAAGGTTAGCTTCACCTATCAATATTTATTCAATGCAGTGAACCATTCTTATTATTGATGAAACTTATGTATGGCAACTGGAAAAGTGTAGAACTTGAAATTTCCATTGCATGTTTTATTTTTACAATCCGGAACACAACAAATTCTCCAGGACATTATTTTAGGTTTAGCCCTATCTCCTCCAATGTTAATTCTCTCAATTTTTCGCCGAAATGATCTGCCAATAGCGCCTCGGTCGCCAAAAATATCCTTTCCACCCACTTGCACACAGCGAATAGGCATGAATCATTGTATGTTAAAGATTGAGAGATTTGGAGTTGTTGAAGCTAATCGACTTAGATTTTCGAGCTGCGAACAGCTGGTTTATCATAAAAAATAGTGAGTTTTACAACACCGCATGATTTTTCCGAAGCTATGCTGTCACTTTATTTTAACATTCAGTAGAATGTGTTTGCATTAGAAGAAGTTCCAATTTCACACAATCTGACAACGAAGATATTTCTTGGGTGGAGGGAGAAATAGTCAACTGATGTTCCGCCAACTATAATGTGAAATTATTTATTCTTCCCAACAATACCTTTAAAATTTAATTTTGACAAATGATTCTTGAGATATTGACAATTTAATGACTGTAAGTAAGTAGACCTACTTGAAAAATATCTAAAAATAACTGTTTTTATCCACATTGAGAATGGGCTTAGCTCCCGAAACATGTATGTGTTTTTTATAATTTTTTATAATTTTAATGTTTTCAAAAAAAGGGTGTTTGATTTTTATTTACTTTTCTATTCTATATCTAAAAATCTATGGTTTCCGGATCCGGCTGTTACACCTTTCGTGACACTCTGTTTATCATCAATATTTTATGCTCAAAAAATAGGGATTTCGGCATTTGATTGTCTATAGAAAAGGCGTTCTAAAACACAGTTTTGAAGTATACTTTCACAAAATTTGCCAGGGAGAGGCCCCCACGCCCGTTTGGCTGAGGAGGTACACCCCAGGCCCATTAGAGCCCCCAGTATTTGATTCAGTTTGGTATTGAAGTAGATAATGTCTTACATACATAAGAGAATTATCAGTGATCATTAACCACTACCCAGAAGCGAATCTGCCTCCGCTTTGCCCCCCCTTTAATGCAAATTTTGAATTTACGCCCCTGAATAGAACAAAACATAATGCATCTCAAGCTCAACATGACCTAGTAAAGCTAGTTTATTGTTTCTTCTTTCTATTCTTTTTCCCTTCTCTTTCTCTCCTTGTTTGCTAGTTTTTCTGTTCCCTTTTTTCTCTTCTTCTTCTCTTCTACAAGTAATAACGTTCCCGATCTCTCGAAATCTTCTTGACAGCGTCTTGTTTTATTCTGGGAATGTAATTTCTCCATGATTGCGAAAAGAATTGCATGCCACAAAAGGTAAGTACATGCTTTTTGTCCTATTTTTATAGCTTCTCTTCTACCTCGCTAGACATATCAAAGCTCTGAAAGCCTTCAGTCAATATTGAAAGAGCTGCACTGTCCTATCTTAACGTACATTTCTCCATCTGGGATTTAATTCCAGTGAAATAATGCAAGTCAATTGGAATGAATCGACTGATAAGAACAAAGGCTACTTGAAAACAAAGACTGCTGTTTGGTTGGGAATCGAAGTATTGAACTTAATTCGACAGAAGGAAGGTTGGGGAATCTGTGGGAATAAAGTTTGAAGAATCGCTAGAGTTTCTGCTCTTGACCGGAATTTACTATTCTGCACTAGAAGTCAATACAATGCTCAATTCCAGAAACTCTAGGATTCTTATCATTGGATACTTTTTGGATAGCATTATCCATTGAAATTGGAAAAGAACTGGTACATGCTAAGCCTAGTTTTCCTCTTTTATATTATAATATATCTTATCAATTTAATAGCTGTATTGATGAATAAATGATTGATTGATTGTTATTGAAAAAAACACATGGAAACTATAGAACGTTTAGAACATGGACTATAGAACATGGTATGAACGCTTTATGATATTCAATTATCGAGAGAATTTTAAATATTAATTTGATGTTGAGAATTAATGACAATATAATGCTAATACAGTAATCACTTCTAAAAATGAGCTACTACCAAATAATATTTTACATTATCAACTTATAATGTAGAATGTCATTGAATAGGGAATGTATTCATTTTTGAAACTGCATACAGTAGGCTATGTACTTTTCATTCTCATTGATTTTCAATTTCTAATGAAGCTTTGTGATCGGGCAAATTCATTTAATTTGATAGTATATTAGTGATAATTATCATGAAGCAAAATTATTAATCACTTTTCTACTTGCTTTTCCAACATGATAAAGATAAACAAATTTTATAATTCTCGCCCTCTTAAAACACATTTACAAGCTTTCGAAGCAAGACAAGGCTTTTTTTATTTGGGCTGGAACACGATGTTGAAATTTAGTTGTTTTTTCATTTTTTATTTTACCCAACCCATTTCACCCATCTACCTATTTCAGCATAATTTCTCAAAAGGTCTGTATGAAGGATATTTATGTTTCTTTTGTTGTCAAGATTTGTAAGGTATAGCTAACGTGATAACCGAGTTCAGAATGAATTTTTTTAATTTTTAATAATTGTACATTCTGTCTCATGACAATAATAAAAGTTTCTATTCTCTTCACCGAGGCGACAAAGTGCTAGAGCTGGGTGATCCCCAGCACTCTACGATAACTACTGCTTATTTGATTCAACTGCAATTCAACACTAGTGATTTGGATTTTCCTTTGATGGATTTTCCTCGTGGAAAAAACGAAATACAGAAGTGAGAAATAAGTGGAGTTAGTAGAGAGGAAAAAGACATTGTACGAGTTTTCGCTGAAAAGGCCAAGGACATTTAATTCACTACCAAAGAGAATAATAGAACTACTGCTGAACAATTCCGACAGGTAGGACGCTCTAGTAGCAAAAGTACGTACTACGAGAAACACATGATAGCAACAAGGGCGAAAGGAAGATGTTTGATTTCTTGCTCATACTTATTTTGAAATATACTTCATGGATCTGAATTCTATTGGAATTAGAATATAAATGCACTTTTATTTCATCCTCTAGCTTACGGTACTTTAACAAGTACGATACTTCATTAAAATTTATTTTTCTACCCCAATGATTTGGGGAGAGGTCGATTATGGTTGTGTCCTTCAAAACAGGTGAAGTGCTGTACAGTAAAAGATACGGGCACTTCACCCGTTTTGTGGGTACGAGCCGCCAATGGGGTATGTAGGCCTAGGCCTATTCTTGATAAAAGAATGACATTTTCTTTCTTTTTAGGATAGTGTTAATCTGTTAATAAAACTTTCAATGAAATTTGTTTTCAGTATCGTCGATGATTTAAAAAATGTTGATATCAGAGACCACTTAATACTATGCACAATATTATAAATAATATATGATTTCTACTGAAATGTACATTCAATAGATAAAAAAATTTTATCCGATTATAGTTACAATGTGAGCAACTCTTATTGCTCTCCAATACTACTCTAAAGACAGCTTTAGAGCAGTTCTCTGAAAGTCTGAATTATAAAATGAAGTTTCTCGATCTGGGAAATTAGAAATTATTAGAAATAACGACTGGTAAAGTAGAAATTAAGGACTTTTCAAGTAAAGATTTTGGAAATTTTTCAATACTCCAGCCTTTTGTTGATTCTTATACAAGCATCTTCAGTTCCTAAGTAATATCAAAGAATGCATGGAGATACACTTTATATTCACTGGTAATATCTAGTCTATAAGAGATCATTTTTTCTATGTATACTACTTGATTGATACACGATACACATTTTCTCAGTCTTCTGGTGGGCCTCAAGATCTTATCCAACGCAGAATTATGTCCAGCCTTTTTTCTCAACCTGTGTGGTTACTCAATCAAGATGCAAACTACAACAGCTGATTATTATGCTGCTGAGTGCTTTAAAACAATTATTACAGCAGTTTGTAATTGTAAAAGAATTACCGTATAACCAATAATGATGTATCATTGTAAATAACATACCCTGTGGTTACGTTACAATGCATTATAGTCAAGGACTTTTCGGATAAAACTAGGTTTTCTACAGTTGTCTGCCAAGCAAAGAAGACATTCTTAAGATGAAATAATGAATCCAGCCTTTGATCAATATTACTCAAAAATTGTCGATTTAGTCTTGTTCGTGTGAAACATTCTGAACTACAATTTGAGGGGAAAAATTCATAATTTTTTAATAAATATTGATTGAGCTGGAGTCATCTTCCCATCTTGTCGAATGACTTCTTTGCTATGAAAGAATATAGGTAAACTAAAAAAATAAACGACCTTGCCTTTCAATTCAACTTGCAAACATGATGCATTCTATGGTCTTCATCTTTTTATCATTCTTGGGCATTATTACATTGGCTTGGAATCACAGCAATCGAAATGTTTTTCAATCAGCATTCTACTAGTACTAGTTGATTTTTTATCATTCATAAACATATATTACACTTTCATAAATCAATACAAAGTGATTTTGCAGAAGAAAATTTTCTTATACTGTATCAAAACTCATAAATAAAATTCCTCATCAATTACTGTAGTAACTTTAGTAATAAACTGGTAAAATATATTAATGAGTGGTTAGCTTTAAATGACATTCTATTTTAAATGTGGTACAAAATCTCCGAAGTCTCTTGAGAAAAAATTTCTAATTCTATTGGGGTCTTCCTTAGCCTTTCTCTCATGTCCCTTTTGTATTTCCTTTCTTTTCTTTCTTTCTTTTCTATTTCTTGTAAATTCCTTTTGGTCTGTAATTTTCTATTCAGATTAGTTAATTTCTATCAGATTTTCTATCAGTTTTGTAATTTAATTTTTACTGTTTATTCTATATTTTTCAATCCTTTATTTTTACTGTATATAAATTTTTAGAACACTTGGCCTCTGCGCACAGGTCTCTTAACCTTGCAGAGACCTTCCTTATGTTCACGGTATTATTCAATTTTATACTTATATTATCATTCTAATGTAACTTGATTTTCAATTTTAACTCCTGTTATTATTGTTAATGAATAAATAAACGATTTATTTTTATTTAAAGTGAGCTTGTATTGATAAACTCTTGATAAAAATCAAGATTTTCTTTTAAATGAGAATATTTCTTTACCAGGCATATTTTATAGCCGATTAATTTATTATATATTGAGACAATCTATTGCATTTATTTACAAGCGACACAGATCAGAATATTTGATTTTAAAAAATTTAAATTTAATTGGCCTAGAAAGCCTTTCTAAAGTTTTGTTCTTGTTAGGTATTGCTCTGCCTTGTCTTGTTTTTCTTGTTCTTTTTCTTTTTGTTCTTGTCTTGTTTTGTTCTTTGTTCATTGAATTTACATTATTATTGTTCACTATGATTGTTATTCATTTATCATTTACAGAAATTTGAATTCTAGTACGGTATATAGATATTTTATTAATTTGAATTGTTTTTTTTTTCAAAGCTTCTACTTTTTTATATTGCAGGTGGTTATTATCTATTTTTTGTAGTATAATTAATCATTCAAAGAAATAATAATGTGTGTTGAAAAATGTTTTCAAATTGGCAAAATAGCATAAAATTTTATCAGAATCAAATAATTTCATACTGTTATTAGTTTTTGCTAAATTTCCCAAATTTTAATTCATTATATAAGATAGCCTACATTGAACTTTATTCAGTATTCAATAACATGTACTGTTTAACAAAGTACCTACCTAATAATATTCACGTTCCGTGCGACTGATCACAGAAATCATCTAGGAACAATTGGAATGACTACTTGACTAGATAGATAAATAAACAGATGACTTTATTTTCCACTAAGTAAAGTTTTACTACACTGCAACTGAAACCAGGATATGTTTTTGAAGGATTGCTGGAGTCACAGTAGGATTATTAATGTATGTTAGATTGTTAGTGAATGAAAATAGAAATTACAGTACTCTTTCTAGTAGTTTTTATTTGAACTCAACAAGTTTCGCTTTCTTCCAAGGTGTTCAAATAAAAACTACAAATAAGGGCACAAAGATTATAAAATATGAATAGTCGCTATTTGACTGGATAAAGTAGAATAACCTGGAATAGTTCAGTTCAATAATTGTTTTATCCTTGTTCAAACGTTGAGACTCTTAAAGTCACTTAAAGTGAGAAGTAAAACAGATTGAAGGTTAAACAGGAATCTATCTGCTTCCATCCAGTTTCTATGACAATAATTGCCTCTCTTTTTTAGTGGTTGTGGTTTTCTAGTAGTTGTGGTGTGCATTCAAACTCAACCGTACCTATTTCAAACTAGTTCGGTCCCACATCTAGGATCTGGGTTGCCTTGCAGCTTGCAAAGTATACTTATAGATTAATAGATAATCCATCATAATTATCACTTGATCAATAATTCGAATCAACATTTTCTTTTAATAGAGAACGCAGAATACATAAAAATCTGAAAAATATTGTGAAACCATAGAATAATAGAACTCTCTATTATAGAACTCTAAATCCTAGAATCCTCTTTGGTGAAGCTATTCAAGAGGAACATTGTAAAAAACATAAATTGAGAACAAGATCATTGGATTAAAATTTAATTTAGATTATTATTAAGAACAAATTTCGGACTACCTCATTCTAGTCTTTTCAAAGTTAATAACTGGCAGTCTTTTTATTTAATATTGATAACTACCTCAATATGACCTCTATACAGAAGAAAAAGGTTTTGACAAACTATACAAAAAAAAGTTTTGAATATTGAATTTACAAATTTTGTACTTATTGGAAACATGTAGGAGTATTCCAACATTAGAATATGGAACATGGAACATAGGAACATTGAAAACATATTTTTAATTGAAATGTATGAACCGCCTAAAGCATGAACCTCTTTTTTTAATATACCTTGATAAAAGGTAACAATATTTTTATTTCAGTAGAATATCATTAATGGTAGACTTTTAGACCAAAGTGAATATTTTTCTCGAAAATACGAATCGATTAACTATAAAGAGATTGTTTAGTCATTGTTGTTTAGTGTTCATAACATTATATGCATAGATTGAATATTTTCACGCTAGCCGCCGTTCCTTTGCCAAACTTTCCTCTGTAGATTAAAATTAATGAAATATTTTAAAATTAAGTTGATTAAAATTGAGTAAAGGACCATTCGCTCAGATGTCAAGCTTTTTCAAAGGGACCCAACATCAATAATCAAATCACTCTTCGAACACTATTTAAAAAATGTTTAACAAATTCTAGTCTTATCAGAGTTAAGATTTTAGCCGTTCTCTAACATTTCAAACTCGACTGCTATAGTCTGTCCAAGCAGAGAAGAGCCTCTGGCAAGATGAGAAAATGACCCAAGGTCGGTCAATATTGGTTCAAAAATTATAAATTTGGTCTCAAATTGTAGATCAGAATGTTTCCTACAATTTGAGATCGAATCAATAAGTTTTGAACCAATATTGACCGAGTTGGAGTCATTTACCCATCTTGCCAGAGGCTCCTCTTTGCTTGGACAGACTATAGCGTTCATTGACCTTGCGGCTCGTGGCAACTGACCGCACGTCCTAGTCAGCTGACTCCAACGAAAGTGGCAGTTGGTGGAGACTATAATTTATTTTTAGCTCTGGCAGGACAGTCGGCGAGTGGTCCACCACAGGATCCTAAGTCAAGAACGAACCCTGCAAACTGTTTCGCTCTTGTAGGACGTTTTCAGACTGTCCTGACAGTGCTGAGTATTAATGACAGACATTCGACAACCGCCAATTTAGTTGAAATCTACTTTATAATTATGTGACCACAATGACCGCGTCGTAACTTCATTCATTCGGTTTCTAGGTGAATGAGAGTGAGAGAGCCGAACAAGGAAGATGGATGAATAGAGACAGAGTGAAAATAAGACGCATCAGAAAGATGGATAAAAATAAAGGAGAAGGCGAGAGAGAGAGAAAGAGAGTGAGAGAGAAAGAGTATCAGAGAGGGAGTCGCATCAGAAAGATAAATAAACAGAGATAGATGGAGTGAGTTGGGGAGAGACTGATGAAAAGAGTGGAAGATAGTAAGAGAGAGTTCAAGAGAGTGGTTAAACGAAAAGAGTTATCAATGAAGAATTTAAATAGAGTTCAAGATTGAAAAGATTTCAATTCATCAGTTTTTAAAATTTACACTTTTATCAGAGATGTTTCAGAACTTATCCATAATTTAGGTAAGTGAAACAAAGGTTGTCAGATCCACAAAGTTTATTTAAATACCATACCATACTAGTTTTACACTGATGATGATGCCCTGAGCATTGAAACCTAAGCATGGTAATTTAAATAAACTTTGGATCTAACAACCTTCGTTTTCACTTACCTAAATCATCAGTTTTTCCAAATAATGTACGTCAAATCAATTTAAAATCAATGTCCAGTTAAATTTGTGACGAAGCTTGTTTTCTCATTGTTCTTTCATATTAATTCAACTTGAAAAGTACTTCAACTAAGTTAAATCGAAATGTTTAATCATTGAGAAATAGAATCAACACATTTCCAATATAGGCGATCCATGAGATAGATAGAAATAAAGATAAATTGCCTTTATGGCGGAGTTAGGACTCTTGGTCCTCTCTACCACACAATCATATGAACGTTGTAAACGTCTAGTATCAACGATCACCTTCCTGGGTCAATATTGCACTCTGTATCTCTACTGCGTATCAGGAAGCCGTCGTGTAGAGGCCTTAATGCCAGGTTTATACGATGCCAATTGGCGATACAATTGTATTCTGACAGTTGTCTTCTTAAACCTACAGCTGATGTAAAGTATCTATTGTATCTCTTGATTTTAAAACGATCATCTAGGCATAGCTGAATGAAAACTCTACTTGACAACATCAGCTGTTGGAGCACACAAGAAGCAGTCTTCTGACAATAATTGTCTGGCCAATTAGCATCGTATAAACCCGCCATGAGAGAATAATCATTCTCTCATGAATAATCATAAAATTCATTATATTCATAATCGGCAAACATTATTATAGATTATTTTTTATTGTTCTCCACAAGTTCTTATATACCTATTTGATTGATTGTTATATTTTTCCACAGATATAATGATTATTATAATTGAACATGAAGAGTAATACAGAATTCAATAGAGTGACAGTGTCAATCAATCAATAAAATTTTTTATTGTTTTTATCAGTACCGTAGTACAAGTATTGAATCTTCATCAATGAAGACTCAATTGAAGTTATATCAATAGACCCTAACAATAACTATCAATAAGACTTATTGAAGTTTTATCAATAAATGGAGAGTGGGTGAGAGAGTTATCAATAAATATATTGAGAGACTTTTCTTTTCAATGAAGGGGAAGAGACTGGGTAAGAGAAAGAGCGAGTTATTGTGAGAAGAGGAGACTCATCGGGTGAAAAGTGAGACAGTCGACAGAGTGGATAGTCCAGGATGATGTCGACCTACTTGTGAGTGCGCGTGCATGCACCAACCTTGTCTGGAATGTGAGTTAAGCTGGTGAAACGCACTTTCTTTTCCATCTCACTACTTCAACACTGCTTGCCATTCACTTTTGCATGCCTACTTCAAGACTTTTCAATGGTTGAAGAATTGTTTCCAGCATACTGGAGAACAGTACCGCATTTCTCACTAGGCCCAGGCCTAGGGCGCAAAATTTTGGGGGCGCAAAATTTTAAGAGGCGCACACACGAGCGTGGATAAGAATGATATGATCGGACAATAAGCGATCGAAAAATTTTTGTGCAGCTAGCAGCAAATATTAATTTATCTCCAAAAGAAAATATTCTAACTCAACTTCAAATAATCAAACAATAATAAATGATTTAGCGACCGACATTCACAGTGTTATGAAATATGATTCATAGTTATCACACGTGTACGCTGACGCGACCACCCGGAGAAATAACGAGAACTTTTGTAGAATCCAAGCAAAGAAGAAAATTTCTATAAAATAAGAATTTGAGGAACTTCTTATCACTGTATGTTTCTTGACTTGAATGTTTTTTGCGGAAAAGTTGGACTTTGTTAGACCAATCTTTCTAATGAAGCTATAAAATTTGATTGTTTGTTAAGTATAGATTTAAATTATAAATCTTAACGTAATGTGAGTATTTTCTTATTTTCATTCTTTGTGAATGTTGTCCATCATAAACGTAAGTTGTATTATTTTAGGGTTGGAATAGAAAAGTTACTAAAAAACTCACATTTTTCAAGTTATCTAGGCCTATTATATACACCATCCTAATAACTTTTGATAGTACAATATCATCAAGAATAATTAGTATGTTTTACTAAGTTGTAGTGAGCCTATATAAATAGATTTCTTCAATCTAAAACAGTAATGTATGTGTATGGGGTGTCGTCATTGGCCGTGGGGAAGGGGAGGAGTTCAGGTGTAAGGGGAGGGAGCGCTTTTTTGTCTGTGGGCCTAGGGGCGCTGAACTGCTAAATGCGACACTGCTGGAGAACCCGCCCACAGAAAACATTTAGCATATGAATCACAAAACATTAAATACTCTGGAATCGCCCAAAAACAAGAAAGCCAAGAAAGTCTAAAGAATAAAAAAAACTCATATTTTTTTAAATCTCAATTTTCCGCCATTGTTATCTCGGTAACAATGCGTTTTGGGGGTTTGTCCCATTCCCATGGAACTTTTCTGTCTACTTGGTGTGAGGAATCAGCCTGAGAAATATTGCACATTTCTCCTGAAACACCCTGTATAGTATTATTACTTGTATTTAGTACTATTTCAGAAATATGTTATACATTGAATACAACTAAACAGTATTGAATAGTACACACAGTATTGAATAATGCACATAGTATACAATATTTTCTAGTTTTTATCTGAGGGTAAAGCGCACATAAGCTCTAACAAATTGGAAAAAATATCATTTTTTTTGAAAAATCTCAATTTTTCGCCTCTGTTATCTCGGTAACAAAGCGTTTTTGGATTTTTTCAATGGAATTTTTTTGTTTACTTGGTGTAAGGAATCGGCCTGAAAAGTATTGCACATTCCTCCTGAAATACCCTGTATAATAATACTTTTAGTGCAGTACCTAACTACCTATAGCTGTACAGTTATGGCTTCAGGTTCAATGACCTCCGCAGAGAATAGAGGTCAGTGACCCCTAGGGACTGAGAAACAAGTGGACAGAAAGAAGAAGTCACTAGATCCGGTGAAAGAGTAGACCTTTTAGAAGTTAGTGGAAACGATAAAAAGTGGTATAAGTGTGGGATTGGTGTGCTATATAGAGAGAAGTCAGAAGGAGGAGGAGGAGGAGTTTGAGGAGGAAGAGGAGGTGGTGGAGGAGGAGGAGGAAGAAGAGGAGGAGAAGGAGGAGGGAAAGGAGAGAGAGGAGGAGGAGTAGGAGGAGGAGTAGGTAGAAAGGTGTGAAGAGGAGACAGAAGAGGACCTTGCAAGGACGCGAGAAAGTGACCTCCTACCCCTCCTCCCCATAATCTCATCATCATCCTTCTCCTTCTCCTCCACCTCCCTCCACGCGACACACCCACCGTTGCATCCGCCTTTCTAACACAATTCGCGCAAGTCGACGGTCCAGATACGAAAGGAAAATTAGATAAGTAATTATTATCATTGGAGTGAAACTGGAGTGACCACATCTTGTGAAAATAAAATAAGTTTTAAAAAGAGAGTTGCAGAGTATAGCATAAGTGGAGTAACCACATTCACACTGAGTGAATGTTGGTACACACATTTTCAACTACAGTAACAAGTTTTCATTTTATTTTTATTTTTTTCATTTTCATTTTTAAAACAACATTTAATGTAGGCCTAGTTGAAATTTTGATAAAGGTGGGTTTCCATCAAGGTTATTACAAAATACAGGGGTTTCCATCACTACAAATAGCGGGCAAGATGCAATAGAGACACGTGATTCTATGGAGGAACTCGAAACAAATATTAACTGACCAGTGTGCATTGTTGTAAAAACTCCGTGTTTCTAATCAAAAATATTAATGTTGAAGAGAAATTTGAATAGCGTCTAGCCATCCAATCTCACAGTTGAAATATTGTAATGATTCATTCACTTCAAATTTCAAAACCGATGAGTATTGGAGTAGGCTATTGTCTATAATAGAAATATAAAATATTAACACAGTTGAATAGGTAAAGTATTCATCTGAATCAAAACAGTATGTTCTTATCTAACAAAATTCAGTGCATACTTAGTGTTGTAATACTGTCATCTTTATGAGCAGACAGGGTTTTAAATATCATCTAGTACAGTAGCTACTATCATAGGGAAATGTATGTATGTCTGGCTCAACAGCCCATGAAGGGCCTAGGCCTACCAGCTGGTTGCCAGTTTCAAATTCACTCTATTATACAGCCCGTCCAAGCCAAGAAGACACCCCGGCATGACGGGAAAACGGCCCCAGCCCGGCCAATACTGGCCCAAAAGCCATAAATTCTCAATCAGAACTCACAGTCCCCGAACCAACACTGGCCGAGCCGAAGCCGCCCCCTCCACCCCGCCAGAATTCCCTCCCGGCCGGACAGACCATACAGCAAACAAATAATCATCAACCAGGATAGAAGTACTGTGTGGTTAGCACGATGATCCTCTTAACAATAAGCCAGTCTCCGCAACCAATTGGCGGTGCAGAACATCACTGAATAACATGCAGTTAATCAGTTAGAGTGTAATGCGACAATTACTATTCCTCCAGAGACGGGAAACGACTGACTGTCTTTACTAACGACAGCCAATCTCCCAAAGGAGAGTATCATAGGAAAATAATAGTATGAATTACAATGAAGAAAAGCAAGTCACAGAGAGATAGAAAAAGGACGTAAGACACAGCAATGCTTTCTCTATGCTATGTCCTTCAATGATGGAGTTTAAAAATACATAATCAACCAATCAAATAAGAGCTAGGAGATATGTCTTCAAACTTTGAAAATGTGACCCAACAGCTACTGCTATCTAGCAGATGAATTCGAAAATAAGACAGTTCAAATGGCCGACCAATCAGCAGCAAGGAGGCGGAGCTAGTGTAAACATTGAGTACATAACCCAACAGCTGCTGCTACCTAGCGGCAAGATTCAGAAAGAAGACTACTACTTTTTTCCATCTACTTTATCATAATTGACTTCATTTCATTTCATGCGTTTCTTTTCATTTTATTCAATGACATTATTACACAAATCATAATAATATCATCATTATTATAACCAGGTAAGAAAAACTAGGCATAGTCTGTAAAAAATTTCGATAGATAATGAGTGAAATTATCTATTTAACCAATTGAGTTCATTATTCTACTAATCATAACATTGAAAAATAAATTTGCAAACGGAATTTCAAATATTTCTCTACAGCTCATTTTTTTCAAGATATAAACGGAAATTCTCAGCACCATCAACTATCAAATTTTCGGTACTCCTATCAAGTGTGTGATAGGATATGATAGATAGTGTATTTCATCATGCTACTACAGTGAACCCCCGGTTCTATCTAGTTCAAGAAACCGAGAAAAATTGTTTCTCCTGGACATTCTCAAAAGGTTGATTGATGCAAGATGTAAGAGCAACATACTCTACATTGAGTGGAGAGTGAACGTCCCAAGGGGATTTGTAATAAATACTGATCTTGATGTTTTTATTTCAAGCACAATAATAATGAATGTATAAATGATAAAGATTAACATAATGATTATATATTATAACTGATGATAGAGCAGCAACTGAAAACCGTATGTTGCGATTCCTAATAAATCTATAGTTAGACAATTATTATTTCATTTTATTCCAAGATATAAACGGAAATTCCGTTCACTAGGAAAAGCCTAGTGAATGAAAACCTAGTGAGAAGAGATAATATAGTCTTCATATTCAAAATGAATAAAGGTTAAATCAGTTAAAATATACGGAAAACTGAATTTCCACCATTCATGTACTACTCCCTCATTTTTCACTAATACAGTATTTCCATCAATCCATGTATTGGATACTCCAGTATTCTATCACCTTTTTTATACACTTTTTATCTAGTTACTCTATCTAGGGAAAAATCTCTAACACGCCATATATATACCATAATAATTATGTTTTCAATTATATCTCGGCTCATAGGCCACATAGAGAATTCTGGTTTTCACTAGTTGATTAGTTCTTTCCGACACTACAATTTGAGCAACGTTTCCATTGAATACTGTGTTAATTAGTTTTTCAATTAATAGTACATTACACTACAAGCACAGAAAGTAGGTGTTTACGGTATGAGGATAGTTTCCTGGGCGTTGCTTGCCGAGCCCTGGAAAATGTTATCCGAATACCGTAAACACCTTTCTGTGAGAGTTGAGTACGATACTTTTCGCCACACTGCGAGAATAAATAATAAATATTGTATAAGAATGTTTGCGGCGATCGCTGATTTGAACTGAAGTAGCCTACGGCAGAAAGCAGTGCATTGTCACCTGATCTAGCGGCCGGATAGGTAACTACCAGTCTCTTTCTGTGCACTAGCTCCGAAAGAGCCCTCTTTCGGAGCTAGTAGCAAAACAGCCTGTAAATGGCGTCTTCCGAATCTCTTTAGTGCACAGAAAACAGCTGCTTTCTGTGCAGTGTGGCGAAAATAAATAAAATTTGAAGTGAGACAATTTTGATGTGTTTATTTGTGAATCAGATGCTAAGCAAACTCCAACACTTAATTTTCAAAGGTATAATTATGTGGTTATCAGATGTACACATGATGAGTATGTTCTTTTAATTTTTTTCCCTTTCAACTCCAAAGTCTCCAAAGTGTCTCCACGTTCCAGGACTCGATTGTTATATGTGTGATTTCAGTCAAAATTTTAGAATTTTATATGAATTTTTTAGTGCATTCGAAAAAGTGTTTATATTTTTAAAAATTACTGTTATCACTGATACAGTATTTCCATAAATCCATGTAATGGATACACTCTGTAATGGATACAGTATTCTATTGCCTTTTTTTATAGATATTCTTTGATTATATAATCTGCTGTTGAACAGAATGCCACATTTCGAAACCCAGGATGATTATGAAGATGGGCTCAGACGAGTAGTGAGTGACGTGACTGCAATCCACCTGTTTCTGGAAAGCAATGACATTTTTCTAGTGAAGCAATTAGCTTTTGAAATCATCCCGCTATTAGTGGCACGCTACACTTGATTTGACCGGTTTTAAAATGGCCGCCAGTGTGTGTGCGTGTGCGTGCGTGTACCATTCAATAATTACAGCGCTGGCTTGTTTCAGGTAATCCTTCAAAAGTGATTTTTTCTTTTTTTCTCATCTTTTTTCAACTCAAGCAATTAGCTCTCAGTTTTCCATGATTATTTTCTCGGGCATGGAATGCAATTAGGATTCATTTCCTCTAATTTTTATACCCATCACACGTAATGAGAGCATTGCTTAGTGAGCTACTTCCCGTCAGCTGTTTATTATTGAGATTTTGTTCGTTTCAGTGATGTTTGAAACCACTGACGGCTCGCACCCACGAAACAGGTGAAGTGTCCGTATAGCACTGCACGCACTGTACTGTATACTGTACTGTAGTGCTATACTGTATAGCACTTCACCTGCTTCGTGGACACGAGCCGTCAGTGCTTGAAACGTTTGTAAAACGTTAAACCGACAGCAAGTGAAATATCTGGGATAAAGCATAAAGAGAGATTCTAGTAAAGTAAATATAAAAACACAGAATTTCAAATGATATAGGAGGTATTATCAACTTTAAACGGTAGCTGTTATAGTTTGTCCAAGCAAAGAAGACATTCTGGCAAGATGTGGAAATAACTCCAGCTCGGTCAATATTGGTTCAAAAGTTATAAATTTAGTCTCAAATTGTAGAAATCATTCTGCGCTGCAATTTGAGATCAAAATCATGATGTTTGAACCAATATCAGTGAGCTGGAGTCATTTTCCTATCGTACAAGAATGTCTTCTTTGATTGGACAGACTATGCAGTAGTTTTTTGAGCTACTGTACATCATCAAGTGATCAAAGGGATTGTAAATAGAAATAAAAGGATGGTTGAAGAGTTTTATTGTAAATGCCTATGATAAAGTGTAGATAAGTACCTTTGAATTACCTCTGACCCTGAATAGTACAGACTTATAATGTATTTTAGTTCAGAGTTATCATAAAAACTGTATTATGGTTTTTATTGGTATTAAACTGTATTATAGTATTAGTATTGGTTCAGAGTTATCAAATAAATTTAGTATTATCAAATAAATTTAGTAACCTTTTCAGTTTCCGAATGTGTAATAAATGCGATAATCAGATATTATTCTAGTAAATGATAATCATGAATGATGAGGAATATATAAATTTGGAATTGTCAGGAAATTATAAAAAATAATTTGAAATTGTCAGGAAATTTCAGAGAGCTCGAAGTTTCAAAAAGCGTTTTCATTTCCTAGCAGGCCAGCCTACTTACTCTCCTTCACTACAAACTCAATATCAATAATAATAATATAATTCATTGTTCATAATTATTATTATTTCTAAAATTCGAAGACAATAATAATATCATTCACTTTTAAAAATTGACATTACACTCTCGAAACAATCCATCGCAGTACAAACACAGGTTCAGGGATACCTCAATAAATTAGAAATTCCACTTCAAGATAATCTCTGTGTATCGTGTGACTGCTCCTCCAGCATCCTTTTATCACATTCCTTATTCTTTTTCTGCTTTCTTTCTTATTCCACATTCTTTCTCTTACATCCTTTTTCTTTATTACTTCTGCATTCGAACAGGATGCTGAGAAAATAACAAGGCTTTCTCTCGCGGTATATCAGAGCCGTCTTTCCTGGTCTACTGGCTGCTCTTATCTCCCGGCTCGTGCAGAATGAGGATGAAACTTACTTTTTTATCATGGATGAAGTACGCTTAGCGTGATTCTGGATTTCCGGAAATTGAATGAGAGCAATCCCAATCTTCGTCGGCACTTGTTTCATTAATAAGCTGTAAGCCTATGTACACGGTTCGGTTCCATCAATTTTCTGTATGATTTATTAAAAATAGACATAGAATAAAAACAAATTTACCATACAATTATAGTCTTTCAAATTTAATGCTTTATTAAATTATTTGTATAATATTGAAAAGAAAAGTTTGTATAATGAATTATGAGTGATGCAACACAGGTGCTTAAGCATATGCGTGGGATGATGACGATGATGATGAGGAGAGATGTGACTGGTTTTTAAGCAGACAGGACAAATGGCTTCAGGTTTCCTCCATAATACATCTTTTTCTAATACGGATTAACATTTCTGTATGTTTTTTTTTCAAATTCACATGTGGGTATATTTTCAAAATCAGAATAAATGACAGAAATCCAGTCTCCAATAAACCAATACATTATGTTGGATAATATTGATATCCAGCAATAATATTAATACATGATAGATAATAGATTATCCAATAATAAGACATGCTGTTGTAAATAAATATATAATTTGAGGCTGGAATGACATGATTTTGGATGTAGGCCTAATGTCATATTATATTTTAATCTAACCCCTTCTCAAGGTCTGTGGACAATAGTTTTATTGATCTATTTGGAAATAATACTTTAAATAATTAAAATCAAAGTACCCTTTTTTAAATATTTTTATTTTACACAGATACTTTGATAAGGGTACTAGATAAGGGTTTAGAATAAGGTACTTTGATTTTAATTATTTAAAGTTTTAACGAATACTGTAGCCCTAAGAGAAAATGAGTATTTTGAATTGGTATTATAAACCAAATACCAAAATTTCAAGATCCTTGCGTCTTTCCTTCTGACAAACAATCTGATTTGGAAATCCGAGAAGACTAGAAACTTCTACAATCACCCTGAAACTAACATAATTACTATTCTCTCATTAAACCTGATTACTTCAACTCCAAAACATTTTGCAGGTCATTAGCTCCTATGCTGAGTGCAACTGAATGGTTCTCAGAACAACAAGTCGAAGAATGTGAATGACGTACCCACGCGCGGACGTGCGTGCGCGCACGAGGGGGCCAGTCAAGGAGAACCGGAGGCACAGGTGCCTGGGAGGACCGTGGGCCCCCTTTAACAGAACCCCCCCCACCCAAGGGGGCCAAGCCCCTCGACCAGGTTAGAGGCGGTTATATGACCCATCCATATTAATAACTGGCAAAAATCTCGGTTAGCCTGTTCACTATTCTACGCCCATTTCCTTTGGTATGTCGGAAATATTTCAACAGATGGAACAGGAATTTTCGATAGGTGATTGGTTCACTTTTACCAGTAGAGACTATCTAATTGCATTCAAATGCTGGTCAATAGCTTCTTGAAGTAGAAAGCTTTAAACTAACCTTCGCTTACTTGTGATCTTCTATCTTAAAAATAATAAATCAATTGTTATTATTTTCCTATGAAATCTGTTATCATCGATTCTCACAGATTATTGCTTCCTTTCATAAATATTTATATTTCATAACAGGCCTAATTTATTACGATTCTGACACCCACATGAGTCTTTCACGAGAGTGTAATGCTCAAATAAGAGAGAAGAGTTGATTGAAAAAAATCTAGACTTAATTGTCATGCATCGACCCCGTCACCCCGTTTCTATCGATATGTGCCATTTAAAACTACACTATTTTTGTTTAATTGTCAAAACGATTTGATGCATTCAATAAGATACACAAATAGATTCAATATGATACACTTGATACAATCTAGATCAAATGTTTTGTAACTCATTGCAACATCTTGTATTGAGTCGTATCAAATCTCATTATTTATCGTATCATGTATGAAATTTGATGGATTTTTGTACCTTCTTGAATCAATATAAATGGAATGCAATAAAATATAGGGGACATACATAATTTTAAATTTTGATATTTCAATCACATGTAGCTGTAGTAGTACTTCTGTATTTTTTGTGTTTCAGCCCCAGCTACCTATTTAAAAAAAAAGTTTCACATCAATCTTTCAAGTTTCACATCCTCAACAGCTCCTCAATAACTCCAGTTTATTCACATAAATATAGTCTGTCCAAGCAAAGAAGGCATTCTGGTAAGATGGAAAAATTACTCCAGCTCGGTCAATATTAATTCAAAAATTATAAATTGTAGATTAGAATGTTTACTACAATTTGATATCAAATTTATAATTTTTGAACTAATATTGTCCGAGCTGGGGTCATTCTCCCATCTTGCCGGAATGTCTTCTTTGCATGAAGAGACTATATTTCTGCATACCTCGTCTGCTGGTTCCGGTGGTCTCATTTTTCAACCCTACAATCATTGCAAGTCAACCTAAGTACAGGCCTGATGATGAACGCTGAAAATTGACTCTACTCTCCAACAAACGATTGAATTATAGTGCATCGCATGTTTACAGCAAGCACACCTGGCTTTTAGAAAAAGCTTGCTCCTTATGACGCAGGTCAACGATTAGATGGAAGGGAACAAGTCACTTTTCAGGACAAGATTGACAAGAAGAGAGCAAGAGAGAGAGAGAAAAAAGAGAGAAAATATAAGTCAGAGTTGAAGGAGTTTGTCAGATTATGAGAGACTGATGAAGGAAGAGAGTTAGTGAACTAGCGTGAGAAGAAGAAGTTTGTGAGCTTGGGAGAGTGTGATTGAGAAATAGAGAAAATACTAGATTATGATTGTTTGAAATAAAGGTATCAAGTAGGCCTACAAGTAGGAAAAATTAATGATAGAGAGATATGTATTATGTAGTCGTTGTAGTGGAATACCGATGGAAAGGTAGAGGGTCAGTGATAATTATGATATCAGTAAGCATAAGAAGGAAAAGTAGTAAGTTTCTGAGCTTGTGAAATTTGAGCTTCTCAAGCTTTGAGAGCTTGTAAATTCTTCTTTCAAGAGAAAAATGTACCTCTTTAATCCCAGATGATAATAAAATAGAATAAATTTAATTGCAGCATTCGCTCGATTATACGAAGTATAGAAAATGAAGAATTATTAAGGAAGAAATAGAGAAATATTTAGTGAGATACTGATTGAAAGGAAAATAATAATCAGTAAGTAAGCATTAGAAGTTCAGTGATAATTTTGTAAGCCTGTGAGATTAAAAGCTTGAACTTGATAGAGTATAATAGCATAATTATAGTAAGCTTGTATAATATGCTGATATATTCACTGTATAAAATTATAAGAATCTGTGTTGAATATTTGATTTCAATAACTTTTCACCTGAAATTTCAAGATAAGTTGTATTTCCTTGAAATTTAGATTGAAAAAGACGGAATGAATGGGGAAGAATGATAGTAAAGATATAAAAGATAGTAAGAGAGAAAGAGAGAGATCGAGAGAGAAAAAATAAAGCCGGAGAGAGAGAGTGTATGGGAGATTGTTATAAATGAAACAGGCGAGTGTGTGAGATCGAGTGAGATTGAGATAAGTATTGGCATGAGAAAGAAATTGTGTGAGAGCGTGATAGAGAGAAAAAATGAGTGAGAAAGAGTGAGAGAGTGGAAGAGAGAGTGATGTCCGTCCCCCTTCACCAACTACCGCAAATGGCTAGTCTCCGGTAGAAGAGACGTCACCGGTTTAGCGCTTTCAGATCAGTTGTTCATCAGTCGCGTTTGCGGAAGGTTGTGTCACAAGTGTAAAGTTTTGTTTTTCTCAGTTGTGTCGTGATCCTATAATTGTAGCCGCGTTTAGTACAAATACATATTTTGGTTAGACGTATCAAAGACAATATTTTTCAAAATAGGTTGTCTTTGGTCGTATTGTAGTTGCGTGAAATAGAATTATTCTGGATAGTCGTATTGTAATCACGTAAATTAGAGATATTTTGGATAGTCGTATATCGTAGTCGCTTAAAGTAGAAATCAATATTTTGGATAGACGTATCGTAGTCGCGTAAAATAGTTTAGATTGTTGAATTTTAGTCGCGTGTAATATAGCTGGCGCCAAAAAGTTGGGCGATTTCGTCTGTCTCTTGTACGTGATGTAACCTACTAACAGCTGATGTAATGCATCTATTGTCTCTTCTGTTTCAACAATATTATCTGAGCATTTGAGCTTAATGACAACTCTAATATTGTAGGATGCTACATGTTAGTTTAGAAAAGTAGCAAGAGTTTAGTTGTATAACTTCTCATAATTGTAATAATAGTTTTATGTTATTCCCATATGCGGACAAGCTCCTTGAGCTTTGCATATGAGTATTATTTTTCAGTTAAAAACTTGTTTTGTTTGTATGAAAGTGTTTCATGTATTTTCTTTAACTGAGAATAAATATTTTATTATTATTTATTATTATTACATCAGCTGTTGGAGCACAAAAGGAGCAGATGAAACCGTTTAACTTATTTATGTCAGCTACAGTAGAATCCTATGGAAGACTAGGCAAACAATGTGCACTGTGTATATGATTGGATCTACGGTGAGTATTTCTAACACTAATATTACTGAATTGATAATGTTTTTTAATTATTATTAATATTGAGTTAATTAATATTAATATAATATAATAGTAATTCAATAGTTAATATAATAGTAATTCAATAATTCAATATAATAGTACAATCAAGTATCATGAAGTATCATTGGAATCAAGAGCTGTAATCAAGTAATCAAGAAATTTGAATTTGAAGAGCGCATTTTGCTTTGTGATGAAATAAGTAGAGGGAGGTCTAGAAAATGAGAATGTGTTGGAGTTGTTTAAGCAAAGCATGAAATAAAAATTCAATAACTTCAAACACATTAGTATATGGGCCCTTTTTCTTAAGGGCGTTCCACTGATTTTTTGGAACATTTTCCTGGAGACATTTTTCAAATATTTTCCATATGGATAATATTGAGCTATAAAAATGTAATTAATTTAATGAAAAAAAATTTCTTTTATTCAATTAGTTTGTGAGTTATGGGGCTCCCAAAATTGGAACTTAAGGAACATCTAACTCATGATTTGATCATGAGACTCATGTCTTGAAATTTCGAGGATATCTGTTTGAAGGTATTGTTTATCAATATTTATTAAAATTTTCAGAAAACATAAATTTTTTAAAAAGTTTATTTTTAAAAATGATACTCTTCAGAATAACCCATTCTCCAATTCAAGTGGGGAATGCAAAAATGAAGTGTATCATGACTGTAATTGTACTTAAAAGTATGGAAATTTCAAATCATTACACTGAAGAGATAATTGTTCTATAAAATTTCAGTGACTCATTAGCGATTTGCACAGTCACTGTCTGACTCTACTAACACATAGACATTCACTAACACACATGTCTTTTCACTAGCTCTCGTACACACTAGGCTGTCACAACACCTAGAGTTTTCTTCTCAAATAATGACAATAATATTATCCTACCTACCAAATATTAACTAGAATATGTCCAATATTTTTTATATCTTCTCACTATGTCTTGTCAAGTTGAACCTACCTAAACGTGAACTAAAATACGACCAATATTCAAATATCTTCTCTTTATGTTTGTTTGTTTGTTTGTTTGTTATGAGGGTGAAGCCCACATGAGCTCATAGGCTTGTGCGTGGGTAATGATATGGATGATAGATGACGACTATTTTGAGGTAGTCGGGACCGACGGCTTATCGTCTCCTCCGAAAGTAGATTCCAAGTTTCAAATGAGGGTTAATATCTTATTTATATCCTTTATATACTCACTCACACTTAAACACTATACAGTATATCCTTATTATAGCCTAATATCCTTAGGACAATGACCTCTTAAATTTCATGATGGACAAGATGAAGTCTAACAAAATGATAATGATGATTCTCTTGCAGTGACTTAAAATTCACTGTTCTCTTCAAGCAAATAATTATTTTCCGCAATCTTGAAGTTTGACGTGTGAGTGAAATTGGCGTGAAAAACATGCGAATCCACACACATGAGAATGCACACATCACGATTTAATTGAAAGCATTGGTCATAATATTGAATTAATCAATTCATAAACCTGTTAATTAGTTGGTCCGCGTGTCTTCATTTTTCTACCAATTAAAGACTTTTATTACTATACAACTAGTGCGGAACATTAGTGTAGTCTGTCCAAGCAAAGAAGACCCTCTGACAAGATGAGAAAATGAATCCAGCTCGGTCAATATAGGTTCCAAAATTATTAATTTGGTCTCAAATTGTAGATCAGAATGTTTCCTACACTTGGTATCAGATAACTGATTTTGAACCAATATTGACTGAGCTGGAGTCATTTTCTCATCCTGCCAGAGGGTCTTCTTTGCTTGGACAGACTATATCTAGTCATGTAAGCCTCACTAATCAATTACAGTAGTGACTGTTGAGATTGATTCACCTATCATTGTAGAAGTGAGAATGGAATGATTTGATGAATGAATAAGATAGGCACGAAGATCGTAAATATAATAGGAAGAGTCTGTCCAAACAATGAAGATATTCTGGCAGGATGGGAAAATAACTCCAGCTCGGTCAATATTGGTTTAAAAATAATTTATTTTGGTCTCAAATTGTGGGAAACATTCTGATCTACTATTTTAGACCTGAATTATAATTCTTGACCCAATATTAACCAAATGGAGTCCATCAATTTTTCCATCTTGCCAGAATGTCTTCTTTGCTTGGGCATACTATATCTATCATGTCAGTCTTCCTAATCAATTACAGTAGTGACTATTAAGAATTATTTACAGTACTAATTATTGTGAACGTGAGAAATGTTTGGTGGATGAATTCACTGTACATGTGAATTTATGTGAACACAATATGTATTACATTAATTGATAAATTATGTATTTACATTAAAAAATATAAATTTCTATGTAAATGAGGAATTGCATTGCCATAATATTTCAAAGAAAGTGATCTGGCATAGTTTGGAATCAGAAAGAGAGAATTGAGAAAAATAATAATATTGGAGGTAGATGATTCAATTAGAATTATTATAGGCCTAAGTAGGACTTAGTCAACAATAACAGTGAAATATTGATGTAAAGGAATAACAAATGAAATTTAAAGTATGTACCGTATTATCATTTATGATAGAGTTAGCTTTTTCATGACATCGGTATACCGTGAAGAATAATAATTTCAATTGGGTGTGACTCATGCATTTGAAATTTTATAATTCCAACTGAATAAACTCAATCATAATGATTAATAAACAATTTTGTCAATTGAATATGTATAGTCTACTTCTATTACTTATTCTTCTTGAGCGGCAAAATCAGCAAAATTGAGGAAATTGAAAAATTAAGTGAATAATAGCATTGAGTATATAGATTTATAACTTATATCCATTTGTTTGTTTGTCAATAACGCAACAGCCCTATGAAGGGCTGGTTGCCAGTTTCGTATTCACCAAACTATACAGTCCGTACAAGCAAAGAAGACACCCCGGCAAGACGGGAAAACGAGTCCAGCCCGGCCTATACCGGCCCAAAAGCCATAAATTCTCGAAAGAACCCACAGCCCCCGAACCAACACCGACCGAGCCGAAGCCATCCCCACCCCGCCAGAATGCCCACCCAGCCCGGATAGAAAATACAGCAGGCGAATAATCATCAACCAGGATAGAGGTAACGTGTTGTTAGCACGTCGATCCTCTCAACCATAACCCAGTCTTCACAACCAAGTGAAGATGCAGAATACCTCTGAATAACATACAGTTAATCAGTTAGAGTGTAATGCAACAATTACTATTCCTCCAGAAACGGGAAACGACTGACTCTCTTTACTAACGACAGCCAATCTCCCAAAGGAGTATAAAACTTATATCCATACTCAATGATACTAGACTTGTCATAAACATATCAATTAATTACAGTATTCATTTTTGATCGTATTGCACCGACATGGGCATTTGACGATCGATAACGGATAACCAACCATAACTCACAAAAATGAAAACAGCTAAAATCACATTATTTTCCCATTATTAAATTAATTATTGAAAGCTGTTCAAAATCAGCAGTTTCATTAGCAGATCGTGTCTTAAATTACTTCCGTTACTGGGTTATCAGTCATAGTTGAAGTTGAAGTGTCTAGCTCTAGATAAAGTGCCATTGAATTTGTGATAATCAATAAATAGACCATTGGTTGAACGTTTAACACGTCTCTATGGACATTATTTTATGAATGGTGTATTAAGAAGATAAGCTGTATTGATAAAAGTTACGTATTATGAAACACTTGCAGTAGGGTGTCAAACAATATATTGCGTAAGAGTTGGAATCGATACATCTAGATGGATCACGTCACGAACTCTATTTTAATTGAAACTATAGCATTCATCCCAATTCTATCTTAATGTAATTTAATGAAATTTAAAGTTGATTCGCAAACAATTCAAATCAAAATCTCGTATTCAATGATCTTTGTATAAAAAGATAGTTGTAGAAAAGTACTAAATATAAAACTCCTTTGAAACTACACCCTTAACTTCAATCAAACCTTAACTTCAAACTTAAAACTTTATTTCAGACTTCATTTTCTACTATAAATTTCATATTTCAATCCCTCTAAAAGATAATTTCCAGAAAAACGAGTTAAAATGACAGACATAGTTTAGAAAGTTAAACTATCTATTCTAAACTTTCTACAAGACAGCTACAGGCCTAAGTCTGTAACAAATCAAATATTTTTGGTTTGAAATTTATTGTTTTAATTACGTCTTATCTTGGAAATTCAAAACTTCATATTTTCTTACATGATCAAGTTATCGCACTGGCGGCTCGTACCCATGAAATAGGTGAAGTGCCCGTATCTTTCACTGTACAGCACTTCATCTGTTTTGTGGTCACGAGCCGCCACTGCAGTGACGTGAGATCGATCATGTTTGATTATGAACACTGTTTGATCTAAATTTTGCGGTAGACCTACTAGTAGTCTTGTACGATTTTATCTTACAATCTTTCCCATAATGTTTCAATTTTCAATAGCCTATATCACGAATTATATTTTTTACAAAGTATACTCAGGTCATTCAAGGATGAGTAATTCAACCTGTTCAAAGACACCTCCACTCTGAAATATCACGTGACATCCTGCTGTTGCTGTCAAAATTTGAGCTTCGTGAAATTCTAGTGTCGGCTGGCCGGTCAAGGCCACGGCGCAAGGATCAAAAACATGAATAAAGGCCGACTACACTGTGTCCAAGCAAAGAAGACATTCTGGCAAGATGGGAAAATGACTCCAGCTCGATCAATAATTGTTCAAACATTATAAATTTGGTCTCAAATTGTAGATCAGAATGTTTTCTACAATTTAAGACTAAATTAAAAAATTTTGAACCAATATTGACCGAGCTGGAGTGATTTTTCCATCAAGCTAGAATATCTTCTTTGCTTTGACAAACTATACTTGCACGGCGAGCCTTGAACGGTAGCTTGCACTGCACGTGCCTCCTCAATATTGTAGGCTACAAAAAAGTACCGTTCTTATCATTCACTTGTTCGTCTTTCCACGAGTCTATTATAATCGGGATTACACAAATATTTACAATATTGATTACATAGAACGAAATATAATTACCAAGATTACATAATATCCTAAATATTACACAAAAATTACCGTCACTATTCCGTCTTTCCACAAGTCTATTCTATTCAGGATTGAATTTTGATAGCCTTAATGTAACTTTATGTATACCGCATATAATAATTTCTATTGGGATAGCCTGAATGTAACTTCATGTACACTGCAAATAATTGCTATTATTGAGGGGGTGTGTCAAGTACAACGATTTTTTAATAATTAAACTTTTTGGGTAGCATGCACACCCAGTAAAATAGTTTTATTTTCCAAAACTAGCAGGCCTATCATAAATAATGTCAAATTTCTAAAAGGAACTTTTACTGTATATTCTATTCAGAATTAAATTTAGATAGCGTCAATCACTTCACTTTATGTATACAGTAGCCTACCACCATAGCCACCTTCAATAAAGGGGGATGTGATACCACAAATGATTGCTATATTGAGTATCAAGTTGGAGTATCCAGTACAACAATTATTCTTAATTGAGCCCTTTTGGTAGCATATACAGTTGCACACTGAGTAAAAATATTCAGTTTTTCAAAATTAGAATCAATATAATGTTAGATTTCGATACTGAAATCAACACACACCATCAACCCTGAGAACAGAGATTCAGTAAATCTGAGAAACTACATTCTTGAATACTAAGAAACACCCTGCAAGATTACTTTATGATGTACACTGAAACTCGAATATTTTCTATGGATATTATATCCTCTAGATTCAAGAGGAAATCAAACTGAACTATTTTACACGAATAGTTACATTGTGTAAAATAGTTCAAAGTGAGATATTTACTAGCAGTTCGTAATGGAAAACAAAATCAATCAGATCTGATTTAGAAAATAAACGTGATACAGACGCGCGGATGTTAGTTGGTTCTACTCATTGGCTCATGGATTTAGCTGTTTGAAAACATACTAATGTATTTAGGGTTGAATCTTCTATTTGTAGGTTGAAAAAAATTTGGTTTCAACCCAAAAAGAAGACAGTGAGGTCAATTTTTAAATTTGATACTCCAGTTTTAGTAAAAAGTACAACCACACCAGCATTAGTATAGAATAAGCATCGACAATCTGAAAGCTCTACACAAAATTTATAAAATTGTAGTACAAAATTGCGTGGAACAACTCTTCTACAAGAACATTATAAAAGGCGATCGGAAATCCCATTGACAAAATCATGAATGGATGAGACTTTATTTGGTGTGATCGGTGTCAGCCCACAGAGTGTGTGATAACGAACGCCTGTTGTACAGTAAATTCCAACAATACTGGCGGTCGACGAATAACTTTTATTAATGCTCAGCTCTGTCAGGACAGTTGGAGAGCGGTCTGCTTGAGGTAATGGAGTCAAGAGTGACATCAACTTTAACGTTTCGCTTTTGTAGATCGCTTTTAGACTGTCCTGACAGAGTTGGAGCATCATTAAAAGACATTTGTGAACCGCCAGTTTCGTTGGCGTCTGCGTATCAAATCTGTGACGTAATCAGTGTCTGGTGGGATTCGGAATGATGGGCTGTGTAGTGTTTAGTGTAGCAAGCGGATTCTAGTAGGCGGAAATACCTTGGCCAATGTTGAAAGAGAAAGAGAAAAGTTGTACAATACATGCTTAGAGGACAGAGTCATCGCCACTGAACAGAGAATAAGACTAATAATAAGAGGATAATTATAAGGATAGATGTATTATACTCCGTATGGATAGGCAGCTGCAGGAACATAAATAAATGGAATAAATTCATACTTGAAATTTTAAAATTTTTAGCCCTCTAGTCATCTGTTACACATAAAAAGTAAAAGAAAAATGATAAGATTAGATTAATTTAGATTACTTTATTCAAATAGATATCAAAATTCAGCTTGTAATTTTATATAAATACAACATAAATGAGTAGAACAAATTATTCTATAAATTTTACAAAATAGAAACTTCTAGTAAAAAATACGAAAAACAGTGATGTAATGAATGCAAAATTTATACAAATCTCAATTCGAGGTTTTGAAAAATGGATGAGAAGTGTAAGTTATCTAGATGAAAAGGCGAAGTTTAGACATATATATGTCCATAAGGAAGGAGAGTTAAAGATATGGAGGAGGAAAGAGAAGAAGAGAGGTTTTTTAAAAAAGTAGATTAGGAAGGCAGAAGACGCGCATTGATGACTCATCAATATTATGTGGAAGAAGGAAGGAGTAGAGAATTGAGCAAAAAGAAACAAATAAACAGAAAGTGGAAAATTTTAGAGATGGAAAAGAAAATGTAGGAGAATGGAGAGGAAAGAGGACAATGAAAGAAGAAGGAGAAAATTGAGGAAAGCATTGGTAAAATTCACATACGGTATCTAAGAAGAGAGTCTCCACTATAGAATATTCACTATTCCGAGGGAAGGAGAATGAGAACAAGAAATGGAAATAAGAAGAAAGGAAATGATGGATCGAAGGAAAACGGAGAAAATGGAGAAAGATTAAAAAAGTTTGAATTAAATTATTCTATTATTCTTTCAAGTTGGAGAGTGTATAGAGACCAATAATAATCTATTGGCATATATTGACCTTCATTTCTTATTTTGAATGATTCATTCATTTGAATCTTGTAATCATTATAAGAAAATACATGATTGATTCACTTCAACTACTTGATTGAACTACAACGATTAGGTACTTTCCTTAATCATGACACGTAATCCAGTACAAGTACTTCCCGTTACAATGTAACTTACCTAACTGGTATAGTTTGAAAATCAGTTCAGGTACTTTCTTTTTCAATGTGACTGTTACTTTCAAAATTCTGTTCCAGTTACATTTGACGGCAACATCAAATTACCAATCAATTAATCAGATACCGTCCCACCTCTAATCATGATTGATTCTCCTTCATCAGAGTTAGACGAAAGGAGAAAAAAGGAGATGAATGAGAGAGGAGAAAGAGAGAATAAGGAGAGAGAGAGAGAACAGAGTAGGAAGAGTGTGGGAGAAAGTGTTGATGCGTGGGAAGAACGGTGACACACCTAGAGGTGTCCTGCTAAAAATAGCTATGCTACATGCCATAATAACTGCTAAATATAACTATGTGGAATGGATGTTACATGCACTACTGTGATGCTGGAGACAGTTCGGCCAGGTTGCGAAAGTGAGTCATTGCCAGAGAGAGAGAGAGAGAGAGAGAGAGAGCGAAAGAAAATATAAGTCAGAGTTCGAGGAGTTTGTGAGATTATGAGAGACTGATGAGGGTAGAGGAGCAGTGAGTATGTATATTCTGACCAAGCAAAGAAGATCCGCTGGTAAGATGGGAAAATGACTCAAGCTCGATCAATTTTGGTTCAAAAATTATGAATTTGATCTCAAATTGTAGGAAACAATTTGATCTACTTTAAAGACTACATTTATAATTCTAATTCACAATTAAAGGCCAAATTTATCATTCTTGAACAAATATTGACTACGGTACGCTGGAGTCATATTCCCATCTTGCCAGAGGGTCTTCTTTGCTTGGACAGACTATATAAATGAAGTATCAAGTATGTGAGCTTTAAAGGGAGGATAATAATTAAAAGAGATAGAGATAATTAGATACCGATGAAGGGATTAGATTGCATAATATTGTATTATGCAATATACACAACTTATTCATATAGACTACAATTCATCACTTATGGAAAATGAGGTTATTAGACCTCTTTATGAACGAATTTGCTGAATACTATTACTTCAATTATTAATTTTCACTTTATTTACTATCAATTTGCTAAGAATTGGAATACATCTATCATTATATTCTAAGCTATTACATCTCTCTTAGACCTCTTTATGAACAAATTTGTTGAATACTATTACTTCAATTATCAATTTTCACTTTATTTACTATCCATTTGCTGAGAATTGGTAAACATCTATTATTATATTCTAATCTATTACATATTAAAATATGTTTGTTCAAGGTACTAAAGAGGTATCAACAGGAAGGAAGACTATGAACACTATACAGCTTGTCAAGGTATAGGCCTAAACAGGAACGAAGGTCTCGGAAGAGTGACGTAAAGGTTCAATTATGCCAGGAATGTGACCGACTTTTGCACCTGTACTAAATACTAGCACGACAAACGGAAACGAATATTTACTTCATAGGTAGTAAACGCTATGAACGACATTTTAGTTGCATGACATTGGTTATGGCATAAACAATCAAGAAGTAAAAAAAAGTTGCTAGAACAATGATAAGCACGTTGGGAAATGAAACTAGAAACGAAGCAAGTTGAATAAAACCTTGTAAGAAAGATTAGAAGTAATAGAAAAATCTAGACCTAGGCATAGAAGAGGAAGGAAAGGAGAAAGAGAAGAGGGAAAAAGGGGAAGAAGAAGAAGAAGAAGAAGAAGAAGAAGAAGAAGAAGAAGAAGAAGAAGAAGAAGAAGAAGAAGAACTTGTGCCTAGAGAGTGTGAAATTAATTCGATACCATATCGATAAAGCAAAAGGATCAAAAAGACTTACAAAAAATATATAATTATATGATTGAATGAGAAAAATATGTAAAATTAAGGATTATTATTAAAGCGAGAATAGCTGGGATCACAGATAATAGAGCACTATGATTGGTCTACACTAATATGAGAATGCAAGTAGTATCAATGGAGAAAGTAACCAAGTTTGAAGATATAGAGAAAAACATAAAATTCATCACGTTAAAAGATAGAGAGAAAAACATATAATTCTAGTAACCGGTCGGTTCAGTCAACTTGCTTTCGGTGTCTTCCAGAAAGTGAGCCGCACCTTTCCACTTGTCACTAGCAGCTTGCCACTTGCAATCGCTTATAGCAGTTTGCATTTTGCCACTAGCAACTTGCAGCTAGCAGCTTGCCACTTGCCACTTGCTTGCCACTTGCCACTAGCGACTTGCACAGAGAAGGAACTTACTTCCTTCTCTGTGCAGCATGCCACTTTCCACTTGCAGCTCGCTACTAGAAGCTTGCCACTTGCCACTAGCAACTTGGCGCAAGCTACAGTATTTGCCACCTTATGAAGAGGTTGCTTCAAGTTGCCAGACACTGTGACGGCTCATGTGGTAATCGTGTCAGATATCCGATGCAATATGCATGCTACAATGCGTTTGTCACGCGATCACACCTGGCATTTCTAAACAAAATAATAAACTGTACATCCATCTATTACCTTTATGTCCTGTATGCATGATACCGTATTGAATTGAATAGTTATCACTGAGTTGAATATAGATAAAGAAGATATTTGTATGGAATTCAATTGTGATGAGACCCTTACGGGTAGGTTCCACCTCGCCATTCGCCATTGTGTACTTGGCCAAACACTGGTCACCCATCCAAGAGCAATCCACAGTGTTCGTGACTCAACTTCACTACATCCACTAAGGAGCCGCCCTCACTGAGTGACTAATACCCAGTACATATAGTCTAGCTATAAAAAATATTCTTATGGCTTTTAATGGTGGGGAGACCCTGGGTAGTTCCACCTCGCCAAAGTGTACTTGGTCAAATACCGGTCACCCACCCAACTGCAGTCCACTCACCGAGAGACCAATACCCAGTACATATATACAACTATATAATGCTATATAGCTATAGAGTGAGGAGTAAGAAAATTTCTCAACGAACGCTATGACTAGAACGTTTTTGTGAACTATTGTCATAGCAATTACTATTGGATATTCCATTATATCGGTTAATTATTACTGTACCGCGGAAAAGTATCTAATTCAGATTGTTCTTTATATTTTCCAGATGGATGAGATGAAGAGAAACGAAAGAGAAGAGAGAAGAGGAGGAGCTATAGTAAAGAGGGGGCTGGCTACGCACGGACAAAGGCTCCACATGGCCGTCACTTAAACGGGTCGGTGGGACTTTCGTCCGTCTGTATCGGCCTCACTACCACGAACCTAACCTCAAAACAACGAACCAAACATCAAAATTGCTGGCAACACTACGGACACAATTCCTCCGCGACAAGGATACTGAATATTATAGTTCTAATTTTAGTTCCACTTGGTTGAAATATTTATACATTTATTTAAATAAAATTTGAGGGTTTTGTTCTATAAGAGTAAGGCTGTAGCACAGTGGAGCTATATTAGAGGAGGATTTAGCTCTTTTGTGGCTGTAGTTACTAGAGAAGTGATTTTAAGCGAGATAATAGCCTTCAGTTTAAGCTGATAATCAAAAATGAGAATACAAGATATTGTCAAAATACAGATTGAAAAATCGGAATACCGTTTTCGGTTGCTACATCTTTATTAATCCAAATTTAGCAACAAAAACCAGTTTCTTGATTTTTTTAAAATAAATCTATGGTTTGACAATATCATGTCTTTTACTCAACTACCACAATATTATCATCTTCACTTCACAACTACTGAACAATATTAAGCTACGGTACCTCTAAAGCTGAGGAGCTCCATATTATTCAAAATTAGCTTATATAGTTATTTGTATAATATACCTTAAATACGATACTTGTATAGTCATTCCAAAGCAAAAGAGACATTCTGGTAAGATGGAAAAATGACTCCAGCTCGTTCAATATTGGTTCAAAACTAATAAATTAGATCAGAATGTTTCCTACAATTTGAGACCTGATTTATAATTTATCAACGAATATTGACCGAGCTGGAGTTATTTTCTCTTGCCAGTATGTTGTCTTTGCTTGGACAGACTGCAACTCAAATATTGATATCAACAATACTGAGAAAAAGCCTCCATCATGGCACATTTGGTAATTGGCATTAATTTGGCCCAAATGGCACATAAATGTATAGGCCCAATGTATAAATGTATACTTAATCACCTACACAAAAGGTGCATAATCTAGGCTACCGGTTCATCACATTATATTATACTTTTTCAAGCACTATTGTATTAGTAGGAATCTAATCAGAGTTTTCATGAGTGCCATGTTGGCCATTAAAACATCAAATAAATTCTCTAAAAAAACTACCGTTTTTCAAATGAAGTAAGATTTTAAGAGAGATTTTCTGAATAACAAAGAATAAATTCTATTTTACTCACCGTTTGTTGACTATTCGGATGGTTGATTCCCAATTATGCAGTGAAACTTTATCTTCCTGAAATATTTCATGAATGTCATGCAAAATCTTCATTTTCAATTCAAACTCCAATTTTCAGATCTTCTTTTAATCAACCTGGTGTTTTGAGAGGACAAAAATAGTTTTTATGTTTTAGGAAATAAATTATTATATTTCAATTTGAATGAAATATTGTTATGTACGGTATGATTAATATCAAAGTATATGTAGGCTATGTATAAAATTGAAGTATAATGAAGGCTATGTATAAAATTAAAGTATAATGTAGGCTATGTATAAAATTAATTAAACTTATTCCTTAGCCTATTTATTTATTGTATTCTTATTTATTTTTGTAATAATGCATAAAGGCTTCTGTGGAATATTGCTCGGGATGTTATTGAATTTATATTTAATAGATATAGCATAGAGTCTCAACCTATCTATTGTTAACTTTGGTATGCCATTTAGACTAGAAATGAATTAAATGCCAATACAGTTTAAAAACATTTTTGAAGTATATTAATATAATATTATGGGTTTTAAAGATTTAGGGTAAAAACATGTCAAATAAGGTGAGGCTTCGGGCTAGGCTGCGGGTGCTACATAGTATATACATAGTTCTACATCTATATCATATGATTCCTATACCATAGGATAGTATTAATCTCCAGCCTAACCCTACCCCTCAGCCTCACCTTTTTGACGTGTTCTTACCCTTAGGCTCCATGATGAAAGTATAAATTTTCTTAATTACATATAAAGCATATAATGCTTTTTCTCCACTTGCTGTGAAAATAATGTATAGTGAGTCATCAGCTAACTCATTGTCAGATACCTTTATGTTTATCAAAGTGAACAGGTGTAAATTATGTTGTATTTTGATGAAGAGATTATCTTATTTTATTTATAAGCAATGAAATATAAAATTTATAAAATGTGAAAAATATTATTAGATTTAGTGGAATTGAAATAAATTCTGAGATGAAGCGTAGATAAAATGTGATTTAGTGGAAGAACTATGAACGAAGCAATATTGTAGAATATCTAGGTATAGGTGATAAACGATAAGAGCCTCTTTAAAAATGTATTATTGTTTGAATCATGATGGAGATTTTGTAAGGAAGTCTGTAAATCTGTAATAAATTCATTTTAGGTTGTTCTTATTGAATTCCAACTTTTCCTGCGCTATTACTTGAAAATTGAAAATTTTTGTGTCATTCTTATTGAATCACAATCCATCCTTATGTTTTACAAGATTTTCAGAGTATTTGATTGTAAAATCTATAAGTGAGATCAGTAGGATACTCAAATCGTTCACGTATTGAAACTTAAATAGATTGCTGCACTCTGAGTAATCAGCACTAATCTTACTTTTTATATCAGTTGTTACATAGCCTACCTCAAACTACACAATTCATTGAGTAAATGAATAGCCTACATCAATACATTAATACGTTTAAACATTGGAAAACCCAAATCAAATATACTAGAATCATGAGTCATACTCATTCTCCATCATCTACCGCTCAATCCATATTATCTATGATACTATAATAATTATTATTATTACCTTTTCAGAATTTATACTTTCAGAAAAATTACTTTGCAAATTTGTCTTAATTTATAAACAAAATTTCGTTCACAGGTTATTTATTTAGGGACTAATAAAACAGAAATTCAAAAGTCCTGTAAAAAAGTAGAAGGCGATTACACACCAAACGTAAAGGTTTATTGCAGTAGGCTACTTGTCACAATGTCTCCTGTATTAATAATTTTTAGAAGGTTTATTAATTTATTTTTATTAACAATCATTCATCAGTGATCTGCTCTTGAAGATGGTTTTATTTCATTAGATACCGTAGCTGCAAGACACAGTTGATATCCTTGAGAGTAATATCATTGTATAACTTATTCCATTATCATGTTGAGTTTCTATAAACATCTCTAATACACCCTATTGTTGATGTCCAGTCCTTGTGGGTTTTCTTACTACCTGCATTACAGGTTCAAGATTTAATTTCTTGTAAAGTAGTTGTAGAGGTGACATTGTGTTAATTGTCCATTATTATTGAGATATCGAGATTGTTACACCAATGTGTGAGATGAAGAGTGATTGGTAACAACCGAAACCGGTATCTCGATATCTCATAATCAATTATCATAATATCACAACTACACAAGAAGTGAACCCTTATTATTGTAATACAGGGAGAAAAAATGTTTATAAATAATAATCGTTTTATGGAACTCGATGTTATGGCTTCACCAGGACATTCACTAGGATCGAAAAATGATTCCAATTCAAGTAACAACACACTACTTTATTGCTCAACAATCAACAGTATTTTTATAAAACTGGGTGAACGATCACACAGCTGATCAATAAATTATTATTGTCGCGAAGGAATACGCATAAAACACATCTCTTATAACTAGGACACAAAATCTCATAGCATGTCCAAGCAGACATTCTGGCAAGATGAGAAAATTACTCCAGCTCGGTTGATATTGGTTAAAAAATTACAAATTTGGTCTCAAAGTTTAGATCAAAATGTTACCTACAATTTTATATTGAATTCATATTTTTTCCTCAATAATGACCTAGCTGGAGTCATTTTCCAATCTTGACAGATTGTATTCTTTGCTTGGAAAGACTATACCAATAAATGACTATCTGATGCTTAATATTATATTCGATAATACAGCTAAAACATCAATTATAATACAATACAAGGATTGGGTAGCATTTTAAATAGTGTAAATTAAACATAATTATTCTAGTTGGGGAATTGAGTTTATCAGAGAAATTTGATTAAGGTTTCAATTAACAGGTTGATAACGTAATTATTCTATCATGGGGTAGTTAGTATCAAGTAGAGACAGGCTTCAAGTTAAATAGTTCTCTGTACGATTTTTTTAATAAAAGCCCAGTTTCTCAGTCGACCTTTAACAACGGTACCACTAATGTAAAGTTGCTAGTCAAGATTATCTATATAGTTGTTCAACTTCACTATCCACTATAGGGCAAATGAATCAAAAATTATGTTTTCAAATGAACTTTTTAAAAGAACTAAGACTCATGTCTCCGTTTGTGGAAAATGAGGTTATCTGGCGAAGTGGAACAACCCTTGGGTCTCCCCACTATTAAAAGCCATACGCTAAATAAATAAATTCACTATAGGTTTACTAAAATTACAAAATTTGTTCTAAAAATCTAAGAGATCGGGATATTATCTCTTAAAATGAATTTTATATCAACTTTCCTATAAGATTCAAGATTTCTAAGATTGTGGGATTTACATTATGATACCCACCAATCAATAAATTTTGAATATTTGATGTAGGAAATGAAGTTTTTATACTCTTGAAAGGTTTAAAAGGATATAAAATAATAATTTTGATCAAGATGGGAATGAGAACGAATATACGTATGAGATGATGAGGAATGTTATTTTTTATATGTAGAGAATGCTTTAGTAAAATATAATTGAAAAGGGTACTGTGATACTATTTTGAATAAAAAATCATAGAGAATACGGTATATTGGACTCACCATTTCACTGAGTGAATAAATGACATTGGTAATCACTCAATTTCCAAACTTCTCTTTAAAAATCACTCAACTTCAGGTTGTGAGTACTACTTAGAGTAGTGGAGCGAAAAGTTTTACTTCAAACAGTAAAGTCCAATCTTCTTTCTAAATATTAGCAAACGAGCATACCAAGGGCCTGTGCAACAAAAGACAGTAATAGTGCGATTTAAGAATAAAACGTCTCAAAAATATTCATAAACTCGACTCTACTCTGCAAATAAAGGCACGAATATAATAATTATAAATAAATACTATAACATATACGATGGATGGATTGCATGAAATGATATTATAAATGATTTTGATACAACAAGAATAATTATCAACTAACACTATACGTATACACAAATGGAAATAAGCTCATGGTTACTACTACTATACTACTACAGAACGCTCACTAAAACTACAGGTACAACATATACATTAAGATATACAATCATGTAATCAATAAATATGAACCTGAAACAATATTACAATATTATCATTATCAAACCTAGTTTTTTGTTCTAGAGTTTATTTGAAATAAAAATTGTATCCTTTGAAAGTTTCTTTTGCCTAGGATAAATGTTATGTAAAGTATTATAAGTAAATAGAACTTTACTTAAAATAATTGAACATGAAATAAATAATGTCCTCTTGAGTTAACTATGAATGGTGCTTTTTACAAATAATGTGCATCATTCAAAACACCTATTCCTTAATTCCATGAGAATTATTATCCAACAATTGAAAGGTTACTTTGATTATAGCTCAACTATTATAAAATTATTGGAACTATTTCAACTCATGAGAGGTTTGAATCAATATGAAACGAAAAAAATTTGTGCCAACTTTGAATTTGTGAATAGCTTTCAAATACATTATCACTACAATTCTAAATAGAGCTAAGCTTATATCTTAATTGACTCACTGAATAATGAGCGGATTTATTGGAATTTATCTCAGAGTCTCACAATTTTTCAAATTATATTTTCACGGTTCAAATTCTTAATAATTTGAATAGTCCAAACTTTTTGTCATTTGTCATAATGATTAATTTGATTCAATGAGGTCGGTAATTCAATTTACCACTAGCCCTAGATACACTAAATAGATAGCATTATAGTGATTTATTAACAATTTATACGAACGATTAAAGATAATTTTAATCTTTTTAACTTGACAACTTATAAACGATGTGTAATCTACTAGATCCAATTATTGCCAAGCTAATTGATGAAACCTCATGAGTGAATTAGATAAGTTTTTAAGATCAAGAAGACAATAAATACGTTTTATTTTGTTCATAAATGGGGGTAGAACCCGTGAAAATGTTATTTTGAACTATTGGTCAGTGCAAAATGGGAATATTAGTTACTGATTAGAAGACAATTCAAAAAATGAATTCATCAATTTAATTAATTGAAACATGAGTAGTGGTCTTCATAAAATTTAATTTGTATCGAGGCTTCTTGCGAACTTACAAATTGATAGAAGACAATTTTTAAAATCATTTAAAATTAATTTGATAATTTATTAAAAAAGTGTTCAAACACTTAATACTGGAGTAGACACCAGCAAAACTGACAGTTGGCAAATGCCTTTTATTCATAATATATCTCTCAGGACAGTCTAAAATCGATCTACGAGAGCGAAACTGTTTAGCTGAGGTCACTCTAGGAGTGATATGATCTTGCAGACCACTCATCGACTGTCCTGACAGAGCTGATCATTGATAACAGTCACTCGTCAACCACCAGTCATTTTGGAGTCTGCTATATCAATTTTATTTTATCTACAATCAACTTCACAAGACAAACAACCTCCATCAATCATTAATATCTTACAAATTATGTATCACATCAATAAAATATTTGGGGATGACTATTATTATCCAAGCTTCTGGATTAATTAGAATTTTTACAATTGATAGTTAAATTTTACAGTACATTATACATTAACAATTTTGTGTTCAAATATTATTTATGGTGGATTTTAATTATTTGACATTTATGTTAATTATTGACACAGTTCAAAATTGGAAAATCAACAACTTTTTTATTTTAAGATTTCAAGTGATATTGAAAATTTCAGAATCAAAAACACACTGAATAAGATATTCGTTCATAATCATTTGTTTGTTTTTAATGCAAATTTGTTGAAACTGAAGATTTGGTTGATTTTAATAATATTATCATCTCAATCTAATACAACAATGTGAATTATTATTTATTTCATAAATTTGAACTATTATTAATTTAATAGATGATTAACAACATAATGTTCTAGTCTAAATTCTATTTATTCAAACTTCCAATTGTTTACTTGAATGACACTCACGATAACCCCCTATTGAAATTACAAACGTAACATTGCACGCTTCAAAATTGTTTCAAATTATTCAAATTTATTCTGCACTAAATAATGAGAAACTTTTTGACCTGACGATTTTCAATCTAGACTAGTATCTCGTACGGTATCTAGTTCTAGGTTCTTGTAGATAGATTCTTTAATCAAGCCTATACGACTTAAAAAGCTCCAGGATAAAGAAAAGAAGCACCATATTATTGTTTTAGAAGCTGAATACTAGTATAGTCTGTCCAAGCAAAGAAGACCCTCTGGCAAGATGAGAAAATGACTCCAGCTTGGTCAATCTTTGTTCAAGAATGATAAATTTGGCCTTTAATTGTGAATTGGAATGTTTCTTACAATTTGAGACTAAATATATAATTTTTGAACCAATATTGACCGAGCTTGAGTCATTCTCCCATCTTGCCAGAGGGTCTTCTTTGCTTGGACAGACTAAACCGAGTTTGAGATTTTAGTTAGTGAAATGGCAAAATACAATTCAGTTCAATAGCTAATGCATCGGTAAGGCAATTGTTTTCCACCTATTTTCAACTACTTCATGAGTATTGAGCTTTATTATCTTACATCCTTATTAATGGCATACTAGGTGCCAAAAATTAAGGCGGTTGACGAATTACTGTTATTAACTGTCAGCTCTGTCAGGACAGTCTGCTATATGTCTGCGAGAGTACATCTGAACGAGAGCTACCCCATCTATACTAATTTACTCTCAAAGACAGCTTCAGACTTTCCTGAAAGAGCTAAACATTAATAATAGTTATTCATCAACTGCCTTAATTTTTGACACTAGCTATACTAAACTTTCAATCTAACCTCTAGAAAAATTCGCAGAGGGTCTCACAATAGATTCTCCTTTAGAAATCGACTTGTTATAGTTCGCGCAAGCAAGGAAGACACACTTTATAATACACTTTACATCGACAATGCGTGTCTTCTCAGCTAGTGCGAACTAAACAAGTTCTATTTATGTTTCCTTTATTTTAGGGCTACTCAAGTTCTATTTAATATGCTGATTCATCTATTTACTCGCAAGGTTCAATAGATTTTCTCAACCCCCGAAACTCCACCTACAATGCAAATGTTCGGGACTCGCCTATTCTATTTGTTCATTTTTTAAATAATTATAATGTTGCCCATGGCCTGTCTTTGTTATTAATATGAATAATTATGTGATGTAGGCTATATTATAACAAGGTATACATTTTTTAATAAACTGTTTTTGTTATTCTAGAATCATTTTTAAGGAATCATAATGATATATACATTTTTATTTTATACTTTAAATGATCTGTCTAGTACTTTGATATCAATATAGAAGGATTTGAATATTGATCTATTAATATTAGTTTTATTGCTTGAGTTTTATAACCACCGCTGATTTTTATTAGTTATTTTGGAGATTATTTACTTACGCCGGCTTATACTAGATCGTTAGCACAATTTAAATTGAACATTAGTTGATTATTCACTTCACTAGAATAACAAATAATAATAATGTTATCATAATCAACAAGCTTCAGTTCCAGGAGTTACACAGTTCGAAATTTTAAACAGTTAACAGAAGTTGTTAAAAGTTTATCTATAGGCCTAGCGTTAAAAGTCATTGGTATAGTTTACGCAAGCTGAGAAGACACGCAACTTCAATACATTTTACATTAAGACGGCGTCTCTTCTCAGCTTGAGCGAACTGAGTTTTTCATACTAATGAGGATTTAAACAATTTGAACTCTGGGAATAAAATAGAAAGAACAAACTAGTTCGAATAACTAATAAGATATCATGAGATGTTACTATGGTCAAGAAATAAAAAAAACATATTCAACAGAGAGAAAACTATGAAAAGCAATGAAAAACTATGACTATTTTATCCACATTGATAATGGCCTAATGTGCCGAAACATGTCTGTGTTTCAATAATTTTATAAAGTTTTTTAAAAGGGTGTTTGATTTTTATTTATTTTTCAACTATGAAAAGCAAGTACATATTTAAAATTTTTAGTTGCAATTCATTCGGTTGTATCTAGGATTATAAAATTACTTGATAAATTAATGGTAAATCAATAAGCGGTGATTGAATTATATGTTATAAGAATGTAGAATAATGAAATTATGAAATCCACCGAACTATATAGTGGGATGAAATTGGATAAAAATTAAAGCTAAATTCGTTGAAAAACGTTAATCTCAGCCCCACACTAAATATGATTAAACTGAAAGATGCATAAATTCGATTCAACTAAGTTAATAAGTATAATTTACTGATTTATAATATGAATTAATTTTATACACATACTATTTATCAGTTTACCAACACACTAACAATAGTTATCATCACGGATACTAGAATACACGGTAGGGACAATACCTACTAATACAGCTAATGTATTATTAGGTATTGGGTAGGGATCACGCGCACATCCCAGCCAAATATCAGCAAGTTGTGACGTTTCATTGACCCACAAAACACCTTATAAAAATCCAGAAGCTGATTATTAACATTGGGCTGCTATCACGCTTGGTGTATTGTATCATTAATTGAGCCTCATGTTTTAAAATTCATATTTATAATAACATATGTTGAATATACAAGATCATAATCATGGGCTAGGAAGCCTGTTGTACTCTTTGACGTGAAATAAAGAAATACATATGAAATATATGTTATTATAAGGACAAAATTCAAAACACGAGGCTCGATACATAATAAAATACACCTATGTGAAAGCAGCCTTATATTAACCATGAATTAATATAACAATAGTCATATGATGTTATTTTTATGGATTTTTGAAACGTATTAACCTACAGCGCATCATACTCATGACCCCTACCGTGTATTCTACTATCGGTGGTTATTATGTATCAAGATAAGGAACGACAATTGCAAAAGTGAACGATTTGAATTCTACACCGGAGTGAATTGATTTATATTTCGGTTGAATTATTTAAAGTAAAAGCTTGCACAATGTCCAGAGTTTGATTAGAGCATTCATTAATATGATTGGAGATCGAATTCTGATTAAGATTGTGCAACTGTATCATATATCATGATTAGAAGTTACAACAGATTTTACACTAGAGCAACGCTAGAACAAAATTTTACACAACAGTAATTTTCAACTTCTAATACAGCAATACCTTGCACTGATTTCAAACAAGAGCATAGAGTAAACCACTTTTAAATTATAATATGCTACAATATTTCAAATTTTTCAATTCCATGGAATTTTTTTCAAATTGAAATTTCCATATACTGATTCTATCGATTAATTCATTGAAAAGATTTATGTAAAATAATCAATCCCTGCAGCTCATTTAATCATACTTCAACACTCATTTTACACAACTTTCAAGTCAAACCATAAAATAAATACTTAAATCGATAGTTTAAAATAACACAAAAAACAAGCATTGTTCAAACAAATATTGAAATATGTTTTAAGGATTGCTGTATTCTACAAACACATCAATAGATTAACCTAATTAGGATCTTACTCGACAATCACTCCACGAATGAATTTTTAGTTGAATTTTTGAGATATTCAACAAGGTATGGCTTCCTAGAAGTCAGCCAGAAGCTGACTGATGACAGCGCTGAACCTGATCTCAATTACGCAATAGATGAAATCGACTCAATTGTAAAATCCTTATACTGGGCAAACACACAGATCTGCAAAGATCAATACACACATTTAAAAAAACTCACACGCAAACTACAGACTGAATTGATAAATTAAATGAAAAATCAAATACCCTTTATAAAAAACTTTAGAATTATATTATTCACATTGATAATGGGCTGAGTCCCGAAACATGTCTGTAGAATAATAATTCTAAAGTTTTTTAAAAGGGGTATTTGATTTTTCATTTAATTTATCAATTATTTTAAATAGCCCTAAGTTTAAGGTTTTATTTACAGACTGAATATTCGCAATATGGTTTTATAGAAACCAAGGAGGTTACATGGAGATGACCTTATGGAGAGACAATATGTCGTGGCAATGACCTAACATCCTATTCTACCCATTATCAGATCATTTCTTTGAGTGAGAAACCTTCGACTGGAAAAGAAATTTGGACTTATAACCTAAAATTTTGGACTATATTTAAAAGAAATTTGTGTTGGAAATACCATGGGCTGTGCCTGTTCTTTCTTACCAATGTGTTCTTGCCAATAGATAGATAAATAAAAATAAATATTGTCTCCAGATTTTAGTCATCTGTGGTGACTCCCAAGGTGTAATTAAGATGGAGTTGCCTATCCTAAGACGATTTGGGTGTATTGGAAACGAATAAAAGGGGGTGTACATGTAAGAGCTGTGATAAGCGATCCCAAGGTAATTAGAAAAGAAAGGTATCAGTCATCAAAATCGTAGCCGGGAGAAAACCGTGTGTTCTGACGTCATCAGAACCCCAGCTGTCAAGCAAACCTAGCTGGCGCTAAAAGTTAGGAAAATCACAGCTGGGGTTCCGATAACGTCAGAACTCACGGTTTTCTCCCGGCTTCGGTTACGATGACTGTTACCTTTCTATTCTAATTACCTTGAGCGATCCTAGCTTTGACACTAGATGCACGATTTTGATAGCGATAAGAATAGCAAACCTAGCAAAGTGTAACGCTCTGCTTTATCAGCTGTACATGCTGAAGCAGAAACTCTGGCCACGCTTAAATTGTTTATCAAAGCATGTGCAGCTGATAGAAGCAGAGTGTCACTCTCTGCTAGGATAGCTATAGTCCGGCCAAGCAAAGAAGAGCCTCTGGCAAGATGGGAAAATGACTCCAGCTCGGTCAATATTGGTTAAAAAATTATTGATTTGGTCTCAATTGCAGGAAACATTCTGATCTACAATTTGAGACCCAATCAATAATTTTTGAACCAATATTGACCGAGCTGGAGTCGTTTTCCCATCTTGCCAGAGGCTCTTCTTTGCTTGGCCAGACTATACTCTTATAGCTGCTAAGATCGTTTATCTAGTGTCAAAGCTAGTATTGAATTGAATTGTTTTATTTTCTGTATATGTACATGAGAAGGTATGTTTCACAGTCGTCATTTGAAATAAAATTTTGAAATTCAACACATAAAAATGTCGATTTAACGTCATTATTAAATTAATAATACTGATTAAAACCCCAGAAAAATAGTCAGTGAAGAACAGTAGGTACTTATGGGGTTGAACCTCTTGAGTCAAAGAATTCTATCAACGTGATTATGATGTGTATCCATTCTTTTTTCCACTTTTAAATTTGAACTTAATAAAAATCACTCTCAAGTGGAAATAAACTTACTTTGTAAATAAAGTTCATTTCCACTTAAAAGTGATTTTTATTAAGTTTAAATTATATCAACGTATAAAAGCACTCTTCAAGCAGCCAATATTCCAATTCACTTCTGAACAAACTCCTGCTCTCTATCATTAACAGGTTATGTGGTAGAGTTCAATATTTTCCTGCTCGTTCCAAAAAATCCCCAAAGATCTGTAGATTTGATTTCTTTTGCATCTAACCTTAATAAGGATCGCTTATAGCAGCTAGTATCACAGCTCCGACGTGTACACACCCTAAAGTGAGCAGATGATCGCTGCGCAACGATCGCTTCACACATGTAACAGATAGGCTAAATAAGAAATTTCAGATCTGCAAGAACTCATCATTGACCCATTTTCCCCCTCCTAAAGCGCCTTGTACACGGGGATTGTAGTGTCGGCCAGTTGAATATCTGTAGCCAGTCACAGCTGTTGTTGTTTGACTCAATGACAAGACAAAGGCTGTGATTGGCTACAGATATTCAACTGGCCGCACTACAATCTCCGTGTACAGGGCGCTCAATTTATAATTATGATGTGACATTAAACAATCCATGAAGTCTACTCCACCAACAAATCTAATCTACCAAGAATTTCAACACATTAGCTACTAAACGATACAATAAGTAACATAAAAAGCAGGCCAAAATATATAAAAATTTGATAATTTGATGAATATATATATATATATATATATTATATCTTCATCTTTCATCTATCTATATCTAAGAAATTTTTCTTCATTTATTCTATTCTTATTTCAATTTCTACTATTTTGCTAGAACTCTTTTCTACTGCATAGTATTTACTTATTCTTCTATCTATTATGTTATTTTTCCATTTTTTTATGTAGCATTGATTAATTTGAATTGTAAATATAGTTCTGTCAAGCACAGAAGAGTCTTTGGCAACATGGCTGCCATTCACGGCTGCAAATAGTCGAAATGAAAATTGTTCTAGTATAACCAAATTTAGGAAGAAATAGTACAGGCTTAGACTATTTTTTCTGACTCAGTTCATAATAATTATCTTACGATTTGTGCTATCATATGTCAATAATTAAATGAATAAAAAATTAATTTCATTCGTGAAATCAATATGATTACGATTAATGTAAGAACGGTAGGTTGGCTGAAGTGATTTTACCCTGGAAATTCAAGTTCTGCGCATGCGTAGTTACACTCCTACTTCCCCCCGCCATCTTGCAAGAGGCTCTTCTGTTCTTGGCACAACTATAGTGTTTTGAGCATAATGCCTGTAGTCTTCCTTGTTATTGTAATGAATAAATAATTGAAACATTTCATTTCTGAGGAGACTTTCACTTTTCTCTTCATGTAGTAATCAGGCTACTTTTTGCTTTCAAATGCTCATAATATGATATTATCTCGGTACTACCTGATTATAAAAAATCATAATTCCTCTTCAATATTATTTTCATGTTTTCAGACAGTGAGTCAAAACTGTGAGTGGATGGGAAAATCATCAACAATCGAACTGTCAGTGGATGTGAACCCTAAAAAAGAATTGCAATAATATAAAAACTAACATTTGGTTTTAAAATTGTAAATAATTCAATTAGCTACAAGCTGATGAGTCAAAGAAACATTTTAAAATGTTCCTTCTATTGAAAACATCCGAAAAATATCGAAATAGGAGATGGTTTGACAATTTTGAGACTTATACAAACAAGCATATTTCTCCTTATAAAACAGATCTTTCGCAATATAAGTTATTGACTGATAATGCCTAGCCAGCCTTCTCCGCCTAGCCAGGGGGCTGTTTACCGAATTTCAACATTTTCTGCCAATTTGTTCTCGAGAAATCTAAGAAAAACTCTGAAAATTCCGAAAAATAGTAAAACGCTAATATTGAGCGTAACCTTGGGAAGTATATCGGTCATAGTTTGAAACTTCGTTCAATATCTTCCATATTAGTTCATCTATAATCTCGCTGAACCATTGAATTTACAGTGAGGATTGGTCGAAGATATGCAACCCGCAATAAACCCACAATTTTGAAAAACTGATTACTGGCGTAATCTTGAACGGATTTCAAAAATATTTCAACACAACATTTCTAGACCTTTTCTGAACCTGCCCCCAAATATCAAAATTTTCTACCGATTGGTTCTCGAGAAAATTGAGAAAACGCCGAAAAACTCAAATATTTGGCGTATCCTTATGAAGCTTCAAAAATCCATTCTTAGCGCGCGTCTAAACGTTCAACTGAACATGCCTGCCAAATTTGAACGCACTCGGTTCAGTGGATTTTTAGTTCTGGTGATGAATCAGTCAGTGCCATTTCGCTTATATAGATACCGGTATAGATTGACTGATAATGGAATAAAAAAGTTTAAAACTGTATAATTTGAGACCAATTATGATGTTTTAGCAAGATATGAGCATTTGAAAGCCACAACTAGCCTATACTCAGTACATAAAGAGAAAAGTGGAAGTCACCTCAGAAATGAACTGTTTCAATAATGATTGTTTGAAACTCACTTTATCCTTGAGCTGTTGACACAGCTGTAGCGCCACAGTGAAGAGTACTAGCACCTCATTGAGCCAGGGCACCGAAGTCTCCGCCTGGTAGGTTTCGAACTTCATTTGTCCCCCAATGTTGGTCAGCTGATAGACGGCGAACACCAGCTTATGGCTCTGAATGTAGAAACTAATCGCCAAATCCTCGGGAAGGTTAGGTGTCAGCGACTTCTGAACAAAAGATAGAGTAGCACTGTATATTTTTATGCTAAACTGGAAACTCATAAGGGACTATAAAGAGCCCCTATAATCGTGAGGGGTTATTCACGAGCTCCAATCTTTACTAACTACAAACCAAAAATTGGATTTCAATAAAACAAAGCAGTCGAATTTTCAAACATCAAAGTCTCAGACTTTGAACTGGGATCGTTAGTATGTTGTTGCAATAAAAATAAGTTCGGTATTAGTATAGTGTTAGTATCTTGCTTAGGGCTAAAAAGAAGCATTATGATTGAAGTTTGAATAAATTTATGAATTTTAATAACAATCCATAACACCATAAGAAATCATCAATTGAAGACCGTGAAGTAATTTTTTAGAAAATAATTATAAGACATTACAGGTATATGAGAATATTGAATAAACAAGAAAAGGAAAAGAGCTTTGTTGAACTTGATGGAAACTTTTACTATACTAGATGTAGTGAAGTCTGTCCTAGCAAAGACGTCATTCTGGTAAGATGGAAAAATGACTCCAGATCGATCAATATTGGTTCAAAAATTATAAATTTGGTCTCAAATTGTAGCGAACATTCCGCTCTACAATTTGACACTAAATATGATATTGATACAATATTGACCGAGCTCGAGTCATTTTCCCATCCTACCAGAATGTCTTCTTTACTTGGATCGATCAATATTGGTTCAAAATTATAAATTTGTTTTCAAATTGGAGCAAGTATTCCGCTCTACAATTTGAGACTAGATATAATATTCTTGAACCAATATTGACCGAGCTGGAGTAATTTTCTCATATCGCCACAGGGTCTTCTTTGCTTGGGCAGACTATAACTATTCACATTCAGTATATGAAGAGTCATGCCAGAATGTTTTCTTAGCTTGGGCAGACTATACTTGGTGTAATTATGTACTTGGTGGTGTTTACTGAATAGAAAAAGAGAGAAAATGAAGTGATTAATTGATTACATAAATGGTTAATATATGCGGCAGCGAATCGGGCGATTTTGAAATGAGCGTCGAAAATTGATGAAGCTGTTTACAGAAAAATTATTAATGCCATAATAATCTACATAAAAAGCATTTATATTTCACTGAACAAACTCAATTTTTGTAAATCACTCAAATTTTTGTAGGCAAGGTGACGTCCTTCTCTCATCAGGCATCCCTCAAGCCGCTGATGAAAACTGTTCATAACTTCCCGTAACATTTGCTGGGGTATTCGTGCAATCTCTCGACGAATGTTTTGTTTCAGTTCATCCACTGTCATCGGCCGTTGGTCGTAGACTTTACTTTTGAGGTAGCCTCACAGAAAAAAGTCACATGCCGACAGATCGGGCAAACTTGCGGGCCATGAAATCGTTCCGTTTCAAGAGAATAAACGATTGGGAGAAACGTAATTCAGAAGATGAATACTCATTTGGGCTGTATGGCTTGTTGCTCCGTCTTATTGGAATAATGTTTCATTGTTTATTTCGTACTGGGGTAGTTCAGGAAAGAAAAATGTGCGTAACATTTCGAAATACCGCTCAGTTACAGTTTCCCCATGTTCATTTTCGAAAAAATGATTCGAAAATGCATGATGGAGACGAGACGAAGTCTCGTACACTAAAAGTTTACGACCAACGGGCTATGACAGTGAAATATAAATGCTTTTTATGTAGATTATTATGGCATCAAAATTTTTTTGTAAACAGCTTCATCAATTTTTGACACTCATTTCAAAATCGCCCGATTCGCTGCCGCACCCAGTACTAGTTTCAGATTAGATAGCATTGAAATTCTAAACAACATTTGTAAGAGCAAAAATTCTATTAGTAGGTCTATAGTCTGTCCAAGCAAAGAAGACCCTCTGGCAAGATGGGAAAATGACTCCAGCTTGGTCAATATTTGTTCAAGAATTATAAATGTGGTTTCAATAGTGAATCAAATTGTTTCTTACAATAAGAGATCAAATTGAAAATTTTTGAACCAATATTGACCGAGCCTGAGCCATTCTCCCACCTTGCCAGAGGGTCTTCCTTTCTTGAACACACTATATATAAGGTATAACTGTATCTTTTGCAAGAATGCAATAGAATTGCATTAAAAATAATAATAATAATAATAACAATAATGGAGACAACAAGTAGATAACTTACCATATTTCTACTCCTCATTAAATCGTCGATTGTTCGTTTGCGAGGAATGATGAGCGATGACCGGCCACGCTGCAGGCAGCCGAGAATGTTGCCCAGGATATGTAACACTTCTTCTGATGATCTGACAAAAAATAGAACAATAGAATGATAATATTCATAATAAATAAGTCACTTGAATTAAGCGGTAAGTACACTGTTTTATACTAATGACATTCTGAAATACATTCAAAAATAGGAAATTTTATTCTATTGAAGGGAAATCGAATTAGAATGCATTATATCATTAAAGTAGATACACAAGATGACAAATGTATTAAATAAAGAAATTGAATTGAAAGGTATTTTCAAAATATTAAAACAACTAATTTCAATAATAATACAAGACTTTTCAATGCGATTGTTTTATTTATACATGTAGTATCTTGCATATCTTCTTTATTTATTTGAGAGAATGCAATATAGGCCTACTGGCCTTATTGGATGAGACCCCAAAAAATAAATTTATAATTTTCAAGATTGTTGAAGCATTGGAATAGCCAAAATATTGAATGTAATAACCAAAATAAAGGGTGTTTCAGGAGGAATGTGCAATACTTCTCAGGCTGATTCCTTACACCAAGTAGACAAAAAAGTTCCATGGGATCAAAAATCGCAAAATCGATACTAAACACGAATTTATCACTTGTGCTATGTTTCATAAATTTTGATCGCTATTTCTGAGATTTGGGTAAGATTTACACAATCACCGCCATTTAACTTTTTCTTCAAAATGCGACTCTCTTCAAATTCCATTAATGAAAATACAATTTTATTATTCCTTATCCAGTTATAACCCTTAATGTTGAAAATGGCGTTTTTTAGCATATTTTTCCAATTATCTCAATAATTGTTGAAGTTACAAACTTGGAACTGGTTTCATTGAATTTCCCAGCTAATTTTACATAGGAATTGATTATTTTAGAACCTCACCAAAGCATCTAAAAATTTAATCTTTTTTGTAAAATCTCAATTTTCCGCCATTGTTATCTCGGTAACAAAGCGTTTTTGAGGGTTGGTTCCATGGAACTTTTTTGTCTACTTGGTGTAATGAATCAGCCTGAGAAGTATTGCACATTCCTACTGAAATACCCTGTATAGTCTCACTTTTTGAGTAGTTGTGAAGGTGATATTGTGGTAGTTATGCATATTAAATTTAAATGAAAAGACAAGACGTTGTCAAACCACACATTGCACATTCCTCCTGAAACACCCTGTATATTGAAAGATTTCAAGATATCATATTACACTTGATCCATTGAGAGTGTGCCCACCGCTTAACACAAGTAAGGGGTGTATTATAATAATATTTAGCATTAAGATAAAGTACAAGACCATCCTGTTGAATAATACAAACAGGAAATTGATGGTAAATCTATTTATTTCGCGAATTGTGATGATTTGGTTACCAAGTTATTTCAGCTTGAATGTTTGGGGTTCTTCTTTTTGTAAGAGTCGCTAATAATTCATTGCCCTAGATATGACAGCTGAAAAAGGATACCATCTCTTTGGGAATAGGAACTCCTACTTCAAAGATAAAGAGAGGATGATGGCTGGGTATTCTTTTGCATTTGAGGAATGACTGAGGACCGGTGTCTTGAGGTGCAGAACCAACATGAAGAAATGGGGGTATTCCGATGACAAAAACCGAGACTGCGACCTCACATAGTTTTTTTTTGCTTTAAAATTTTAAGTGAGAATTTATAATTTCAAATCATTTTAGATATTTTTGATGCTGTTTTGAATCATTTACCAACCTTTCAAATTTTAAATTGATAAATCATGGTTTTTTATTCTTGAGAGTTAAAATTTGTGGTAGTGAAAGTGGACATTGTGAATAGAAATATAACCTACATCTTGAACCTTCATCATCATTCATCCTTTGCTTAAAATACTTGGAAACCAAGTCGCAATTGTAAAGAAAGAATAAAAGAACAGTCCCCTGAGCACCTCCTTGTCTGTGAGGAGTTAGGGCTCAATTACCCTAGAGAGGATTTGTTTTTAGCTAATTTTGAGCTGCAAAATTTTGGAAAAAGGATATTTAAGCCATCACATTCATCCCTAACACGAAAAGTAAGTGTCATCTATTACCACTATAACTTACTACCTATTTTCCAGTGTAGTTCTTCTGCATTGAGAAATATCAGATTCATTAATTCTTCTATTGAAATACAATTGGACAATATTGATATGAACCAAATAGCTTACTTGAAAGGATAGTCTCGAAGGAACTAATAAGATATTTAATTTACTACCTATTTTTCAGTATTGTTCTTTTTGATTGAGAAATATCCATCTATTGAAAAACAATTAAACAATATTGTGCCATTTTCTACAAAATCGACATTATAACCCTCATATTATCGAGCAAGCTATGAATTTATAAATAATAGAGCACAATATTAGCTTACTTGAAAGGATAGTCGCGCTCAATGTTGTCTATATGCGATATGGCTTGTTGTAAATGGTTACCGGCATCTTGCACCTGATGCAGCTTCCAAGGATGGTCATTCTGAATCTGCACCTTGTATTGAACGTTTTGCTGACGTTGCACTTTGAAATTCATGTCCTGAAATTAAAAAAAGAGTTGAATAAGAAGAATGGACGAACACATCGTCAGAGTGGCTAAATCAATAAATAGTGAAAATGACTTGAAAAGGGTGCACTATTTATTGATTTAGTAGACATTACTAGCTCTAATAACAGAGTAAACATCAATAATATAGTTATATAAAAAGAGTAGTGATGGCTAGAGCAGCGCCGTTGGAGCTGTGCAGCTCTAGCAGCGAATTTAAAGCCGAGCAGCTCGAGACACGCGGCTCGAGCTGCCGCTTGGGAATCGTACCTCTAGCAATAGACCCTAGGACGTAAATGTGGAATTAGACTCTCTCCAAACAGAAGAAAGTTGGAGCCTGCCATAAATTATGTTTCCAATAAAAATTATGAATCAATTGAACTATGGAGCCTGTCAATGTTGGATACTTTACCGTACCTTTTAAATAAAAATTCAGAAAATTTACCATTATTCATGTATTTATTGTTTTATTTATTCCTTAGCTTACCGCTTGTGATATTGAGTCCCCAGTGAGCGAGATAATACACTTCATTTGATCGGGGGGTGCTGTAAGTACAAATTTATCTTGTTTGAGAGTGCCTTCATTACCGCATAGAGGTAATGGGAATCGCCTCACACATTCCTGAAAGCATTGACAAAAGTTAAAATTAATTAAACAATAGAAACCATTTACAGCAAATCATCAATAGAAATCACCTAAAATCATAAAAGAGTTTAAATAAATTAAACAATAGAATACGTTGATTTGTAGACTTTCATAGTCTTGAGTTACATTATGAAGTATTTTCTTAGTTGCGTAATTTGATATTCATTATTCAATGGGACTCCTCTCATTTGAAAGATTCAATTTCTAGCAAAAAGATAAGATATTTGATGTTCATTTATAACTAATTTCAAAGTCAGAAAATAATATTAAGACCTATGGGAAGCACTGATAAGCAATAAGAAACAATAATATATATATTAATAGAATTTTTATTGAAATATAGAATTTAATTGAAAAATCTATGATAATCTCGTATTGAAAGATTCAAAGAAAAAGATTAGGTAAGGCGTTAGGTGACCTTTTTCAAAACTACATAGAACACAGACCTTGATTAGAAACTACCTAATATTATTTTAAAGCAAGCAGTGACTTGTTTTTGACTCAATTACCATGTTTTGTTCTAAATCTCATGTCTTTGTTACACTGTGACGATAGCAAGGCTGAGTTGAACAATTGATCGCAATCTGTATAGGCTATTCAACTTGTATGAGCCAATATTTTCAATAAGGTACTCCAATGCCTCTTAGTTTTAATTACAAACCGCCAACAGTAGCTGACTGTAATTGTAACTTAAATAAATTGTAATTGTAACTTAACGTAAATTAACAGTCAAGATCATTGAACATTCATACCTTTTCGACCAACTAGAATCTCTGGTTTTTCTTACAATAAAACAATCTTGGCTTAGCCTGCTCTTATTGCACACACCACTATTTTTACGTACCGGTACGGCAGGTTTCTATCATCCTTATTAATTTTATTATGTGTTTGTCAAGTTATTTATGTGTTGTCGAGTAGTTTGTTCAATTTAGTAGTTTATTGAGACGGAAAAAATATTGGTGTGTGCAACGGGGACAAGCCAAGCTCGTTTCATAATGAGAAAAACTAGAAATTCTAGTTGGTAAGTTGAGAAAACTATAAATGTTTTATGATCTTGATTGGGAACTTCAAAACAATCTGAGTTAGGATGTATAGTGACTGAGGTTCCGGAAATCTTATGCCTAAAAATACAGATTATGTTGCCTGTATGTCTCGCTGAGAAGTATCGAACGCCATTCCATTTATACATGCCTATACCTATACCTCATTCACAATTACTAGAGACAAATTATGATACGACAAAGTCCCGACGAAAAAGTACAGACACAAACTCAATTCCAATGCTTTGCCAAGTTGTATATATAATATAATCAAATCCAGGTTAGTCTGAGTAGAATTCACAAAAAATAAAAATTTAAGGAACATCAGGTCCAAGCAAAGAAGACATTCTGGCACCCCAAACTAGGAAAATAGGAAACTACTTGTTGAATAATTTGGTATTTATGTTTTCATTTAAAAATGTGGAAATGACTCCACCTCAGCCAATACTGATTAAAAATGGTTTGGTTTCAAATTGTAAGAAACATTCTGATCAAGACTAAATTTATAATTTTTTGAACCAATATTGACCGAGCTGGAGTCATTTTTCTATCTTGCCAGAATGTCTTCTTCGCTTGGACAGACTATAGGCTACGGTGACTAATCATAGATAAGTAACTTAATAACGTGGATTGATCAAGTGGCCACTCCAAATAATTTACATGCACCCATACGTTTCTTTACTTTGCCTCAAGTAATCGTGAATAGGGTATAGTAAAGAGATACCATCTGAAAAAGCCCTGGTTAGGATTGACTATGAAATCAAGTCCTATAAACTTACCTGCAGTATCGTTTGGAGTTGATTAAGTGCTGCATGGACTTCTTCATTGAGCACCCATTCGAATTCTTTTTGCTGGAATATGTAAGGATATAGTTATGAAATAGAAAATAATACCCAGATAGCCACATCCAATGGTTCTAAGCTTCTGAAAAATGAGTTTTGACACATAAATTAAAGTTTGATACATTTTCAGCTGGGCCTGTAGTTGTAGACAACTGCTGGTAGCCTAACTTATAGCTAAAGGCTATAATATGGAGTTCTAAATAAAATAGTATCTTTTTAAATGACCTATAAGACGAGAATATTTGTCCAAGTTGCAATAACATTTTCAATTGATGAAATAAGAATGAATTAAGTTATATTGCAATCGTAAAAATTAATTGTTTCATGTAGAAATATTTTAGATTTGGACGAAATTAATTTTTCTTCTGAATATTTTAGTTGCCTCATCTCCTGCAACATAATAGATGTAGAGGTTCAGACCTACCGGGAAAAGGGAACATAAATGTAGCCTAGAATCAAGAGGAACATAAAATGAAATAGATAGAAACCTTACAGGGAGTATGATGTTTAGTTGAGTATTTTTAATAATATATTTAAACCGAATTTGATCATTGAAAACACTGTGCCTTTATTTTTGACATGGTAGAAGTTCTAAATGTCAAAGGAACAGTAACTTCCAAAGATTGTCTTATTAAATCAATAAAACGTTTGATTCTTAAAAATAATCAATAAGGGATGGTTGCAAATTCATGTAAATAAATACTTTTCAATCATTTAGAAGGATAAAACCTTGACCTAATCAATAAATATTTCGTTATTCTATCACTGCAACAAATCCAACCTCAAAACTTTCAATCACTGTATAATCAAAAACTGTGAAATACTTACAAGACTTATTGCCTCTTCCTTTTCACTTTCTACCATTTTGTTGAAGATTATGTCTAATAATTACTTATCTATCAACAATTTTTAGACTAGATTCTAATTAATTATTTAAGAATACAATACACATCACGATGGTAGAAATATTTTTACTTTGACTGATTTCGTAAATCGTCTGCATTCACTGCCTTCCTGTTCATACGAAAATGTGACGTACGGTATGTTTTGAGCAGGCCGTGGAAGATATACAAGGCGGAAGAATTCAAAAGCCAGGAGCGTTGGATAGAAGGTTTGCAGTACGGTAATTCAATTTCAACATTGCTGAAGTAAATATTCAGTATTCCTGATGGATAGCCTATAATTATTATCAATTGTGCTACTTTGAAAGACGTCTTTAGGGAATGGAAATAATTCATTTTAGTTAAAATTTGGATTTATTTATCAATAATTATTATTCAAGCTCAATCGCTGGCCAGGCCTATTATAAGATTGGCTTACTGAACTATTACTGAAACATTTCTATTCGTAAGTTAAGCTTCAATTGCGTCTCTTATGATATATAATAGTATATTAATGAGGAAACTTGAAAGACTATGGCATTCATGGAGCGGCCTTGAGAAAACGCAAGATCACCTGTAGCTGTAGGCCTACAAGCGCAGCTAATACGTGGTCATAAGTTACGTTACAGTAAATTGAGCAGAGGATTACAAGTCAACTACGGAGCTCCACAGGGATCAATTCTTGACTATACCGTATCTTCTTTCCCTCATCTTTACAAAGATCTCAGCATGGAGGGGAATGCTCTGATTTTCACAGATGACACCACACTCAGCATTTGCAGGATGAAGATCCTCAATTAGCCATCCTCAACAGGTCCGCCCAACTGCTAGAGGAGGTCAGCTCATGGTTTGAAGCTAACAGACTGTGCATGAACCAAACCAAGACACAAAACATGCTAATATGCCCTTTGAGGCGCGGTCCAACATTAAAGTCAGCAAGCTTCTTTAGTTTCATATGTTACAGTAGATGCCTCGACACTACCTATCATGGGATAGTGACTGACTAGATTGTGACTGGCTGCCTAAAACCAACTAAAACTCACTACCTGTACCAACTCAGTGGAATAGCTCCTCCATAAATCCGGAGAGAGATAGCAGGTAGGGCTGAACGAACCCGCCAAGCTAATGATGTAATAAGGCATCCAATATTTGGCCATACCCCAGCAATTCACCGCCCAAAGTCCCGTCGCAGTTTTCTAACAGAGACACAGGAGCTAGTCTCCTCGGCACCACAAGAAAGAATTCGACTCTGGCATGGAGATGCAGATGCCACTGACTCAGTGCTGAGGGAGCAACTGCTACCATACAGTAAATGGAAAACTTTGAACCGCCTTAGAGCAGAGTGTGCTTGCACTAAAGAAAACCGCACTACTTGGAGGCAGATTGATGACCGCCCTTACTGCGAATGTGGTGACATCCAATCAGATAATCACCTCCTAAAATGCTGTCTTGCACCAGCATGCACTCGACAAGACCTCTTTAATTTCAACGACGAAGCTGCTGAAACAGTGGACTACTATTGTAATTTAGGCATATAATACAAGTATAATCACCTGACACGAACGAACGAATCATGGGATCAACATAATATGTTCTGTAATCGTCGCTCCAATGTGAATTTCTCAATGCGAAATTGAGAAGGATTGTGTGAAAAAGCTACCTACAAACTGCGTAGGCCTAGGCTACTATGCAAAAGTAGTTGTGAGAAAATCCTGCATCTCTAAAAGAAGGTGTATTTTCGCCATACCTGGAACACATTTCGGCCACTGTTTAAAAAGATGGGAATTCTAACGGTCATCATTTATTATCATTTGAACTCGTTGGTGCTTCTAAGAAGCCGGCTTCACACATTTCAAGCAAGATGCTAAATTCATAACCACACTACTATAACACCAGAAGGTGAGAAGATGTTGACTTGTCACAGTCACGACTGACGAGATCTCATACCAGCTACCCAATTCGCATCCTGAAAATAAAAGGCTTCCATTGTGCGTTCAAGAATTGGAGAAGAAAACTTTTGAAAGTTTGCTGCTATAAATAGATAATAGTAACCGCGGTACTCAACGTACCACTGATTTCCTGTATTCCCGTACCACGTATACCACTGATTGCCGGCAGAGATGCAATTTTCATTTGTCTCTTTGACATGCCATCTCGACAGCTCTTTTCATGTACGGCTTATATATTATGAACTTTTGTATTTTTAAACAAGACATTACAAAATCTATCTAGTATAGTAACTGGATTGCAAATGAATTAAATTGAAAAAGATTTCCAGGGACCAGGAAAATCACCTTTGAGAGGAGAAATATTAGAGGCCGCTTTCATTATAAATCATTCTGATGGTGACTAAATTTTCATTTTTATTATTCAGATAGAACTAGATTTTAGTAGGCCTACCTATGAATAAAACATGATACCAATAAAATAATTTATTTTCTTCATTTCACAAAAATATAATCAATATGCCGATTCCATGAAAATTTTGAATTGAAACAAAAATCATGAAACTAACTTAAAAAGTAGATCGTGGATGATTATTTTTCTATTAAAAGTTTGTTTTCTGCTTATGATATGATAGAAATGTATTATTCTATTTATCTATCAAAGGAAGATAATAATAATTAGGATTATAATCCGAGAATTTGAATTTGAAGCTTCAATTCTCAATTTTACTTCCTTGAGATTACTGTAAAGACTTTGAACAGTTTAAATTCCCTTAAGCACCATACATTTAAACTATTATTGAATTACATACATTAAACTAATATTTAAATTGTTATACATACTATATAAACTATATATTGAAACTTTTATTCAACTTAATAATGATATGTTTAATTAAAATAATCGTGATGCTTGAGTGATTTTGTATCGAGATAGAATAATATTTTATTTCTAAATTATAAAATTAAACAGCTACAAATTACAATATCGTAGCTTAAAGTATTTTAATAAGAATAAGAATAAGAATGTCTTTATTCCTTCAATGATAGCGTTTTTCATATTAGCATAAATCATGATAAGGGGAAGAATTACAATTATTATTGTTATTATTAGGCTTATGATGTAATAATTATTTCCCACAGAGCTATAGGATCACAGTATGGGAAGGTATTTTTGATAGATAAATTCTCATTTATTGTTATATTCATTTTGGCAACTTTGAGAAGCTTAGTTGAAATTCTACACTACAAGATAAACCTTGAGGAAAAACAAAAGGTGTTGTAATGGCTGGGCCGAGACATAACCATTTTTTAATTCTTAACTGAAATTTTCTGTAATTATCTGAATCGTGGTTGGTTGGGAGCTTATTGGTGGATTCGTTCATCCAAATGCCAGATATGCCTTTTATTTTGAACACCTATTTTAGCAACTAGTCACTATGAGCAAGGAATTTTAATAAAAATGATAGTTTGTGATCATTGAAACTTTGCAGATTTATTGTGATATCTTTCCATTTTAAATAAAATTATCTACTATCAAGTCATCTAACAAATCAGAATTTTGGAAAAAACAAAGTTATTTAATACGTAATTTCTTTAAAATTTCAATTTTCAATTTAATATTCCAATTTCCGAAAAAAAACTGCTAACTTGCTACTTTAATTATTAAGGCCTCGGTCAAAGTACTACTAATTAAATTCAAATTTGAGCTAGAAAACTACAACAAAAGTTTGGCACTCACCATAATCATTTTAAACCACACAAGATACACAAACACTTTCATACTGAAACTGAAACTTTACATATGCCTACTCTTGAACTGAAACTAATACGGAAATAACTACGATTTGCCCCTCTGGATGAAAAACCCCATCCAGAGAGCCGAGGCCTGTTCATAACTACATTTTTGATGTTTCCGCGGCTGTGTCTCAAATCGAACTCTGCTTTTCCACTCAAAATTTGCCCCCCTCCAACGACACCCGGCCGCCTGCACGAGCGCGGAGCCTATCTTAAGTGGAACAGCCAAAAGTTCAATGTTCGTACAATTTCCAAATACAGTAGCTTTTTCGACATGAAATTGAAACTGATACTTGGAAAATGCACGAAAATTGCACGAATTCTGACACCTAAGCAGAAAGTTAGCAATCTCTTTAAACTAATCAACATTAACAATGCAATATATTCTTCTTTTGAAAATCAAAGTTCATGTCAAAATTCTGTTTAACTCTAATTAAGTTCAATAACCTGAAAAAGAATATTATTAACTACACACACATAAAATTAAAACTTCAATAATACAACAACTCAATTTTCACCATATTACATTACCCCCTTCCCTAAACAAGACAATATCACTCAAATTTTTCCCATTCACACTTGATTCACTTTCACACTAGACACTTGACACTCATCTTCTGGACAACATCATCATCTGCGCCTGGAACTGGAACCTGGAACATCCCCTGGATGTGGATGGGGTGGTGGAGGAGGTGCACCCATGCACCGGATTGTAGTACCTCCCAGCTCGACGTAGGTGACCTCAGCTCGAACGCCCGTCCGATCTGACTGTTAACAGCCGGTCAGCTGTTGGTGGAAACGCTGCCTTAGCGTTATCCGGATGGTCTGACTCTGCCCCAAGTCATCCCCCCAGGAGCAGTGAACTACTGCACCAATGATGTCGTCATCTCTCATCACATTTATCACAACCACTTTCTCAAAATAGGGATGTGCCAATCCCAAAAAACTATTAACTCTAGCTCAAAATATAATTTACCGAGACCTTATGAAATCAACATTTAAACTCATAAACTGGTTATTTATTTCTCAACATATAACAACAATATCAGAATAAGCTACTTCATAAAACATTAAAATTATTCCCTACATCGTTATCAATCGTTAATCTCTTCAAAAATCGTTATCTCCTATCAAATAAATTCGGCTCATTTGAATAAATCGATTATCCTATCTTTCTATAATCTACCGAAACATAACTACAAAACAATAGCTGCTAGCTTGCATTTTCCAAGTAGTATCCAATATTCATTCAAATGTCTATTATTCCGTTTCTACAACTGTTCATTTCATCTTACTTTTGATGCTCTTCTCATTCCGTTTCACTTCTACTCTCGTTCCTTCGAACAAAATAAACATTATCGAAATAATTCACTGCTTTGGTTTCAATTGTTCTCATTTTATAGTCCAAGGAGTATCAAATTCTATTTCTAATAGTCACCTAATCTCGCTCTCTCTCGCACATACGCACACTTGTTGATCAATAAACAATATTCCATTTTCTCTCTCATCAGATCACCCATCTCTCACCTTTTCTCCGGTCAGTAAACAGTTTGCAAGCCTTGGCCGCTAAATACGAGTATACTTGTCCATTAAAATAAAATACTTCCACTATCCTATTGTAGGGTCATTCTGCTACTGCCCTCTTAAGAGCCAAAAGTAGTCAAGAATGCCTATATTCAAGATTTCCCAAAACCATGGATACCCGACCCATGTTTATAACACCAGTTCACCTAACTGTGTTTTCTCTCTACCCCTCCTGAATTTCCCGAATTCAGAGCTTCTCCCTGGGAATGCCCGATCCCAGACTCTCTCTCTCTCTCCTCGGTGAATTTCCCGAATTCAGTACACCCTTGGAATTCCCGATTCCAATGCTTCTCAATCCCGTTGAGTACTTAAAAAAACTATCCATCTCAAACTTAATAATTTTGATTTTTACCAATTTCTGCCCAGAATATCCGAATGTCTCGAAAAAACCACCTACTCGGTCCAGCAGTCATCAAGTCCTCAGATAAACGGGCGGAAACTGATCATACTTTCAATCATTTTCTGTGCTCTTCCATATCACTTCCTCTTATCGATTTTTCATCTTACACAACTACATTTTCTACATAACATCAACTTTATACCTCCTTGGACTCTCTCACAAAAAAAAATTTAAACATTTCTCACTCAACAATTTCATAACAAAATTATCAATCAAAATCTAAAAAAGTATTACCGCTTATTAAATCACAATTCAACATTAAAAATATTTCTCTCTTAATTTTATTTAAACAATGCATTGTACGTTTTATGACATTCTGATCCAATGTTGCCAATTCTCTGGTTCACAGAAAATATCGTCTGACTAGCATTCTTCCCATTGTTTTCTGATTGGATTCAGATTTCATTTTCGCAATTTTAAACCATAATATCCGTTTCCTAATGCAACGTCAAACTGGATTTTTCTTTACTATCATTCTCAATTACAAGATAAATTCAAACGTCTCCTGAACTAACTTCAAACCTATCACAATTAAAATTCGAAAATACTTATAATGTTATCTAGTTTATACTTTACAATAAAAGTCTACTATTATGTTCCTGCTCGTGTTACTAATATAATTACAATTAAAATGTTGTTTTCGACTTTTTAATACTTCTTGTTACAATTCTACTGTAAAAATTCTGATTTATCTGGCATTTGAACGTTTGTCATTCTTGCAGACAAACCCCACACACTTGACACCATTGTAATGACTGGGTCGAGATATAACCATTTTTTAATTCTTAACTGAAATTTTCTGTAATTATCTGAATCGTGGTTGGTTGGGAGCTTATTGGTGGATTCGTTCATCCAAATGCCAGATATGCCTTTTATTTTGAACACCTATTTTAGCAACTAGTCACTATGAGCAAGGAATTTTAATAAAAATGATAGTTTGTGATCATTGAAACTTTGCAGATTTATTGTGATATCTTTCCATTTTAAATAAAATTATCTACTATCAAGTCATCTAACAAATCAGAATTTTGGAAAAAACAAAGTTATTTAATACGTAATTTCTTTAAAATTTCAATTTTCAATTTAATATTCCAATTTCCGAAAAAAAACTGCTAACTTGCTACTTTAATTATTAAGGCCTCGGTCAAAGTACTACTAATTAAATTCAAATTTGAGCTAGAAAACTACAACAAAAGTTTGGCACTCACCATAATCATTTTAAACCACACAAGATACACAAACACTTTCATACTGAAACTGAAACTTTACATATGCCTACTCTTGAACTGAAACTAATACGGAAATAACTACGATTTGCCCCTCTGGATGAAAAACCCCATCCAGAGAGCCGAGGCCTGTTCATAACTACATTTTTGATGTTTCCGCGGCTGTGTCTCAAATCGAACTCTGCTTTTCCACTCAAAATTTGCCCCCCTCCAACGACACCCGGCCGCCTGCACGAGCGCGGAGCCTATCTTAAGTGGAACAGCCAAAAGTTCAATGTTCGTACAATTTCCAAATACAGTAGCTTTTTCGACATGAAATTGAAACTGATACTTGAAAATGCACGAAAATTGCACGAATTCTGACACCTAAGCAGAAAGTTAGCAATCTCTTTAAACTAATCAACATTAACAATGCAATATATTCTTCTTTTGAAAATCAAAGTTCATGTCAAAATTCTGTTTAACTCTAATTAAGTTCAATAACCTGAAAAAAATATTATTAACTACACACACATAAAATTAAAACTTCAATAATACAACAACTCAATTTTCACCATATTACAGTGTCTTAAAAACTTTTCACATTCAAAGAAAAGCTAAAAATTCAATAAACAGAATGAGTTTATCAAAAATACATGTGAACAGCAATTGTAAAAACTCATTTAAAAGTGGTCTGTTCAAATATAAGCCAAATGAATAAAAACAATGGACTAACTGCGAAAAAGTTATTTGCATAAACTCTCTAAGGTCAAAGCTCTGAACGCTGGTTTGCATGGAATGGTATTTGAATTTGAATTGATAATTTGGAACTCAATAATAATTGAGTGTGAAATAATAACTCACTATTCTCTTGATCAGTGAAGATAAGAGTATAGAAACTATATAATATTATAATTATATTATAATCATAGTGTGTGGTCATTGACTGTTAAACTTTTTATTCGCTTGCTCGGCTAGATTTTACTTTTACTTGGTGTATTTATACCTGGTGTACGGTACTTTTACTTGGTGTACTCGTACTTGTAGATGATTTACTTGCACTTGGTGTACTTGTAATTGGTATATGGAGTTGATTGCTCTGTAAGTTATACAATACCTCATTTACAATAACTTGAGACGAAGCAAACAAACCCACAACGTAAACAGGGCGACTACTGTTGCGATGACAAACCACAACAACGATACGACACAGTCCCGACGAAAAAAATTACAACACTCACGCACACATATGCATTGCCAATGCTATGACATGTCTATGCTAAGTCGTTTATAGATTAAGGTTTGTTGTGGCCAAAGTAGCCACCCCATACTTACACGCAAAAAGTTTGCTCATTTCGTCTCAAGTGATCGTGAATAGGGTATAGTTTCAAACCTTAGGCTGCTTACACACTGGTCTGTTGTATTACGTATCGAGCCTCATGTTTTGAATTTTGTCCCTGTAATAACATATGTTGATTATGATCTTGGATATTGAACATACGTTATTATAAAGATGAATTTCAAAACATGAGGCTTAATAAATGATACAATACACCAGTGTGTAAGCAGCCTTAAATTGCAGCATACTATCTCATGGTAACGAATTTTCTTATGTGAATAAGAGTGCACTGTTGTCATTTATCAGCTGTAATTGCTCAGTAGTTACACCAAATTGACCTCCGCTCTCCCACATACACATCTAGCAGCATTGTAAGCTAATCGATAAGTGCAATGCTGCAATTCAAGGTTTATTAGTATAGCCAGGGTCGTTCCAGGATGTAATCACTATTTAAACTATATTAAGCCGTTTAAATCAAACAAGATCGGGCAAATTATCAACCGATCCAATGCTAAGCGACATACAGCTACTCTCCGGCGATCTCCACAGTCGCAATCTCGATCCATGTCTTCTGCTATTACTATTTCTCGACGCGCCTCCATTCTCTAATTGCGTGAAATAGATATCTAACGCCTGAAGGTTATAAGAAGGCGGCGATGGCGAGGTGGAGCGACTGCTGTGGCCGGTAGAGCGATAGCTGTGGCCGGTGGAGTGACTGCTGTGGCCTCGTGTGTCATCGGACATATGTGAACGCAGCATGCACGCGCATGCTCCGTCACAGTGACACATGCGTGCCGCTTCAGCACGACGTAGACGGTCCACGTCCAGGGAGAACACGTGGCGGTCGCGGATCTGGCGGTTGGTTCTCCTGTGATAACAAAAAAGGTTCATTTGATTGATAAGTTGGAACTATGTGTAGAACAGATGGCGCAGGAAAAAATTGTGTTTTGAAACTATACTCTCAATAGTAAGGGTTTAGCCTTACTATTTTAGGGAAACCCTAAAAATAGGGTTTTGAAACTATACACTCAATAGTAAGGGTACATGGTGGGACTAAACTCTCTTACAAGGGTAAGGATAATCAATTAATAGATTTGGAAACTGAGATATTAGCCATTTAAAGAAACATACCACTCAATAAGGATCTAGGCTAATTTTTTTCTAGTTTTAGATGAGATAAATGATGAAATTGAGCCATAATTATCCAATACTTATTTTCTCTTAGGGCTGCTGTATTTGTTAAAATTTGAAATGATTAAAATCGAAGTACCCTTCGGCTATATCGCCGAAACATGTTGTGTTAAATAAAAATATTTTTAAAAAAGGGTACTTCGATTTTAATTATTTCAAGTTTTAACATGATTATATATGCATAAACAACAAAACATCCTTAGACAAGGCCTTTATTGGTGCTTTTACCTTAGATTATCTTTCGAATCAAGTAATCAATCTAAGAATTTATTTCATTTTATTCCATTTCTAGGTTCTATAGCTTTAAAAAACACCCAATACATGACATCAATTAAAAGCTGAAACAGGTATGGAAATTCAAGAAGGATATATATGAGTAGAATTCATAAAGGATACACAAATATAGTTCGTTAACAAGTCATATAATTATGGAGAACATGATGATTAATCAAACAATAAGGGATAAAGATTTAAAGCTGGAGTTTACTCTCTTGAGGAGAATAATAGGATAGAATGTCTATTTTATTAATTTTGATTACGTTGCAAAGTTTGGACACTTCATCACTTAACCATGAAGCCTTGTTACTTGGCTGTTAATAGGCCACTTATCGTGTTTCTTCTTTCCTTTATATTGTATTTTAATATAATAAATACACGAATACAGAATTATCACCGTACTTCCATCTTCTTCAAAAATTCAAAAAAATAAACATTGCTGCTGTTTTTTATGAAAAAACATGAATTCAGAAACCAAAGGACAGTAGCCTATGTATAGAAGCTATGTCAGGATTTTGGGGGAAAATGGAAAAACATACAGGTTTTTTAAACATTTTCATCATAATATTAATACTACTCACCTCACAAATGTTGGCGACGAATACTCTTCATCCAGAAAACTCCCTTCATCATTACTGATCAGTGAAGTGCATTGCCGTTCACTGCTACCGTTATCATTCACTGCTACCGGTTCATACATATCGTGTGATCGTTCCTCAACAAAGTTCCTGCCTTGCATAGTACTTCCTGACGATACCTCCGGGGAACTGCTACTTGTCACTTCATCATCGTTACTGGGCGGTAACAGTGATTGGCTCTCTTCTTCGGTAGCAGTTACTGTGTTCATGCATGTTATCAGATTCTCCTGTATGTCGCTGTTCTGAGGACTTGGAGCAGTTATCACCAGTGACAAATCACCGATGTTGGCCGTCATATTGGTCCACGCCTCTATTTCGCGGGTTTCTAGTTCTCTACGAGCTGTAAGATGAAAAGATATTAGAAATGAAGCAGAATTCTACTAAAATCTAACAAAACTTTACTCTTTATCTGGCTCTACAGTCCTAGGTGGATCTTATCCTCTACAGAGCACCCCCATTCGTCTCTCTGCTGTGCAATTTGTCACCAATCAAAAGGAATCATTTCCATTAATGGGGAAAAGTCGAATATAGCCCAGGATCAGGGTAACCCAGGGTTACAATATATTTACATGTGATAAATGTAACTTATACAATACTATTCTGGATTCTTAATTAGACTTCTTCTATTGGACAGTTTGTATAAATTGAAAGAGGAACAGTTTTGGAAGAAATCCTGTTGTACTCTTCATTGCAAATTATTAAATAAATGATTATGATTTACAAATAGGCCTATTAAATAAAATCTGAAGAATTTTATAAAGCACATTTATAAATCAATAGTCTGGAAAGCCTTCCTACCGTTCCATTACGGTTAAGCAAGGTTCTATCGAAATAGTATAACCCCTGTTTCACACAAACCACAGTTTTTTTGCGTCTAGTTTTTTGCCATCCCTATGAATTTCACTATATTGAAGCGCAGAGACACATCATTTACTATCAACAAAGTTCTGTTCAATCTAGTAAAATTTATAGGGAAGGCAAAAACCTAACGTTTAAAAATCGTCGTGTGTGAAACGGGACTTATATTCAAGTTAAATCAATGTACATAAATAATTTCCATAAAACAATGACAATAAAATCTTCGAAATCAACTTACATATATGGGCATAGTCCAAACTGTAGGGAGGGGGCGGAGAGTCAGGGACGGGTGTCACCTGACAACTCCTGTTGACTCCCAGGCCCAGCTGAGGAGAGAGACTCTGGTAGCCGAGAGAGTCGAGGGCGGCGCTCTCTCTCTCCTCGACTCTGTCGCGACTGGGAGATCGCGAGTCAAGTCTTCTAGTCAAACTGAAACACAGAAACCAATAGATTTCAATACTGTAGTATTATTTACTAGCCGGCAGGCTCGCTACGTTCGCCTTAACCGCCTAGGAAGGGGGCTCCGCCCCCTTAACCCCCGTCAGTATGAGCAGTGTCAGAAATCTCAGAAAAACATAATATGATTTCAATGTAAATCTTGTGAGAGTTTGTTTTATCTTGGTAGTTTTTCAATGAAGACGGTTTTGAGCTTTGCCTAGTCTTCAAAATCGGTAATAAATAAATGAATAAATTGGTTTCGACTCACGAGTGAGAGCCGGGGTTGGAGCGACTCCTCCTCCTTCTGCGTTTCCTGCGAGGCTGCGCGCTTCCCGTCGCCGATTTGATGATTTCCTCATAGTCGGGAGGCGCCTCGTAGTCGGGCGGCTCATCAACCACGGGAATCTCTTCTTCGATCCGGGTTCCGTCTGAAATAAACCAACACCATTACAAGAATGTTACGATAGCAATATATGGAGAAGTGAAGTCATAATATAGAGAGATCATGGACCCTTTAAGAAGTTCCTGGCCTTAATTAATTTTTTATTGTTACAATTGCCTATATCACTGGATGAAGACTAAATTGATACTATAAAAGTCCTCGATCCCACGCGTATGTCAAAATACCCCTATTTTGGGCCCCAAAGTTTGGCAAAAAACACCCTCCACCCCAGGCCCCCCCCTGGATTTCAAAAAAAGGTTGTGATGATGAAAATCAAGTCTGAGGGCTCTAGTAACATGATCCCACTGCCAAAAACCGCACTAAATTATCAATAATCCCTCAAAATTGAGCCCTCAATTTCTGTGGGGGCCAAAAATGGAAAATTGTCCCCCTGGGCCCCCTACGAGCCCGATTGCAAGTTTTTTATTGAAATCGAGCTATTTCCGCGCGCTGGTTACAAAAATCAGCATGGCGTTGCAATAAACAGTCAAACTAAAAAGTTGAAAATTTTTGGGGGGGCAAAACCCCCCTCTGGGAAGGAATTTTTCAAGTTTTCAGACTTTTCTGGTTATTTGCTCGATTTCCTCTTTCCAGTCATGTATAACTTAGCTATACCGCATATCGGCAAGTGGTCAATAATTTTGATAGATTAGTATGTCACTTTGTGGTTTTAGTACTTAAGTTATTTTATAAGGGTGTAGATTCTTTACTAAATGCCTTTATTAGAGTTTAGAATATATTGTGTAAAGTATCAAATATTGAATAAATTGATTTGAATTTGATAAAAAAATACAAGATATTGTCAAACTACAGATTCATTGGTCTAGATCTTTGATCTTTAACCTTTGATCTTTGATCTTCAATCAAATCAAATAATCTGATCATTGATCTTTAACCTTTGATATTTGATCAAATAATCTCTGTTCAAATGATATTTGATCAAATGTTCTCTGATCAAATCTCTGATCTCTGATCATATCTTTGATCATTGCTCTTTGATAAAATGGTCTTCGATCTTTGATCTTTGATCAAATGATATTTGACTCTTTGATCTTAGATCAAATGATCTCTGAACAAATTTCTGATCTTTGATCATTGATCTCTGATCAAATGATCTTTGATCAAGTGATCTTTGATCTAATAATCTTTGATCAAATGATTAGGTAATGATCTTTGATCCAAAGATCACAGATCAAAGATCAAGATCAAAGATCAAAGGTCAACATCTCATTATCATTTCATATTATATTGAGATTATTATCATTATCATTCCCCTCATTATAAGAATAATTATTAGTTATAATTATTTTTTAGTATTAAATTTACAATTTAATATTTCTTAGTAGCAGAATAGGTCAGAAAAATATCAGCCCATGGTTGAGTGTTAAAGGGAGAGATGACTTGAACATCCCTCTCCGAGAATGGACATTTATATGCCTAAACTCCACCATTCTATGTAGATACAGCAAAATGTAAAGTACCGTGAGCTTATTAAATCCTATATTTTTGTCATTTACAAGTTTCCATAGTCTATCATTTGCTAACTCAAGTGAGCCATAATGTAATTTGTTACTCGATAGCAAGTATTTTAAGCAAAGGTGATGATGTGTGAGAAATATTATGAAAGTTTACATAACAATTTTCACTTTGAAAAACACAATCCGGCACTACACGGTAATATTCCTATTATCACATGAAGATAGATGAAAATAAGATTTAAATAGAATATTCGAGCAGCAAAATAAGACTACAACCGCTTATATTCGGTACGCCAATTGAATTCAAATTGATATTTTATTCTCAATGAACAGGAAACTGTTAACTGTCGTGAAAATTTATAATATAATGAACAGTATTTGCAAATTATAATCATGCAAAACGAACAAGAGATGAGATTATAATATTGTTTTGCAGAGTATTAAACTTAGAGAGATTCAACTTGAAGAAATATAGGGAATGATAGCAATTCCTACGATTTTAAATTAAGTCAAATAGAATTTTGAGAATTTATATGATTTATAATTCTTTGAATGAGTCGAGTCACCATCTAATACTGTTCTAATACAATCCTGAATATCTTAACAAGGGTTTAGGGAATGAGGTTCAACACCAGATTTCTATTCATTTGTATAATATTCATGAATCAACATTTATTATTTGAGTTGATTGTTTACCTAAAAGTTCACTGATTGTTTGCAATCTATTCTGTAGTTCACGTTGCTGACGAGACCTGGCTCCCATTCTGTACAGTAGGATCACAAGTGAGGCGATCAGTGTTATTAGACCTGGAACATATACTATCGAATTAAAAATTTGGACAAGAAAAAGCAACAATCCATCTAAGAAACGTTTGAAAATATTGTATTAATACTGTAAAATGAGAAAATGTTGTAATTAAAACAAATTTTGTGGTGGAATGTAGCCTACGAATAATGTACGGTAATTAAAAGGTAAAGTACAAACATAGAATATATTGTCTTCCAATACAATATTTTACCGAATCTGTATCAAATGTACTGGATATTGGTCACTCGGTGAGGGTGATCTATCGATGATCCTGATATCAAGTCACGAACACTGTGGACTGCTCTTGGATGGGTAACCAGTATTTGGCGAAGTACACATTAGCGAGGTGGAACTACACGTAAGGGTCTCCCCACCATTAAAAGCCATAAGAATATTATTATTTATTTGTATCAAACATTTGTGAGAAGAAAATTTCTCAAGAAGAACACATAAAAGAGTAAAGACCAAAGCTCTTAATTCCTTTGATTGTTAACAATAATATATTTATCAAGAATGTGGTTTCTTGATCCATGACGAGCTGCTGTGGGTAATATTCACTGGGATTCATCACCGACATGCAGTTCAATGTTTCAACATTAAAAAATGTTTGAATTACCTTACTGGAGTGCAGTATTTCGTGCTGTTTTAGAGAAATTAAGAGAAATTTGAAATTTATCAAAAACTTTGAGCAATATCTCAATTGAAATTGTGTTTGTCATTAGATGAATAAATAACTTACCGATGCTGCTGACGATAAATATGAGAGTAGCAGTTTTCAAGTCTGGATATCGCTCCATTTTCGGAAAATAATAGTTGGGGGTGTGAGAGTACCAGCGTCTGTCAACTGGCTGTGCATCCCATTCTATAAAAAATAATTATAAATTGAAAAAATATATAATAACCCTGAAGATGACATCATAGGTGCTAAAACATGTTTATATTGGTTAAAAGTGACAATGTGATATTTGACAATAATATTCATGTGACTCCATTACAAATTCAAACTTTTACTAATATATTATTATTGGTTGAAGACTTGAGGTAGCATTCCTAAGCGAATCTAGCATTCTAGCTTCAGGGCTCTAGCTGCGCGTCTCAAGCCGTCACAGCTCTTAACTTTCAAATATATATCATACAAATAATCATTATACTATATAATTTGCAACGTTTTAGACGTGCAGCTAGAGCTGCGCAGCTCGAGTCACCGCTTGGGGTGCGTTCATGTCGTAGCTGTGATAAACGATTCCAGCTGTGATCCTAGCAAAGCGTACATTCAATATTATAGAGCTCCGGCATAAACAGGCTCATTAGAAAGCACGTGAATATTATCTATGAATAGATATTGTATGAAATAACTATCGTATGAAATTTATAAATTGATAATTATCTTGAATAGTATCACAGGTGGGATCGCTTATTACAGCTCCGACATGAACGCAACCCAAGCGAAGGCTCGAGCTGCGCAGCTAGTATTAGTATTGCTAATACCGAGAATACCTCAATCATTATGCTGGTTCAAATTGATTCACTTAGCAGTGTATCATACAAAAAAGATTTAATAGAATTTGAAGTTACAATTTTCTATAAATGTCAACAATATTACTGTTTCTGAAGTATATTAATGTAATATACGAGTATTTATAAATAATAACTATTACAAAATGATCAACTAAATAATTAGATTTTTTCAATTTGAATTGGAAACGAGTCAAAGAGTAAAATGTACAAAACCAACCTCTTGAACATGATTCAGGCTCATCACTACCGTCTCCACAATGATCAAATCCATCACAACTGAGTATTGCCGGGATGCAACGGTGATTCTGACACAGGAAGTCTGATCCTGTATAGCAGTCTGTAAAACAAATACTCAGATCAATACAGAGTACTATGATCGCAAACTTATATGAAAAAGAAGGTACAAAGTCAACCAAATTTGATAAATTGTACAATTAATATTCCTCAACATTATGGAATACGATTCAATAGTGATACAAAATTTATTTGCATTTGGAAATGGCTAATAAGCCGAAATATGAAATAAAAATTATTTTAAAAGGGTACTGAGATTTACATTAATTGAAAACTTTGATACAAAAGGTTACTCAATACGATTTTTTCATTCGATGCATGTATAATCTGTGTATCTTCTGGTGAAAATATTGAACTGTGGACACACAAAGGTACTTTCAAATCAATAATAGTTTCTCTTACTGATAATGCTAAGTTGTGATCCAGTGTGTCTGGCTGACCTTCTCGTACTATAAGACCATATAGTTTTAAATAGTGAATACGCCATAACTATTCTTGGATGAGGCTATACAAGGTTTTGTGATGAATTTAGATTAGAGATTAGATTTATTTATTAATTTATGTAACAACAAAATATTCCAACTTAGTTTCTAGATTGTAATTGAATAATATTCAAGGCTAACTATACAGGAATAAATATATAGTAACTATCTCTTATTTTTTAAATAAATTTCACGAACTGAAAACTTGATAATTATTGAACAAGACGAGGTACATGAACGCGGAAATCAATGAATAGGAGATTTTTAATCCTTCCTTATGATTTAATCATTCAACCTATATATTTTATTTGATTAATTTTCTCATGGAATCATTATAATTTCCAATACCCAAGGTTATTAGTATAGAGACTTGTATAATCAGTCTCTATCGACTTGATAATACAGTCTCTATATAGTTATTAGATCTAATTACCTTGCACCTACCCATATAATTGGAGGCATAATTGATTATAGTCAGTCTATATTATTATTTTATTGGATTGATTCTTCATATACTTCTTACAGTTTCCACCTACCCATATAAGTGAAAGCAGAATAGATGATAGCCAGTCTGGATGCCAATCCAAATGTACCACGCAGCGAAACATAGAAACCGGTGTTCAATGGCACCACGTGCTCCCGCATATGGGACCTTGGCCGAGAACCGGTCAGCTGGGCCATCGGGTATCGCATCGCTTCCAAGGGAGGACTCTCCGACGTTTCACCCTGCCTTACGATCAGTTCCGTGTTCCCAGCTGGAAGGGAGAATAGTTTTAAAAGCATTGAAAATATAATCACAAAGAATAGTTGGGAAGGAAAGAGGTGGAGAAAGAATAGAGAGATGGAGAATAAATAAGGACGTTACAAATCAAGTAAAATAGAAAAGGGGAAGAGTTTTCCTTATTTTATGTTATACAGTTTTTGGAGATGAAGATCAAATCAAGCGACTTGAGAATGCCTCTTGGGACAGCGAAACATGTTGGGTTTGAATAAAAAATAATAAAAGGCAAAAGGGTACTATTCATCTATCCACATTTTCATCTATTAACATTCATTGATAGAAGCCCTAGACAAAAAGGAAAGTCTGGTCGAGCAAAGAAGACATTTCTCAAAATGGCAGCTGTTCTACGCTGCCAGCAGTCGAAATGAAATTAGTCCCACTCTTACCAGATCGTCTCTCCGCTCATCTCACTAGCGGTATGTTGGCAGAAGTGATTTTACACTAAAATGTTGAGATCTGTGCATGCGAAGTTACACTCTCGCGTCGAATGGAAATTTTGAGGGAATGTCTTCTCTGCTCGACCAAACTATATCAGCGTTGATAGCAGAGAGAGTTTCAATTTCTAGGTAGAGATGGGCTATATAATTCAAATTTTAGTAAATTAATTGGTTATAATAATGTTATCCAACTCACCTAAGGAAATATTAAGTGTTAACAGAGCTCTAAACTCACCCATATCCAAGAAAGTTCCAATCTTAAGGTACAGATGAGTCTTGAGATGATAGAAGTTTCCAGGTGGTTTAATCAGCCAGATGCAGTCGTACATTCGAACTTTCTCGCCTTTCGATCGATCCACCATGTTCATCATAGTAATTGCTCCACCAAGGTTTTCAACATATCCTCCACAGTCTAAAAAAAAAAAAAAAACATTCATCACTCATTCATTAGTTCATTAGCACAAAAACATGAATCGAACGGATATGCTGAGACCTTGAAAAGTATTTAAAAATGTATACTCGTATGTATAGCTGAGTTAGGTGATTTCGTCTGTCTCTGTAGGTGATGTAACGTACTAACAGCTGATGTATAGCTAAATTACAACTCTCATAGTAATACAGTATTGACAACATCAGCAGTAGGAGCGCATAAAGAGCAGACGAAACGTTTTGGCGTAAGCTATACCTACCTACTTAAGATAGCCGGACATGAAAAATCAAATAATTTTTGTAACAGTGGAGTGTAATAGGCTATTACAAAATCTATTACTTACGACATTGCAGACAATTTTTAAATTTTAGTTTATGAGAAACTATTACTCACCTGTCTATACGTGAGTAAGGGTCAATTGTCATAACAAAATCATTGAACGCTAATGAGAAATGATTACTTACTAACGAGAAGTGAGTTTATGAAGCGGACGATAAAATTGAGAGCTTGGTTATGAAATTTCTCTTTTCTCATTTCATCTGTTCATTGAACCATGAATATGTCAAAATATTACATGAACTTGAAACAACAAGATTAATATCACTATAAATCACTTTTGTATTTCATTGATTGAATAAATAATTAAGAAGTCAAGAAACTTGATGATCCTCAACTTGAATTATTTATTACTCACCGGTGATTGGCTTCACCAACTTCTCTTCATAGGTGCCTGAAAAAAACAAATTAACAAATAAATACTGTTGATTGGATTTGGTAGACATTTTTTAGGGTGGTTAAATTCAATTGGAATTCCATGAAACTGGTTATTTTATTCAACATGCATTCCATCATTTTGAATAACTTTTTCCTGTACAATATGAGAGTAGAAAGAAGATCAAAATCATTCCTGCACAATTTGGTATCCTAGAATGTCTAAAAATGTTGTTATGAGACAATTGAAAATAGACATACCGGTAACAAAGGAGTAAGATGCTTTGTATCCGCTTCCTGAGCCGCCATTGGCGTAGAACCTGACCAATAGGGAGGGACCACTGGAGAGGATGACGGGCGGACGAAATTCTATCCCACTTGTTACATCCAATCGCTGTCCGTTCCAATCATAGAACTGAAAAAAACAGAGAGAAATTTTGTATATTTGCGTTGTACATTGTTTTTGTTACAATCTAAATCCTTACTGTTATGTTGCTCTTCCAACTACACTTTTCTGATGTGAATAGTGAAAAGAAAGTCATCTATCTATCTGACTTGACTGAACCCTAATGATAATAATTTCAAGATTCTTTTATTGCCAAAACAACATTAAATTATATAAGCACGTCAAAGTGAAAAACAATAATATAACACTTGTCAAGTAAAGAAGAAATATAACATAGAATATATTTTCCCTCAAACTTTGATGTAGTCCTTTTTGAAACACCCGTTGAAACCATATAGTGATTATGGATACTTACCTCCATGATGGACATATCAGCCAGGAGGAAATCGCTGAACACGACCCGGATACGACACGTGAGCGACGGATCCGCCTCGCACGTGATGACGTACTCGGCGTTGTAATCGCGCGAATACTGCACGGGGAAGAAGGGCGAGCTGAACGTGCCTCCCTGCGTTATGTTGCTGTTCATCACTGTACCCAGACCTGGTGAACCTTTCAGCACTTGTCTGTTGCCTGCACGAAATTAAGGGGCGATTATTTCACTTTCAAACAAGAAAGATACATTACTGTCTGTTGAGTTATTAAAGAATTCATTTACGTCCAATGTGATACAAGAGATCTCGATCAATTCGATAGAACTGATGCATACAGGAAAAGCACTAGTAGTGACCACTGTATACCCCATTGTATGGGGTACAAAAAGTTATACGATACAAGAAGTTTATTCCATAGAAAAACAATATAAGGATGGTGTCCACATGCTCTAGGCTTGTGCGTAGGTATGATCTGTCCAAGCAAAGAAGACCCTCTGGCAAGATGACTCCAGATCGGGCAATATTGGTTCAAAAAATATTGATTTGGCGGTCTCAAATTGTAGATCAGAATGTTTCCTACGATTGAGATCAAATCAATATTTTTTGAACCAATATTGACCGAGCTGGAGTCATTTTCTCATCTTGCCAGAGGGTCTTCTTCGCTTGGACAGACTATACCAGAAGAATGGTCACCCGAAAGAGTTTCTCTAAAATGAGAATTTGATGCCTTCGAATGGGTTCTTAGCCTGCTTGAGGCTTAGCATATCTATTTAGCATATTTAGCATTTATTAAGTCGAAGTACAACTGTATTACCAATTCAACTTATTTTAATAAAGCACATTATTTTTCTGGTGTTATAATCATGTTCTGGAATGTAAAATTAGCTTACTTAAATGATTACAATTATCTGATTGAGAAATGAAATTATCGATGAGTATAAAAAATAATGTGTCGACTATTGAATAATAGAGGCCACAATAGAGTCTCAATGAGAATGTTACAATTTGTAGAGATATTAACCATTTCAAGGAACTAACCAATCAAGAAAATAGTTCCAAAATTTCATTAAAATAGGAATAACTCTAATTAAAAAATTTAGAGCCGAAAATGGTTACTACACATGGTTACTACTGGTGCCTTTACCGTACCATATTTGTGAATTTTCCTGAAATTAGATTATTGAACAGTGGACTCACCAATTTACAAATAAAATAGGAAATGGAAGAACTGATTAGATATTTCCATGAAACAATAACTGCTGGATGACATGACTGTTGTATTATAATTCAATAGATGAATAGAATCAATAGATATTACAGTTATTAATAATTATTAATTAGAATCTCCATATATTGCTACATAAATAGACGAAGGACTTCTGCTTTTATTGGATTATTAATAATTATCCAGAAGTTGGTGTACTGCAATATCTAATACAACTTCCATATTACAGTTATAACTATATATAAGATCACCCGTGCTTTGCATTGGATAGATATTAAGGTGGGTTTTCATGTTGTTAAGAGCCATCTTACTTTAATCATGAAACATCGATTATAAATTGCATTGAAATTCAAATACTGTTTCCTTATTTATAATTATATCATCTGTATAATTTATGACAACTTGTATCGTTTTAGAAATATTTTGTAAATTATTAAAATGAAATATCTAATAGGAAACTGACGTTCAGCGGAATACTCCAAGGTGAAGGCATGCCGATGGTTCTGGCTGAAGAGGAGGGTGAAGACGAGCGTGCGCGTTTGCGAGCGGTAGACAGGTTGCAGCGCTGATGCGGCGGGGGGAAATGTGCCGCAAAAAGGGGTACCTGTAACATCAAAATTATTGTTTAATTCTCTCTATTTTAAACTATAGCCCACTAGTTTCTAACCTTAGATTGCATATTGAGTACAATGCTGACAGATGTGTGTTATTGAGCAACTAATAATTTTATACAAAATTTAATAGACATCAGGCAAAGTAACGTTAATTTAATAAACAATATAGAGTTGAACAAATTCATAAATCACTCTATAGTTTGTTTTTTATTACATTCTGTAATTCTACACTTATGGTTGAAGGGACACTCTGTAAGGACGAATGAGACACTCTGTAAGGACAAATGTGAGGCTCTATAAAAAGGGAGCAAACGCACCATCCGCCATCCTGTTGTCAAATTAGAAATATTTCTTTTTTTTAGAGACGATCAACAGAATATATTAATCAAGTTGAGCAAATTAGTCAAGTTAGCAAATAAAGTTTTTGTTCTGAAATCTTGAAGGTTGATTTCTCATACATAATTGCAAAAACTATAACTATTTTCATCATGAAACTAAATTCCGAAAATACAAATGTGCCAGATTTCCTGCAGATGAATCCAGATTGAAAACTCGTCCTGAAAATTTATTGACTTGAATTTTTTCAATAGCCTATTATCGTAGCTACAATCATAATCAGATGTTCGACTGCCAAGTTGAATGGATTCTAATTTGGCGCTATTACTTGACCACAGTATGGCGGATGCTGCTCCTTCCTCGTCTTTATAGAGCCCTAGACAAATGGAAAAATCTGTATAATTTCACCTGATATGTTGGTAAATACCATAAGTTTCTTGTAATAACAGTCATAAACAAACATAATATATATGTTCATAAATAAGAATTGTGTAGTTAATTTCATATTGTTTATTTGTTCATTCACAATTGAGAATGCCTCAAAAGAGTGCTGACACATGTTGTCTCAAAATGAATAAACTTCTAAATGGGTAGGCTACTAATTTTTCACCAACATACATTGATAGTATCCCTAGAAAAAAGCGAACATTTCACCTGATAATTTGAACATCCTACACAGTCACTCACCCGAGACGTCGTCATAGGGTGGCTCGGCCAGCCAGAGGTAGTCACAGCGACAAGGGGAGTCCGTCACACCTCCCACCCCTCCGCTGCACTGCGCCGCCAACGACAGCTGACGGAAGCGCACGCTGATCACGCACGACGGACACGTCACGATTTCCACGCTGCACTGCTCGTGCGATTGAGCCTACAAACAAGAAGATGAACAAATGAACATATTATAAAAATAGCTTCATAGTATTAAAATAAATAAGAAACTCAGAGACTCATCCATGAATATGTAAAAGTCGGAAAAATGAACTTATAACCCAACTCAATACTATTAAAATAAGTAAAGGTACGTACTTGAAAATAACTTATGAAGGGTGAATTTCACTATTTTATCGATTTATTAGGCTATAAAATAGCAGCCCTAATAACATAGTGTAACATACAGTTCAACAATCAGTTAATACAGTTAACATAAGGTCAAGTGTCAGAGAGGACCTATGAGTACTAACTTCGCCTTGTAAAAAGTCAATAAATAAATAGTGAAAATTTATTTTTACATGTGAATAAAGTTGTGAAGGCTGGAGCCCGGCAGCTCCGGCAGCTCCAGCAGCGCAGCTAAAGCCGCAACAGCACGAGCCGCGCTGCTCGAGCTGCCGCTTGGGAATCGTACCTCAATATGGTTGGTCTTCTTCTATGCGAAACGGTCCGGCAGGGGCCGCAGTCGAACAGCTGTAGCCAATCACAGCTCTTGCTTTGAGCTGTGATTGGCTACAGTAGGACTTGTCTTGCCTCAATACTCGTGTCTTGTCTTTTCTCAAGGCTCTTATCTTGTCTTGAACAACCAATTGTCTACAGCTGTTCGACTGCGGCCACCGTCAGACTGTCTACGAGGATCTACGATTACACGCACACTCACACGCAAGAAGTTTGTTTATTTCGTCTCATGTGATCGTATAATTTATATAGCACTGACGGCTCGTTAGGTGGAGTGCCCGTATCTTATACCTTAAACTAACTACTATAGAGTGTAGCCTACTACTAAGAGTAGATTGTCTTTGCTTATACTGTACAACACTTCACCTTTTTTCAAGGCACGAGCCGCCAGACTAGTATAATTTCAATCTTTTTACAATTTCAAACTTTATAGCATTCAATAACGTTTCTTGATGTGTCCAAGGCTTTAGATAACTCACGTGCTGCGATCTATGTGGAGTGGTGGAAACATTTTTAGCAGTGAGAATGCCACGATCGCCTTGATCCAGATACAGACGACGGCCATTGTGAACGCCACAGATATCATCCTGGCGGGGGCCCCCTCCACCACCCCCCACAACACCCAGCACCCCCCTACCCCCCTGGCCACCGCTAGTGCATGCCGCAAACAGCCACACTACAACTGAACAAAAACACAGATTATAAAAATATAATATAACAACACAATAAAAATCCAATTTTAAAATCAAAATTTTCCAAAAGATGCCAATATTTCACAGTTACAAGTGCTTATTGAGTGTAATTCCGTTATTTAATCTGGAGCTTAATCCATCTTAATACAAAATTCCATGTTTGAAATGGTTTGCATTAAAAATTGAGAAGTGAAGAAACATAGCTGAACATAGTCTAACCTACATTTTGGACTGTATCATACTATAAATTTGAAAGATAGAATAGCACAAGAATTACCTCAATATTTTATCTCTCAATGTCAGTGTCATTTGTAACATAAATAAATAAATGATAATAAAACATTTATTTATTATCAAAAAAATATTTCAACTATAAAGGATGCACGATTGCACACATAGGAAGGAAGGTGAATACAGATAAGAAATATTCAATTTTCATGGATTTCAATAGATTTGTTCATTAAAATTCAAAATATTCGGAAAAGTAAAGTGATATCAAGATCAATAATACATTTATAACTAAAGTGGCAAAACCTAAATATTTGGACTTATTATGAAATATTGGTAAAGGGACAGTTTTGGAAGTGATCCTGTTAAACCTTCAATTGAGTATATGTTTTAACTTGATAATAAATAAATATTTCATTCTTTGGTAAGAGAATAAATTCCATGAGTTGATAAATAAGATCAACCAGCAACAAGCTTCAATCATAATACAGTAATTAGAACCGGAATACTAAATTCGAAAATAAATTTGTTCGTAATTCATTTATTTATTTTGTCATAACAACATATACATGATGAAATTACAATAAATTAAAATGATTTGGGAGATAAAGTACAGCCTTTACTTTCACTATTTCTCCCGAATTTCGATGAATTAAAATTAATTTAGTCCACCAACTGCTGAAGTCCTTGTCTATTTATATAGCAGTATATGGAGATTCTAATTAATTATTGTAATAATTTAGTCTGATTTTAAGCTAATAATGAGTTCTTTGTCTATTAGTAAAGTTTTCCTACTAATAAAGAAGTACTTTGTCTATTTACATAGCAGCATATGGAGATTCTAATTAATTATTATAATTTAGTCCGATTTTAAGCTAATAATGAGTTTAGGATAAGGATTGGAACAATATGTACTTTTTGTAGTGTAATTAAACGATTATTTTCCAATTCTAGTTTCCATATTACAACGAACAACAGAGGTCCAGATAAATTTATCAAAATTTAATAAAGGGATAGACATTACAAGTCATTGATTACCGACAGCATCAATGATTAATAGATAATCAATTATTAGATTATTAATTTAGAATCTATTTTAAAATTAATTATATTAATTTTTTTCACTTGGCACTTATTGATAGAACTCACAGCTAGCGCACAAATTTGACTGTGCTAGCTGGGTTGAAACATTAGAATTTATCATAATTTTCATTCCCCATTATAATGTATTTTTAACGAAATAAATAAATTATAGATTCTATTTTATTGGAAGGTGATTGAGTTCAATGTTTTAATACTCTAATACTGTTCTAATAAGATTCTATTTTCTATAAATTGATAGATTCTATTTTATTGGAAGGTGATTAAGTTCAATGTTATCAATATTCTAATATTGTTCAAATAAGATCATATTTTTTATAAATTTATAGATTCTATTTTTTATTGGAAGGCTATTAAGTTCAGAGTTCTAATATTCTTATATTGTTCTAATAAGATTTTATTTCTTATTGGAAGGCGATTAAGTTCAAAGTTCTAATATTTTAATATTGTTTTTTTGAAACTTTAAAAATGATACAGTAGCCCAAGAAGAAAAGAAGTATCTAATATAAAGATCTAATATAAGTATGTAATATAAAGAAGTATCTGTTCCATAAGTTCTAATATAGTTAATTATCATTAAATCTAGATGACAAAATCAGATAGATACTCACCTATCCTGTGCAAGAATTCCATTCTGGGAGTGAAGGGAGACCAGGCATTAAGCTGAGCTCTCGGGAAGCCCTAGAAGTTCATCTACGTCGTTTGATCGTATTATTGTACTCCGCCTCAGAGTCGCAGAACAGAGCTTATTGACGGGTTTCTTTCGAAGACGCTCTGCTGTTTCTCATACTGATGTAACCAGGTATACCAGACGCCAACGTAACTGGCGACTGGCGAAAGATTATTATTGATGTTCAGCTCTGTCAGGACAGTCTGAAGCGGTCTACGAGAGCGAAACAGTTCAGCTGTAGTCGCCCTTGACTCAATATGATCTCGAAATCGGCTCGCCGACTGTCCTGACAGAGCTGAGCATCAATAACAATCGTTCGCCAGCCGTCAGATTAGTTGGCGTCAGCTATAATGCTTCCCACGCGCTTGGGTGCATCGGACACTTTTATTTTCTTAGAAAATCGGGGGAGCTTGAAACGTGGTATTAGAGAAGAAGTGATCAATCAATAAAAGTTGAGCGAGTTTAGGCTGTGATACAAATGTATTATATTCTATGTATTTGTAAGAGTTTAGACAGAAGAGTTTAAAATAGTTTTTAAACGTTTCAAAAATGGATCCGTAATTTACATAAGATATTACAAGCTCAAAATAAAGTTTCTTGATTTGTTTTAAAAATAAGTCGATCCTAAATCAATTAAAAATGACGGAACATGACGGAATGTCTTCAAATGATGATCAAGTACCACAAATAATTCACTTCTTCATGTGCCAAGTAGTAATATTAAGTATAGTATGTTCAATTCGGCAAAATTAGAGACGATTTCATAATGTTAATGTTACTTATTTGTTGAGATCTCTTAATGTTAATTCACTTTTTTGTACAAAGTAGTAATACAAGTAGTAATACTTTTTTAGTAGTAGTAATTCAAGTAGTAATACAAAGTTATTAATGTCCAATTCAGCAAAATCGAAAACGATCTTATAATGTTAATGATACTCATTTGTTGGGATCTCATAAAGTTAATGTTACTTATTTGTTGTGATTTTATGGCTATAAATATGTAAAACACATGAGAATTATTATAAGTCTTAGGATAGGATGTTTTAGAATAATTTAGAAAATTTAATGTCAAATAATGATAAAAGTAAAGACAGGAGATAAAATGATCGCGTTCATGAAAATGTATCAATTTTATTGACTAAAGTAATACAATCATATGTTATTGTCAAATAGACTATGCAAAGAAAATGGTAAAGTCTATTTTTGTCTATTTTAGAAAAATTATTATTAATATTGCATTAAGGCACTACGTAGAATAAGAAAGAATATTAATGATAATTATGAACAGAATAATAACCTATGACTAACACTGAAAATTAGCCTTGAATCTATCTAAATTACACTGGTATTTGAAGGCGTTCATGATCAAAAGTCACTTTTATTTATAAAATTGTAGAAAGTCTTTCACTCAACTTGATAAAATAAACATAGCATCTTAATATTCAACTGGAGTTGTCAAAATTCCATTTTCTCATCTGCAAAGAAAATAATTATTACTTAACAATTTATTTAAGTTTAATTTATCGAATTATTCAATTTTTCAACAATTGCTGATTGATATTCAAATCTTCAACTATCAATCAATTATAACCAGCAAGAAATGAGTTATTTAGCTGTCGCTTGGGAATGCTACCTTTTGAGTAATAAACTGTTAACTTGGATATCCATCGTATAAATTCTTTTTAAAAAATAACAGTAAAAAAGTCTAATTAAAAGTCAATTGATTAGATTATACTCAATGGAGAAAGAAGTAACAATTATTACTAAGAGAATTTAAAATTATAATCAACTGAGAACTCTCAATAGAAATATTCAATAAATAACAGCAACAAGCTCACGGTTTAACCTATTTCCTAGAAGATACGCAAGATGATACAATTGAACAATCGAAAACAAGAATAAGTTCCAATAATGATACAAGACCTTGATACAATTGAATTGATAGATTTGATACATCTATCATCTTGTGTGATTGTGTCTCATTTTCTCATATTGAATTCATTTATCTTCTTGAAAATAGGTTAAACCAAGAACACGTATCTGTTGTTTGTTGAGGACGCTTGTTGAGAGCTTATAGTTGATCATAATTTGATATTTTCTCAATAATAATTGTTACTTATTTCTTTCCATTGAAATGGTAAGCTCGAGAAACCTTACACCATGAGAAGAATAAAATCAATTGAATCACATTATGTAATTGGTGCACTTACCACTGATTTCAATCATCTTTCCCCTCCAGGTGTCCTCAAGTTTCCGTAGGAATTCACTGAAGACGGTTATGTTCTTATTCATACTGGTTTTCTTGTAATCTTTCATTTTCTGCCTAGCTTCACTATTCAACACTGAGTCCTGTTTCTCATCATATACTTGAATTTCGTTTATTAGGGAACTGAAAAATGAGAAAAAAATTGTTATTTTTGAAGAGCAATATTGTGATAAGTACTTATAGTATGTATTCTGTATTATAGTACTTATAGGATGTATTTATAGAAGGCTACTAATAATAATAGTTACTAATAAAGGCTACTAATAGGATGTATTAATAGTATGAGTAGCTCGTTGGAGTAACTCGCCGGTCTAATCCACCAAGAGGAACCGAGTTTTTTGACGTTCATTTCAATAACATGTATGTTAAATACCCAATATCATACTCAATTCATGTTACAGAGAAAAATTTCAAAACATGAGGCTCGATACATAATACAGAGTGCGGCAGGGAGGTATCCCTGGTTTTGAGATTGCACTGTGAGTGGTAGGTGCATGCTAGAAGAGTGAAATTAGGCTTGAATGAAGGTGTGGTTTATAAGGTTCATTTGGTACCTCTTCAAGTCGTAGACATGGCTTGTTTGACTGAGCAACGCGCTTTAGCCGTCGAGGCGAATTTTTCAGTGCTGCAGTGCACTTGTTGCAAATGTTGTTGCAGTGCAGCGTGCTATGCGAACTCGCTACCGGTCGGATCGCTTGTCTCAAAGCTGTTCCTGGCCTTAAATCCAATTTTGTCGGTGAATAACGCATATTCTGCTTATTTGCCGCTCCAGAAATGTGAGTGCGCCTTGTCACTAAACCAAACCCAAGGATCGTGAAGTCAGTTTCACATGCCTGCATTTGTTGCTGCCAGTCTAGTTGGATGAGTTCTTGAATAACTACCATTTTTCCATGGATAAAAATGGAGATCCTCATGGGGGATACGACGCACAATGCGACTAGACAACACCAAGACGGATGCATGCTTACTAGCTGAATATTGAAAAGACTGTGCGCAAGATCAATCTTCTGACATGGCTAATGTTTTCAGGAGTCCGGACGGTCCTTCAGGCCCCAACTCTTTTTCATAATACACTACCACATTTTTTTTACCAAAAAATTTATAGTGAAAATTCAATATTTTCGGCTATGGTATAGTGATTTTGTGAAGTGCTTCAGTTTTAGTAGTCAACAATGTTTTGAAATCAAAAATTATGTTTTCAAATTAACTTTTTCAAAGAACTATAACTCATGTCTCCATTTGTGGAAAATGAGGTTATCTGGTGAAGTGGAACAACCCTTGGGTCTCCCCACTATTAAAAGCCATACGCTAAATAAATGAATAACTACCACATTTACGAAAGTTCCTTACCCATAACAGAATGGATTTGTGGTCAGGAACAGCTTCGATAAAGAATTCGTATCGCACGCTGGACAACACACTTATTTTTGGAAAATTCGCCTCGACGGCAAAAGTGCGCTGCTGAATTGCCCAAGCCATGATTACAGCTGACATTGACAACAAGCAAAAATATTTTAATTTTCTGCGTTGTTTGAGCCCATTCTCACTCTTCCAGCATGCTTTCGCTTCTCACAGTGCCATTTCAAAACTAGGGATACCTTGCACAATATACCAATGTGAAAACAGGCTGAGAGCTCATGTGGGCTTTACCCTCAGAAAAATGTAATGAGTATAGAATTGAAGGGAAAATCAAATAATGGTGAGATTGTAATACAGTAGTTGAATTGAACAGTTTTTTATCAATGTTACCGTAGTGAATACTATAGCAGATGCTAAAAATCAAGGCGGTTGGCGAAGGACTGTTATTATTATACTCAGCTCTCTCAGGACAATCGGCGAGCTGTCTGCGAAAGTACATCGAAACGAGACCCTAACAATACTAATTCGCTCTCGAAGACAGCTTCAGACTGTCCTGACAGAGCTGAGCATTAATGACAGTCATTCGCCGATCGCCTCACTTAATGTCGTCAGCGCTACTATTCACTCAATTGGATGTAAAAACCAGAAACGCTGCCAACACCATGTGAGTGATGGTTTTTAAAAATCACCCTTTGTATTTAGTTGAATAAATAAATTATTAACATTTGATTTTGTCCTAGTCTTACCTTATGGTGGGAACAGCAGCCAAGCTGAAGTTGTTGACAACTTTCGGATTGAACGGGATGCAAATTTTGCCAGTTTTTGGATGAACACAGAACGGAGCTTTGAGCAAATGGTTCAAGCCTTTGCTGACATTGATATCCAGTCTGGGGTAGGCGTATTGCAAGATTAGCTCCTCCTTTATGTTCTTAGTTCTCCATTTCAATTGACCCTGAAAAAATAAAATAAATAAATTCGTTAGAGTTAGTAGAGCTGATATTGATACATTGAATTAATTGGTTTGCGGACTTCTTGTATGATTGTTAAAGTATGATATGGACTTTTTGTATGATACTCAATCACGAGAATACTTAATCGTAAAATAAATTTCATTTTATACTCAATCTTAAAAACTCGTACGGTATGTAACATCATGAAACCAAAATATTAAAGATAAGCTGATTTATTGAGTTTATTCCACAATCGACTAGAATAGTTATTTTTTCTCAATTAAAATATGTATAACTAATTCTTATAAATAGTTTGGAGTTGATGAATCAGACTTCACACATAATGAAATACCGTAGCTATTTCATTTTATTTTCATGCAAATTTATTTATTCATTTATTTATTAATTAATCTATTGGAAAAAGCACATTGGTAAGAAAGAACAGACATAGCCCTCGGTATTTCCAACACAATTTTGTTTTAAATGTAGTCCAAAATTTCAGGTTGTAAGTCCAAATGATAACTAAACCAAATTGTTCTTGATTTCAGATGAGAGATAACTCCCACAGCTAGCAATGAAAAATCATCAACAAAACAATGTGAGAAAATTTGATAACGTAAAGTAAATTAAATCATTCGATTCGTCCAATTTATTTATTTCTCGAAATGAGTTTTTGAATATATTATAGTAAAGTAGAACCCCTCATATCTGACTCCTCGGGTTATCCTACCATGTATGGTCGAGCAAAAAATACATTCTGGCAAGATGGAAAATAACACTAGCTCGGTCAGTATTGGTTCAAATGTTATAAATTTGATCTTAAATTGTAGAAAACATCTGCTGTACATTTTGAGACCAAATTTATAATTTTTGAACCAATATTGACCGAGCTGAGTCATTTCCCCCATATTGCCAGAATGTCTTCTTTGGTTGGAAATACTTCATCAAAATGAAAACTGACTCATCAGTGATGTGCATTGTTTCTCAGTTAATTTTCTCTAGAATACTGTAGAATAATTTTATTTCGAATAAATAAATAACAATTAAGCAGTACTGTGTGTATTGAGTGCATGTGTGAGCTTATAATTTAGTGAAGCATAACTAACGGCTATTGTGAGCCGAGAAAACGTTATTTTATAGCACCTATAAAAAATGAACAATTATGCCCAAAGATGGTTATGATTTGTAGCAAGTCTAATGGGAAAACGCACACAAGAAACGCATCCGTTGAAACAGCTGATTAAAAAATGATTTCAATGCTTTTAAATTTACCGACCCCTACTCTACTTAGTTGCCACATTTAAGGGCATATAAATGAAGCTATGGTTTTACTGTAAGTTCATTTTATGTATTAGAACATGTTTCAACGAATAAAGATTGTCTCGATTCAATATTGTAGCAATATCTTCTGAACAAATGTTAGTTAACAAAATCAACTCACTCTCGATTTCTGATAAGTGATGACTCCCACCACTTCTTTCCATCTGTGCTTGGAGGTGGCTGAGCATTTATCAAACGCCTTCTTGATTTCGTTGCACAGACCGTCATCCTTGACAGCGGCCAGGAGACTCTGTACCTTGGCGTCACTACCAAAGAAATCTTGCTCCTCAACCAGGGTATCAAACTGGGTTTCGATTATTTCCACTGCGCGACTGAAAGAGGAAAAAATAATTGTTTACAAAGAGGAGAAAAGCAGGCTCATGCCAGAAGCTGTTCCTCATCAAATGTTCGAATTAAAAATTTTGAAGTGCACGCACGAAGTTATTAGAGAAAAAGAAGATAAGAAAGAGTCAATCAATGAAATCAGTGGTTAGACAATATCTTGTTTTTTCATGTCATATTTTCATTTGACAAGGCACCACAACTTAAAAGTAGCGTAAGACAAGGCATAAAAATAAAGTAGGTGACGTAGTTTAAGCTCATTCACTTTACAAAAAGTCTTGAGCAATGTGTTTTTATTAAAATTTGGTACATGATACGATACGATTAAAAGCGATTAGTTACGATTCAATACGAATAAAGGGTTTCAATAATACATTCAACCCGATTTTTCAATTACTAAATCATGTCTCACAATAATTAAATCGCGTAGTGGATCTTTTTTTTTACTTCTGATGATGCCCACATAAGCATCTTAGCTTGTGCGTGGGTGATGGATAATGAGTGCGAAGGTGAAAAACAGCCATGCCTACTGGGTCTCGAACCCTGACCAGGCAGTGCTAGCGGACTGAAGGTTATGGCGCCCCAGCCCACTGCGCCTTATAATTGTATTGGAAAGTCTTGTATCGTATAGAGTCGTAGGCTATCGTATAAAATTTAATGGACTTGTATAATCTTAACTTGTGTGTTCTCAAGGAATGATATTAAACCATGGGTACAAAGGCTTCAGACGTGTTGTGTCAAATAGACTGTTGAGCCATGTATCATAAATTGAACCGACTTGTAACGTATTGAGTTCTCCTTATTGTATCTTGGATCAAAATCAATTCAACAACTGAAATTCAATTGGATTCACTTCAAGAAGTCAATCTAATTTATGCGTATTTACTCCATAAAATATTTTACAAGACGTTTCAATGAAACACGACCTTGATATAGGTAAAATATAGATATAGAAGATGAATATAAAATAAGTAGAGATAATAAATATAAAGATCAAAGGTATGAAGATAAAATTGAACAAACTTTCAATCCAATCATTGTTTCGTGATTAAATTTATGTAGAAGAATGTAATTGGCCTTTTCATAGATAAATTAAATAGATAGTAGCTGCACTCACGCAATAGAAGGATGCAGCCGATCGCCGGGCAGATTGACCTTCTTGCCCTGACTTTCTCCCCCCACCACCACCTGCAAGTACTCGGCCACCGCCGACCGCTGCTTCTGGTCCATCTGCCGTGCGGACGCGTCACACACCCAGCAATGCACTCCACGACGACCTGAGAACACCTGCATACACGAATACGTGGTTAGAAAGTACTATAGAGACTGTATAATAATAGTGTGGACATTTGATCAAACCATGCTATGCTGCAATATCCTTGCTATTTGCTATGTATCTCATGTCAACCTGACAGTAAAAAAAATGATTATGGGTTTGGCTTTTTCTGTGATATTTCTACCCAATTTAATAATAAATCACGCAGCATTTCTTCTATTTCCAGTTGAATTCTTGAAAAGCTAGATAATCCTTGCTATGCATCTCATATCAACTTGACAGTCGAGTCATCTCATTCATTTATGAACTTAGCATTCTTTGTAACGATGAAGTGATCATGGATTTAGCTTTTTAAACAATATTTCTACTCAATTGTACGTTATAATATTTTTTTCTATAAAATTTATAAGAGTTCTAACTCCTGACGAATAAATCATTATTTATTATTTTATTCAATCCTTGCTATGCTACATTATAGTTGCTATGAATCTATTTCAACCTGACAGTCAAGTCATCTCGTTTATCTATGAACGCTATGTTCATAGAATGCTATATTCTCTGCACCAATAGAATGATGACGTATTTGACTTTTTCAACAATATTTGCACACAATTGGATAAGAAAACACGCTGCATTCCTCTTTTTCCCAGTTCCAACCTTGCTATGCATCTCATGCCAACCAAACAGTCAAGTCATATCCTTCATCTATGGACTTATCATCCTCTATAACATCTATCATCAAATTATCTTTTCGGCAATATTAATTCCCAATTGGATAAGAAAACACGCAGGATCCCTCCTATTTCCAGTTTTAGCATATTAAGCAATATTTCTACCCAATTGAATAAGGAAAAAACAGCATTCCTCATATTCCCAGTTCAATCCTTGCTAAGCTACAAGAATACAAGAATAATCCTTGCTATGCACCCCATGTCAACTTGACAGTCAAGTCAGCTCATCTAATTATGAGCATAGCATCCTCTATAACAATAAAATTATCATGTTTTCCGTATTTGCAACAATAATTCTACACAATTGAATGAGAAAACACTTATTGGCCCTCCTATTCCCAGTTTATTCCTTGCTATGAAGAATCATCACTGTTGTGAGAGGCACATGTCAACCCGACAGTCGTGTGACACCATGTCACGAATAACCATCTAATAATTATAAGCTATAATTATTAGATGACAATTATAAGAAATTGTCATGTTTTAGGAATTTTAAACAATAATCCTACCCAATTGGATAAGAAAACACGCAGCATTCCTCCTATTACCAGGTCAATCCTTGCTAAGTTACATAATCCTTGCTATGCATCTCATGTCAACTTGACAATCAGGTCATGCCATTCAACTAATAACATACAATTCTCTGTAAAAATGAAACGTTAATGAATTTGGCATTTCCAACAATATTTCTACCCAATTGGATAGAAAAACACGCAGAATCCCTCCTATTTCCAATTCAATTCTTGATAAGCTACATAATCCTTTCTATGTATCTCATGTCAACTTGACAGTCAAATCATCTCATTTAATCATGAACAAAGCTTTCACTATAAGAATGAAATTATCATTGATTTTGTATTTTCAACAATATTTCTACCCAATTGGATAGAAAAACACGCAGAATCCCTCCTATTTCCAATTCAATTCTTGATAAGCTACATAATCCTTTCTATTTATCTCATGTCAACTTGACAGTCAAGTAATCTCATTCAACTTTGAACATAGCATCCTCTGTAACAATGAAACGTTAATGAATTTGGCATTTTCAATAATATTTCAACCCAATTGAATGAGCAAGCCCACAGCAATCCTCCTACTTCCAGTTTCATCCAGTAGCATTATCCTTGCTATGCATCTTATGTGAACCTGATAGTAAAGTTATCTCATTCAAATATGGAAATAGCATTCTCTGTAACAATTACATGATCGTGGATTTGACATTTGAACAATATTTCTACCCAATTGAATAAGAAAACACACAACATTCCTCCTACTTCCAGTTCAACCTTGCTGTGCTGCATTATCCTCTCTATGTATCTCATGTCAACTTGACAGTCAAATCATCTCATTTAATCATGAACATAGCTTTCACTATAAGAATGAAATTATCATTGATTTTGTATTTTCAACAATATTTCTACCCAATAAATCTAGGAAACACACAGCGGTTCTACTATTTCCTGTTCGATCCTTGCTATGCTGAATCTTCCACATATCAACCTGACAGTCAAGTCATAACATTCAACTATGAACATAGCATCCCCTGTAACCATCAAATGATCATGAATTCGGCATATTCAGCAATATTTCTCACCTATTGAATTTGAGAACAAGCACATTTCTACTATTCCCAGTTCAATACTTACTATGCTGCATATCGCATCTCATGTCAACCAAACAGTCAAGTCATCCCATTCAACTTTGAGCATCCTCTATAACAATGATATGATCATGGATGGTGTGTGTGTGTGTGAGTGAAGGTGGCTACGTTAGACATGACAAATCATAACCAATAAACGACGTTGCATGGACATGATATAGCACTGGAAATGCGAATGAGTGTGTGTGTGTGTGTGTCTCAGTAATTTTCCCGTGGTGACTGTGTCGTATTGGTGCTCATCGTTTATCATCGCAAAATTAGAAACCCTAAAACCCTATAAACCCTGTGTTGCATTTTTTATTATGTTTCAAGTCATTGTGAGAGAGGTGCAGTTTTCCCTTATATTCCTATTATTATTAAAGCTATGCTATGTTTAATATTTGTTGGTGAAATGTCATTCAATTTGGCTCCGATAGAATGACATAGTCTGTCCAAGCAACGAAGAAACTCTGGCAAGATGAGAAAATGACTCGACTTCGGTCAATATTGGTTCGAATAAAATAAATTTAGTATCAAATTGTAGGAAACATTCTGATCTTGTAGGATACATTATAATTTTTGAACAAATATTGACCGAGCTAGAGTCATTCCCCATCTTTCCAGAATGTCTTCTTTGCTAGACCAGACTATACCAGATATAGTCTGTCCAAGCAAAGAAGACCATCTGGCAAGATGAGAAAATGACTCCAGCTAGGTCAATATTAATTCAAATATAATAAATTCTGTCTCAAATTGTAGGAAACATAATTTTTTAACCAATATTGACCGAGCTAGAGTCATTTCCCCATCTTGCCAGAATGTCTTCTTTGCTCGACCAGTCTATACCAGTTAGTTACATACCCATAGCAAATGCTCCCATCCGAAGTCCTCCCTGAGTGCCACATCCAGCACACTGACAGCTATAGCCATGAATCGCCAGCATTTAGCGCAGACGTCAGCACCCTGACAACAGCTTCTCACTTCGTCATAATCTGTCATGTCGATATCAAACACGAGTTCCTTCTCTTCGGGTACCAAAAGTGTCACGTGACGGTAGCTTTTCGGACTGTAACAGAACAAGATTGAAGATTTCATTTCATTTTTCATAATTTGAATACACACTAATTTGGGAATATGAATCTTCATTTCATTAATAATAAAAATGAAATTTTCGGACTGTAACAGAATCAGATTAGAGATATAATTTCATTTTTGGATTAAGAAATATATTATGGATATGCACTAATTTGGGAATCTTTCATAAGCATTTCATCAACAATAAAAATAAAATTTTCGGACTTTAACAGAATCAAATTAGAGATTTCATTTCATACTTCAAAATCAAAATATAAGTTACGCACTAATTTGCGAATATGAATCTTCATTTCATCAACAATGAAAATGATTAACTTGGAAACATAAATGCGAAATTGACTGGCCACGGCATCCTGCTAGAGTAGAATGGATGAAAGTAGTCAAATGGAAACTGGAACTTCAGAGTTCCACAAGAAGAAGCCTTCATAAAAATAGGAAGCAAGTTTCACAATCTATAGTCTGTCCAAGCAAAGAAGACCCTCTGGCAAGATGGGAAAATGACTCTAGGTCGGTCAATATTGGTTCAAAAGTTATCAATTTCATCTCAAATTGTAGGAACCAATTTGATCTACTATTAAGACCACATTCATGATTCTTGAACAAATATTGACCAAGCTGGAGTCATTTTCTCATCGTGCCAGAGGGTCTTCTTTGCTTGGACAGACTATATCAATACCAAGACCAAGATATCAAAAAACATTAGAGTGATTTAAATTTCTGGTAACTAGCAACTAACATTATTTCAGCAGGAAAATCATAGATACAAATTCAAAATGAGAAGAAAATAAAAAAATGGTGCAAGTACATAATCATAGATACAGCATTATAGTTTGCGAGATTTTACTTGCAACATGGAGGTAATTTACCCTTCTACAGTGCATAGAATCAAGCCATAAATAGAGTAATGGAATGACGAGTGAAGTGAAAAGCGTAGAGCGCGCTGCGCACGGGTAGTGGGACAGAGCATCTGGCCTCTCTTTTTGAGAGAAAGAGCCGTGTTGCAAGTGAAATCTCGTAGACATTAGAAAGAGATATGACGATTTTTAGATCTATTAGAAATCTATTGAAGATTTATTAGAAATAGATATAATGGTTTACACTAACAAAGACACATACATAAGAGCAAACTTTTATAATAAGCTAACAACGAGAATCCAACAAGAGCTAGATGCCAACAAATTCAAATTAGAACTAAATATATATTTCACCGAAAGAGCTCTTTATGATGTTGAGGAGTACCTTTCTTGATAAATTAGGTCAATTCCTAGTTAAATAGTTAGTTGAATGGTATTGTATACATCATTACCTATTGGTTAAATGTGGATTGATATGTATTTAATTGATTCAAAATAGTATCTGATCAAAGATGAAATTAATGTTATATTCAATTGTTTACTATTAACTATGCTACTTTCTCGTATTAAAAATTATTTGTGATGGAATATAAATCAAATATATTAATTGTATGTATTGTACAAATTTAAGAATGAAGAAGCTATGCTATGACATCTTCAATGTTTAATACGTTGTTGAGCGATACTATAATTTGTATTGGAGATAAAGATTTCAAATCACAGTAAAATAATTATTTTTATTCCTGTTTGCACTTGAAAATAGGTCTAATGATACCGGAACATGACATGCTGAAACAAATACTCTACAGGTACTGTGATTTTTAATTTTTATTCCCCAAATGAATGACTACTACCATAACTTCCTTGTGATCAAGTAGCATACAAACCTTGTATTGAAAACAGCACCAATATCTATTTTGTGTGGGCATCGCCTCTTTATTTCTTCTTCAAACTCATTGGCACTGATATACGACTGGTAACGTACAACTATATCTTCGGGAAGTGTGAATGAGAACTCTCGGTTACGGAAATAGCCGTTTTTCACTGAAAAAAAAAACACAAAACATTTCAATATATTAATGAAGTTGTTGGGTTGATGGGATGAAGAAAATACAAATGAATTAATGGCAAAGATACAAATGGATTAATTTAAAAGTTCAAAATAATTAATGGCAAAGATACATATGAATTAATGGTACATTAAATGAAATAGTTTGATGTTCAACTGATGGAAATACATAATACATCTCAACGAAATTCATGATTAGATCTTCGACTGACAATTGAAATCTGATACGTCCTAATGTCCTGATTTAATTAGCCTATTAAACAAATAGCGTTCAAACAAATTTAAATATTGAAATTTAACAACCCTCTTCAGGGTTGAAATCAAACTTGGTAAGTTGAGACTTTTTAGCTTTGATTAAGTTAACTGGGCAAAACACTCGCAATATTTGAAGAAGTGCGACTTGAGTCATTTGAAGTCTGAAATCAATGATAAGTATAAGAGGAGTCAGTGACCACAACACACATCTAGTATCCAGGCTGGAGATGCATCGGTGCAGACTAGCTAGAACCTTAAGTAGCTTCCAATAAGATGATTCAACCCTATACCAAAGGAAGTACAGTATAAGTATTGAGGTATACAAATCATAGTGGAACAGCAAGAAGAAGGCTGCTGGTTGGGCATCTATATTCACTGCAGGAGTGTAAAAGGGGCCTCTGTTGAGGATTGCTGCATCTCGAACACATACCTATCCTAATTGTAATATAAATTGATATGACATATCCTTGATTTGGACTTTTACAATAAATTGATTGAGGAACAGTTTGAATTCAATTGATTGAACGAATAATAATTATTATGAATATCATCTACACGACTCTGCCGATCTGAAAACCCCAGTCTTCAAGAATTCCAGTGAATAAGTAAGTATCCACAAAGAATTGTACCTGTTCGATACCTCTAGAATTATAGACCAAAGTGAGTTTTTGAGAAGATAGGATGATCTATCGTGATCACAAACACAATTAGAAAAATATTCTCAAGAACCTCGTTTCCGGAGATACATAGATAACATACTCTTTTCTATTTCCTTGTTCGTACATTACTTGAGTGTTGTGGGCGAAGTTGAGCCACAAGAGCCCCTCTTCCACATAAGCACTAAGTTAGGGATTAGGAAAATAAAATGTTATTTTAAAAGGCTCAATTAATTCTTCAGAAAACCAGTACTTCAACTTTTCATTCTTATGGCAGAGAAGCGAGTAACGTAAGTTAAAATGTAAAAAATTATAGTCGAATACAAACCTCCCCCATAATCAAGCCATTTGCAGAACAGTTCGAAAGGGAATAGCCTCTTATAGTAGATAGGCAGCAAATCCGGGAGTTGTCCAGGATCATAGTCTGACATTTTTAGACGAACTAAAAAAAAGAACAAAATATTAAAGTAACATCACAAGCAAGGTACAATAGGAATATTTTATTAGTTGATAATTCAACCATGATGGTTTAAAGCTTTAATCTGTATAAAATTAAGATATTAACTTATTTGTTAGTTTAGTATATAGTAATGGAGTATATAGCCTACTTCAGTTAATTTAGTTGGAGTTAGTAATGGTGAATGAACTATTCCAAATCATAATTCATACAATCATTAATTTTTCTTAATACAATATATCCGTTTAAAATTCCAAATTAATAATTCATTGGGTTTTTCAATATTCAGAAGTAGAAATAATCTGTGATTTTGAAATACGGTAGTGAATTTGAACATAAGTTAGCCTTTTCTCATCGAAATTGGGAAAGAAGACGATTTGGACACGTGTTTGTGTTTTCATCTCCAATTGTCATTGTAATATCAATTAGAATGAATTATTAAACGAAAATTGAAAGGTTTCATCATGGATGAAATTTTCAAATATTATTATTTTTTAAATTATTAGAGAATGAATGTCAACATATAGGCCTACCTCTTCACTTTGTCTTTGTCGTTTAAAAGTTGACTTCAATTCAGAATTAGCTTTCCACAATACATGGAAGGAATCTAGAGCTGACTTTACGACTCCTTTGTTCCTAGTGATGATAAAATTATTATCTTGACCAATGAGAGCGGTTTTTGTAAAGTTCAATGATCCAGTTATCACCAAATTTTCATCAATAACAATAGTTTTCAAGTGCATAAGCCCCTTTGAGAACGTATTATCGATAACTGAGATTCCGTGCTTTTTCAATTGTTGAGCACCTTCAGGACTACCAGATTGGTCTTCAACAATTACTTTCACAAGAATTTTTCGTTTTTTATGAACCTTGATAATTGCATCCACTATCGCGGGTAATGACAGGCTATAGGCACAAATATGTAGAGAGCTCTTGCTAGCAGAAATGAGGTTTACCAATTTATGCAAGGCACTAAATGGACAAAATTCTGCACCGCAAGTAGAACTAGATCGATGGCCAGTTGGACAGACGTAATTAGAGAAAATAAATACAATTTCATCACATTCTACTCCACATTGTGAGTCTTCATCATTTGTAAGTGATCTTGTTTTGGATTTAGAGACTTTTAGCAAAATCAATTCAATGACTTCCCAAGCTACAAAAATTGAAAATCCAGCTATCAATCTAGAACGGGTTACAATAGTAGGAAACATTGATTTGAGATTTAATCTGGATAGTAGAATTCAAGTGTCAATGGAAAAGTTTGATACCGATCTAAAGAGAATCATTTCGAATACAATGAGCCACTAACTTTTAATTTGAAGAATGCAGCATTCAATCACCAATTTCAAAACGAAAATAAGTTAGTATGCGTATGAGAACTATCTAAGTAATACTGTTACTATTCTAGTTTCGGGGGATGTTTTTATTTAAATTTTACACACAAATATCAACAAAACATTCAAATAACCTGCTTCACTGCCAATCTTTATCTTAGGTTCCTAAAAACTGAATTACTGAAATCACTGAAATGACGAAATTAATCTCCAACATTTTAACCTATAAATAAATGGAATGAACGGTGTTGGCGCGAAAAGCCAGCATTGCCAACAAGACAAACAGAAATATTCGAGTCACCGAGTTTTTGAGCCTTGAAATAATATATTCTTCTATGATGTGAAATAGTGTTTCAAGCATAAATAAAAATATTTTTCCTGTAGCCAATTCGAAATATTTCTCAAACATATAAATTTTCTGGTTTTTGAGTCTCACCTGGAAAACATCTCCTTGTAAACGGGTCACGTGATTTTTATGACGTCAAGTTGACAAAAATACGTGTCCTCTGACACAAACACACAGCAGAAGCAGAACACAGCATTTCACTTTCAGTTCAGAACAGTGCTTTGGATTAAAACATTGGATTAGTGTAAAAGTGAAATAAATTTGATTTATTTATTAATCGTTTGATACAACATTAATCAACTAATACAAGTATTTCTGTGAAGAGTTTTTTTTGTTATTCACGATGAGTAGAGCAACGCTTAATTCGTTTTACTCTTCATTCAACTCCAAATTGTGAGTATTGTTGAATTACTTGAGTCCATTCCTAGCAAATGTTTCGTCATGCATAATGATATCGTCATTACATTAGATATCATTATCATGATAATGGAACGTATGTTTTAAAGAATCAAATATCTTTGTTTCACTATCAGAATGAATGAATTCACAGATGGATTAATCATTGACTTCCTTATCAAACCAACCGTATCCACCTATCTACCCTACTTGGAAAGAATAACTTCTACATAAAAACTAAGTTTTTGTTGTGCTATAGGCTACTTTTTCTATCAATAATATTAGGAATAAATCTGTCATGGCTCAACTGAAAGTAGACTATATTCTATGGACTATGATTAACTTATTAGCATTGATGAAAATCACTAAAGCAGTGAACTAGGAAGCTTCCTAGACTTTTTGATGCTGATTCACTTTTGAAAAACCTTGTTTTGCATTAGTACTTGGCCTTGACGAATGCTATGTCATTGTCATGCAATACAATTTATCTTAAACAAAATACAGCTCGGTAGAATTTGTGATTTAAATTGAGAAATTACGGTAGGCCTACCCATCTTAATATTATTGAAAGAAATTATTTGAACGGTTTTAACCCTCACATAACTAGGCTTCGTTCAATGGTCTGAAGCATTTTTCCAAAAACTCAATGCTTAATATGCTTCGGTTGGATACTATCATTATATGGTAGAATGGTACTTATGGTAGTGTCGAGATAGAAGTGCTCGCCAAATAGTCCATGTCAAGCTTACTGTAAGGAAGCTGTCCATGTCAAGCTTGATAATTTCTTTCCAATTTTTTACAATAGTTCAGCCTTGAGCTTTAGCACTTGAGGAGATAGGCTATGTCCTAAGTTATGTGAATCATAACTTATGTTATGTGATGCAATTTCTCTAGTCTAAGTAAATTTGCGTAACTTATGCCGGAGTTAGTTTTATATTTACTGCTTAGAATCCAATTCTAAGATCAATTTAGTTAATTTTTTAATTTCATATAATATATTTTTATGTTCAACCATATAGGTTATTGAATTATTTCTCTCGGGTTTTCTTTTAAATCTTGAAAATGATAAGTTACTTAAAATTGAAAAAAAACTGTAAAAGGAAGACTAGGAATTTAAAGATCTCAACATAACTTTAAGGAATTTAAGAAGTTTTGGTCAATGGCCTGTTTCTTATTTCTACTAAAATTGTATTATTTTGTACTGAAATAAATATGAATAACATATTATTAGCTCAACATTTTAAAATAAATCTCGGTAAATTGTATAAGTTAGTAGTAACTTAATAAAAATAAAATGCAATAGGCTAAACTTATGTGTTAGATTAGATAAGATAATAATCATTTTTATGAATTGAGAAGAAAACTAAGAATAAAATATCAATGAGAAATATAGGCTACCAATAAATTAGAGACGAAAGAAAGCAAAAATAAGATTGGGCTATATTAGATAAAAAATTTCTGCTTCAAATGGTAGATTCAAACGAGCGAACCAATCAAGAGTTTGACACTCAATGGCTACACTTTTATTAAGTCATAGGCCTACTCGAGAAATATGATTTATTAGAATATATGAATTTCAATATCCTACAGCATATCATTCAAATAATAATAATACGTTCAAAAATGTAACATCATATCAATAAATGTTTTAATTCAACTTTCTTTATCAACTTATTCAGAAATGTTTCAAATAAATTATTCAAAAATGTATTATTATATCAATTAATGATGATTTAATCCAATTTTCTTGTTTGAATACCATCTAAACTATATTATTGTTTCAATTTGTGTGTCAGGGAGCCGGATGTGAGACTCCACCTGAAGAATGTTTACGCATGCCTCAGCATGTCCACAATGGCAGCCGCGGCCGGAGCCTATGTGCACCTGTACACTGAGCTCTTTCAGGCCGGTCTGCTGTCGGTCATCGCCGCTGTGGGATTCCTGTTTGTGCTGATGGCCACCGAGGATAGCGATAAGAACAGAAAGATGAGGCTGGGATTCCTGCTCGGCTTTGCTTTCTTCTCAGGTTGGTTTGGATTCCTGTTATTGGATTTATCTTATTATTGTAGGATTCTTAGTCAAATATAGTACATATTCTAATTTGCTCAATGAAGCTCACTTGTAAGGTAATCTCGTGGATCTTTAGGAACTATGCTTGTAGAAAAGACTAGACAGATGATTGAAGCATGTTTGTGGCTCCATTACACAAGGTCGGTTTTCCTGTCAAGTCCGCTTGGTGAAATAAGACGTCGAGTTGATTGTAGAATGGTAACAAATAGAAATTGGGTTATTTGGTCAAAATAGGAACCACAAATCATACCTATCTATACTCACTTTGTTATGGCACTTAAGGCTACGACTGTATAATGAATCACTGGATAGAATTTTTCAAATCACAGGCTGCAGCTCTATAAAAGATGCCCACATTATGCAGGTTTGAAACTTTATAATAAACTACCAGTAACTGTAAAAAATTTGAACTTCAACAGATTTAAACTGAAATTGAAGACTCACCTTTTGCTGATATCCTATTACAATTTAGAAGAGTTTTTTGAGGACCCCTTGAGTGATTTTTGCTGACCTACATGAATGTAACTTGAAGGAACTTATATTGATAATCGTCTAATGTATTTAACCTTAATTGTATTTTAACCACCTTTAATTTTAATTACAATTAACTTATTGACTGATTGAATGTATTATAATGATTGTAAAATTTGACATCTGCCTTTGCACTCACTCTGCATTTCTGGCGTTTTATGTCAATAAATATATTCATTTATCTATAAAATTAAGTTACTCTTAACTAGTTACAAACTTTCAAGATATTTTCAAGTGAGTTTGTAAGTTTATTTTGTTCAATTTCCCTAGAAAATGACTTGAAACTAGTTGTGAGAAAAAATGAACTTATTTCAAGGGTAGCCTACTTTGATTAATTATTGATTTACTATACTCGTATAATGATACTCATAATTAATGAATTGAGTAGGCTACTAGTTTTCTGAATGAATTGCCCTTTTTTGTACGGTTATTTCAATTTATAATTCGGATTTGACTATTCTATTACCCTCTCTACTGTCAGACGTATCTAATAGATCAAGTTGATTTGACTCGAAATCATCTTCGTGTGGTTGAGCCCTCACTTTACTTTTCTCATCATTTTCAATAATAATAATATTCGTGTAACCTGGCTGGCTCAAGTCTAGTGTCAGAGTTTTCAGGTCACTCCTGATCAATTTTAGGGCCTCTGACATGACTTAACGACTGTTTTTAGGCAGCCGGGATCATTTTTAATGAAAATATGCAATTACATAAATAATAATCTGTGAGTTTTAAAATTGAAATAAACTTTCTCATTTGAATTGTACACATTATTTTAATAAATGGAGCTTTCTTCAAACTTCTAACCCATAGAGAATCAAGTGCGTCATTCTATGATGCCGTGCAAATAATTTCGTGTATTCTAAAATCAGCTATTAGTTGATGAAAATATTACTCGTTGAAATACTTCATCAATTTAGCAATTTCCTTTTGATCCTCTTATCAGATAATAGCTTCGAATTTGTAGGATATAATTTTGTGTAGTTCTTCTGCAAATGAGAGGTACGGTAATGGAATTTCAAATTTAAGAATTGCGTTCATTGTAAATTAGTAGGAACGAACAATTTTTTTATTCTCTACATAAATAGAGCTTTCCTTATAACTAAGTAATCTAGATAAGGATAAAGTATCTATTCACAAAAATAGTCAAACATCTAGTCTGATTGAATCATTTAATTATTATCATTTATTGTTACAATGGCGACTTATATAAAGTATTTTAAGCAAAGATGATTAGTGGATGATGATGTTTAGGCTACATAGTGAATGAATGATGATCAATGTCTAGTAACGTATAAAACATTAGTAATCAGGAAATTTGTCCTTTGACAGCTCTGTGAATAGATTTTTTTTCATCAATTAATATTTTCCCAACTCTTTTTTTAATAATTGTACTGATTCTATGTTCCTGGTGGCTGCTGGAATTAATAATATTGTTATAATGATGTAATTATTTAAAAATTGATTTAAATGATAATAATTACTATACAAATTGTATTATTCTGTCTAGGTATGGGCATGGGTCCGCTGATGGAGATGGCAATTGACATTAACCCGGCAATAGTTGTGACCGCGCTAGTGAGCACCACACTGATCTTTGTGTCGTTCAGCATCGCTTCCCTGACGGCCGAACGCGGACGCTGGTTGTATCTGGGAGGCACCCTCATGACTCTGCTCACCGGTCTGCTGGTTCTGTCGCTTGCCAACATCTTTTTCGGATCTCAGCTTGTATTCAAGGTTGGTTTTGTTCATTTATTTAATGAAGAGCAATGAACTTGAGGGTTAAAACACAGATATTGAGACCAAGTGGCCTGCTATTCCTAATTTCTATTAATATTTCAAATAGGTTAAGTTCGCATACACTATTACTATCACTATTTACTATATTAACACTATATATAATAAGTGAAATATTATATTAAAGAGGGTTGAAAAATATCTGTCCGGTATAGTGTATAGCCCCTCATTACGTGAAGATCTTCAAACTATATAGGTTGTTTGGGCCTTAAGCTTGACTACTCTAAATTTGAACATTTATTCTATTTATTAAAAATCTAGTCCAATCGGGATTTTTTTCACTAGTATACTACTCTTGCACGAGGCAGTATAGTCTGTCCAAGCAAAGAAGACATTCTGGCAAGATAGGAAAATGACTCCAGCCCGGTCAATATTGCTTCCAAAATTATCAATTTGTTCTCAAATCGTAGGAAACATTCTGATCTACAATTTGAGACCAAACTGATAATTTTTGTACCAATATTGATCGAGCTGGAGTCATCTTTCCATCTTGCGAGAATGTCTTCTTTGGAAGACAGACTATATCAATATAGGCAAAACACCACTTGATAGCGTCTAAAAGAGATAATATATGTGTTTGCTCAGCTGCCGTAAATAATCTCTTGCCTATTTTCTCTAAACAATGACTATTTAAATGCTTTTTGAAACTTGCGTATTTGTTGTTTATCTGCAGCGTAAGTTAACCAAGTATGAGAAAATATTTATTGCTTTCTTTAGTAACCGAGTATTTAGCCTTGAAATCTGAATGTTTTCAAGTGGTTTTCTATTAAGAATTTGTTATTAAATATCAACTTTTTTCGCTTTCTTTAATTCTTGAATAGGAAGTATTTTTGATAATGTATATTTCAATTTGATTATTCTCTAGATGAAAGAATTATTAGATATTACAGTTAACCAACTGCTTGAATATTATTACAATAATTAATTAACAAATTCAGTGAAAGCTGTATAAATAGAACTGAATACTTCTCAGTTCTCAATAAATTCATTTATTTATCGAGGAATGATACAATAAATAATCATGAAATAATTTGAGAGTAAAAAAACAGGCTCAACCCTTATTAGGCTCACTCCCTAATATAGGTTAGAATTCTCAGTCCAAATTGTATTAAATTTTTCACAAATATATTGACAATATTACTAAATAGAAGGAGAAAATTCCTTGATTTGAACTACTGTATTCAGTTAAAAATCTCATATGACTCACTTCTCAACTTTTATAATTGGATTTTGTTTGATTGGTTTATTTGTACTACTGTATTATTATTGATTTGAATCACTAGAAACTTCTATAGAAATCAAAATCAAACTGTCTATCAACGAAGCTCAATAGAGAAATCGTTGAGTTAGACTTGAATGACGTAATATTACGTCAGTTGAATTCAATTTTGGCTGTCACGCAATTGGCAGTTTTTAATCAAATGATTGGATATCACTGGCGGCTCGTGCCCACGAAACAGGTGAAGTGCTGTACAGTAAAAGATACGGGCACTTAATCTGTTTCGTGGGTACGAGCCGCCAAAGATGGATGCTTGGATTCTATACTTTGTTTCTTTTTATTAATATCTATAAAATTTTTGCTTTTTAGGATATTCTAGATTCAATCAAATACAATTTATTATACCTTATGCTTTATTAATATGATGTTAGTAAATAGAATTTACAATCAAAGTATCCTTTTTGATAATTTTTTATTTCAACAACATGTTTCGGGTTCTCTAGATCCATTTTCAAGAGCGAATAAGCAAATAATAAACAACATTAAATTAATTTTTAATTGAAGTATTACGATATTGTACATTAACGTTGTTACTGACATATTATATTCATCAAAATTCAGGGAAGAATAATAGTACAGGCTCAGCCTAGTTTTTCTTGCCTGGTTATAATATAATTTTTTATTATTATTATTATTATTTGTGTAATGATATCGATGGATAAAATAAATTCTGTAGTACTGAATTCTTAATTACGAACATTATGTCAATATTTTTTTCACTTTTTTATAAATTCGTTTGTTTAGAAATTCTACATTGATAGTGGTAAGATATTTTTGGAAGTGAGAAATTGTAAGATTAGTTCGATGATTTATTATAACCTTGTTTTGAACTGTTGTAAAATTGGTAGAGGAGCAAGTTTTGGGCATTTGCCTGATGCACTCGCCTACGAGTATTATGTATATTGTTGAATAGATGAATAAATGCTTGTTGATAACTGATAATTCATAATTTAGTTTTCAATCTGCAAAATATCATAAAAAATATCCAAGCTACTCACATGAACTGATGGTAGACCTGGTCAATAAGGGAATACTTGATCAATATCTATATTCAATATTCCAATATCTGTATTGAATCATCCTTTATAAAACAAATTTTTATGTGAGGTTCTATATTCAAAAAAATTTTCCTCCTCTTTATTTTGCAGGCCTACCTCTACCTAGGACTGTTGATAATGTGCGGTTTTGTGCTGTACGACACTCAGCTGATTATTGAGAAGCGCCGCGCAGGAGACCGCGACTTTGTGGCTCACTCTGTCGATCTGTTTGTCGACCTTATCGGCATTTTCAGGAGGATTGTCATCATTTTGTCCGAAAAGGTACACTCTTCAATTTATTGACAATAATTGATTCTGAGTAATCGAATTAGAAAAAAATTTATTACAAATTTTCACATTTCAATCTTAAATTTAATTTATCTATTGAATATTTTTTCAGACTTGAATTAGTTATAGTGATTTGACTTGAATTAAGCTAGGTGATTTCGTCTGTCTCTTGTAAGTGATGTAACCTACTAACAACGTTTTTTTGTACGTGATATAACCTACTAACAGCGTTTTTGCACATGATGTAATCTACTAACAGCCTATGTAATCTATTGTCTCTCGGTTTCAAAAACATCATCTAAACATAGCCCAATGACAGTCTAATTGAAAATATCAGCTGTTGGAGCGCCCAAGGAGCAGACGAAACCGCTTAAGCTTATAGTGTGTCCAAGGAAAGAATGCATTCTGGCAAGATGAGAATATAACTCCAGCTTGGCCAATATTGTTTCAAAAATTATAAATTTGGTCTTAAATTGTAGAGCAGAATGTTTCCTATAATGTGAAACCATATTTATAATTTTGACCGGGTTGGAGTCATTTCTCCATCTTGCCAGAATGTCTTCTTTGCTTGGACAGACTATAGTATTCTCATATAGTTCTGAACACACTGTAGTGGCAATAGATAAGGGATGACTTAATAATCATTAGTTAATTGTCAATTCAAATTATTCTTGAATATACTGTTATAAGGATCAATAAAAAATTATTTCATTATCATGAATAAAATTCATTTATTGATTCAATTATTGTCGTCTTCCTGTACGTTTTGAAACTAATTTTGTTTTTGTTTACGTTTTCAGGAAAGACAGTCGAAGCGGAAGAACAACGATTGATCTCGTTGAGTGCAATTTAATTCCGAGGGGAGGTCGGTAAAAAATTTCAGATGAATTACAACTTGTAAATTACTGCATTGATAAAAATCACCACTAACTATCATCGGACTTATTATTTCCATATGTGTAATTTTTCGGATCGATGTTTACATACCAAAAAAAATCTATAAATGTGCTCCCTCTCCTTACTTCCTGTTTGTTGTTAATGTTATAATAGAGTGAAAGAAAGAGAAAGACTGTATTTTATCTGTGAAACTGCTCTGTTCTTACAGATTGGATGTTGTTAATGCTACTCTTACTATTATTCCTACTACAATATTAATATTATTATTGTAATCCTGGTATTGCAGTGGTGGTTTATTGACTAGTAGAGCTAGATATAGTCTGTCCAAGCAAAGAAGACATTCTAACATGACGGGAAAATAATTCCAGCTCTAGCAATATTGTTTCAAATTTAGACTCAAATTGTAGGAAACATTCTGATCTACAATTTGGGACCAAATTTATTATTTTTGAAACAATATTGATCGAGCTGGAGTCATTTCCTCATCTTGCTAGAATGTCTTCTGTGCTTGGACAGACTTAGCTCTTAGAGTTTTTCTAGAGCGATGAGAGGACTAGAAACATATATTGTCTAGTTCTCTTGCTTGAATCAAGTTGGATTTAACATGGAAATGGTGTATTGTAGTGAGTGTAACGTGTAGGTAATATTGGTAATCCTTCTCTATCATGAAATGTTTTGTGGTTAATAAATTTTTGTAATAAGTTTTTTGTGGTTGTTAATTGATCATCGAATTCCTCTCCTGTCTTCAATTGCCGAGGTGGATCTTCCTCCAGGACTACACCAATAGTTGATCGCTATTCAAGCAATACGCTAATAATTATTAATTTGACTCAAATAATGCTTAACAAAATAGAGTAGGAATAAATTAAATAAGTCCTCAAATTCGTGTAATTCAATAGTTATTGTTTTGGCTAGGTCGCGTCAACTATACCTTATTCACGATAACTTGAGACAAAGTAAACGAACTTTCTGCTTATGAGTGCGTGTGAATATGGGGTGGTCACTTTCACCACGATAACCATAAGCAATACCAGTGAATATAAAGAGAAATATACTACAGAGTGTTTTAAAAAGAACTCCCTAGTTTTAATGTGTCATAGAATCTGTAAAAAGTGATATACAAGTTTAGTAAACCAGCTGAATCTACCAGCTTCACTATCCCTCAGCCGACTTATGTTTTTGTTCTAAATAAACAAACTAGTTGATTTCGGATAACTGACTCGTCAACATAAATAACTCACACTTTTCTAGTTTGTGGTGATTCAGCTACAGAATCATTTGAAACTGTTTCAAATGAACAGTTTTTGAAACTGTTCAAAAACTTGAACAGTCCAAGTTTTTTCTCCCTGTAGTTGGCAGACCTGTATATTCACTATATTCTCCATAATTATATTCACTGGCAATACACGACTTGGCAAAGGATTAGCAATGAGTATGTGTCCTCACATTTTTTGTCGGGACTGTGACATATCGTAATTCGTAGGTAATTGAAAAGAAATTGATTGATTGTGAAGTACATTAATAAAAGTTATTGAGAATGAGGTGTGGCTAAGAGGAGTTTTTGAATAATTTTTGTGCATTACTTGAATAATGAATTATTTTCATTGCTTATTAATCAATATTGATGAAATAAAACACACAGATTTTTCATCATGGAACGTTTTTACAATACCGACCACATCTCAGTTGATTTTTTTAAATTTATATATTAATTATCGATACTTTGAAATCAATGAAAAAATCAATGTTGAATGATTAAATGGGGTGATGGGATTATCATGTAAAAAGTGTTAGCTTGTTCATAAACGATAAGTTGAGGAAATGTTGAAAAGAAAGCTGTACAAACTGAAAGGAAGAGGAACTTTTCCAATACGGCATCAAGTTCAGTGTCTCAATGCCATTGAAATTGCCTACAATGGACTTGGCTTCACGACTGGTTTGATTGGAGGCACGACTCGAGCCGTAAAACAATGTATTATTCATGCCAATATTCAATAACTAGCGCTTTATTTGGATTATCATTCTTGTACTATCAAAACAGTCTTTTCCGTAAGGAAGTTTATTCCTCCACTATTCTCCAATCTTATTCAATCCTCATTTTTTATTGTTTCCCTACTTGACTACCGGAAATTAATGCACTTGAAATTGAAACTGACTTAATCTGAATTGATAATCTATAATCTGAATTGAAACTTGACTCGATATGGGATACAAAAAGTTATACGATACAAGAAGTTTATTCCATAGAAAAACAATATAAGGATGGTGTCCACATGCTCTAGGCTTGTGCGTAGGTATAGTCTGTCCAAGCAAAGAAGACCCTCTGGCAAGTTGGAAAAATTACTCCAGCTTGGTCAATATTCGTTGAAAAATTAAATTTAATCTTAAATTGTAGGAAACATTATGATCTACAATTTTAGCCTACTTTGATGATTTTTAAACCAATATTGATCGAGCTTGAGTAATTCTCAGATCTTGCCAGAGGGTCTTCTCTACTTGGACAGACTATAGATTATTAAAGCTTGATATCCGCTGTTTAAATTTCTTCTGTAGGCAGTAGGATTCACAATATATATTATTTTTATTATTTCCTTCTATTTACATTTGGTTCATTTTATGTTAGTTATTTTTAATAAATACTGTTTTCGACTTTGCCTGTAGTCATTGAAATTTTGTAATTGAAAATATATTATATCATTACAGGTGTATAATTATAAAATCAAACAATCTAATTGAAAGTTATTTTTTATAAATGAAATATTTATGTTTGTAGGTAATAGATTGTTCCATTCAATACAACATTCATGTAGGCTCCCTACCGTATATCATCATTGTCATCTATAACATCTTGGAAACTTCTCCAACTGTGGACTCAGCTAGATAGAATCATAGTATAGTTGCTTCTGGTGATTCGACAGTTAAAGTCTGAGCAAGTAGAGAAGACACGCCGTTACAATAGATTGTAGCTGCGTGTCTCCTCAGCACCCTCGAAGTTTATCAAACGTTATTGATTTAATGTAATTTTAGACCCTCTCATTAGTCCAAAATCGGTGAGAAGTACGACCACCTACGATTTTCACGGATTGCATCATCTGATTCATCAATGAGGCTAGTCAGTCGATGAATAATTGAAGCAGATGCCCAGTTTGATTAAGCTTATCACGCCATTGAACCGAAAAACGTCTTCAATTAAGAAATATCGATTGGCCTGTCCCAAACTCCAAATGATGAAAAGTTCGCCAAAATGATTGCCATCACTTTGATTCAATCGCTATTCAGTTGAGAATGTATTTACGTATGATTTTTAATTAATTTTTGTTACGAGGTAGTTCAACCTTGATGACTCGACAATGATAAACGTAACTCAATTTATTTATTAATAGGAATAATTATTCAGAATAATGGAGTAGACTGTTTACTTCTTGTCTAGGGCTACTATACATAAATGTATGTTATAATAATTGAAAATCGAAATCATAGTAGACTTATGCCGGGTTTCTCCAAGCACCAATTGAGGGACCCTCAAGTTTAGATTTAACAGTTTACATTTCCTATACTTATCATAGAAAATGTCAGCTATTCATCAAAATTTGAGGGTCCCTCAATTTTAATTGCTTGAAATTCGGGCATTACCGGGCTTTCTAAAATCCGGGCTTTTATTTAAAAAATACTAAAAAGGTAGGTACGGTACTGTGATTTCTATTTTTATTTATTAACATACCGTTACATGAATAATATGTGCTCACGTAATATTATTTTTAAAGGACTATAATTCAATTATAGATCAGGGGGAATCAGAAATTAGTTGATAGGAACTTCATTTATTACCTGTTGAGTTTTATTGTTTGAATTCAAGTTCCACAAGAATACTTTCTCTGAACGAGATTTGTTTGAAAAAAAACAAAAAATTTGTTTCATGGAATCACACTTTCAGACTGATACATTTTATAATCATAAAATAATATTTTTAATTATTGGAAGTTGAAGAGAGTCGGATTCTAAAGAAAAATTTGAATGGCGGCGATTGTGTGAATCTTACCCAAATCTCAGAAATAGCGATCAAAAATCGCAAAATCGCTACTAAACACAAATTTATCACTTGTGCTATGTTTTGTCAATTTTGCGATTTTTGATCGCCATTCCTGAGATTTGGGTAAGATTTACACAATCGCCGCCAACTAAATTTTTCTTTAGAATCCGACTCTCTTCAACTTCCATTAATAAAAAATATGATTTTATGATTCCTTATCCAGTTATAACCCTTATTGTTGAAAGATGGCGGTTTTTAGCATATTTTCCAAATTATCTCAATAACCTTTGAAGTTACAAACTTGGAACTGGTTTCATTGAATTTCTCAGCTAATTCTACATAGGAATCGATCATTTTAGAACTGGAATGAAGCCTCTAAAAAATTGGAAAAAATAATATCTTTTGAAAAATTTCAATTTTCCACCATTGTTATCTCGGTAACAAAGCGTTTTTGGGGGTTGGTCCCATGGAACTTTTTTGTCTACTTGGTGTAAGGGATCAGCCTGAGAAGTATTGCACATTCCTCCTGAAACACCATGTATGTATGTTATAATAATTGAAAATCGAAATCGTAGTAGGCTTATGCCGGGTTTCTCCAAGCACACTCAAATTTGAGGGGCCCTCAAGTTTAGATTTAACAGTTTACATTTCCTATACTTATCATAGAAAATGTCAGCTATTCATCAAAATTTGAGGGTCCCTCAACTTTGAGTTTGCTTGGAAAATCCGGGCATTACCCCTTTTATTTAAAAAAACACTAAAACGGTCGGTACCGTACTTTGATTTCGATTTTTATTTATTTACATACTGTTACATGAATAATATATGCTCACGTAATATTATTTTTAAGGGACTATAATTCAATTATAGATCAGGGGGAATCAGAGGAATCAGAAATTGTTTTATTGCTTGAATTCAAGTTGTACACGAATACTTTCTCTGAACGAGATTTGTTTGAAAAATCCAGACACAATATTTGAAATTCAAACAAAAAATATTGTTTAATGGAATCACACTTTCAGACATATTCTGCACAATACTGGTGTTTGAAAATTAGTCCAACTTATATTTTACTAGACTGGTCTGTATTTTTGGAAATAATATAAAGCTCTATCGGATCCTTTTCCAGTAAAATAAGAGGAAATCAAAAACTCATTCAGCAGTTAGCAGAAATTCAGATTTTTTTGAAGTTATCAATTGAAATTGAAGACAATAAATTCACTGTTGTACACAATCAGCAAACGTATGAACAGCCAATTTGAAGAGAACCGAATGAAATCTATTTTTATAATAATGAATAATGAACAATGCATTTTTATTTCCATCAGAAAAAACAAATAACATATTTTCGATTTGAAAAAGCTGGAACTTAACTGACCAGCACTACATCCAGTAAATGTGGCCAGTGTTCAGTAAAAAATTATAAAGATAAATAAACAAATTGTGAGTCTAGTCTATATATTATTACAAAGCAGGGAATACTGCCTGCAGCGTATCCTATTAAAATCACACTAAAATAAAAACAAAAAATCAATCATTCAAGATAAATACAGTAAAGTCATGACTCTAGTCCAAATCTACATCAAACTATAAGATTTAGTACAGTAGGCTATAGATCTATATAAGATAAATACAGTCAATTCATGACTAGTTCATTTAGGTCCAGATATGAGAGCATTATTGATCCGCTCCATGGCTCAATAAATGATATCCAGGGTAGATTGTGATTAGCTCATACGCACTGCGCAATATCAGATATCAAAAAACAGAGATAAAAATTCCCAAACGGTTTTGAGAGAGAGTTGCTCTGCACAACTGACTGAAAAAACAGAGAAAGAAGGATTTTGCTCTGAAAATAAAACGTCTTTTTTCCTGAATAAGCTCTCTCGTACTTATCTTTCTCTCTCTTTTACTCATTCACTCTTCCCCGCTCTCTCACGCTCTCTCTCTCTCTCTCTCTCTCTTCCTCTCTCACTTACAAGAATGGACATATATATGTCTAAACTTCGCCTTTTCACTTGAATAACTCACACTCTTAGTACATTTTGTGAACCTTGAATTATTATTATTTGTATAAATTTTGCATTCTTTACATTACCGTACTTTCGTTTTTTCGAATTTTTACTAAAAGTTTCTATTTTGTGATATTTATTGAAAAATTTGTTCTACTCATTTATATTGCAATGTAGAATCTAGGCTGTTTGAGTAAAGTAATCTAATCTAATCTCTCTCTCTCACATGGTTGAGTGTTAATGGGAGAGATGTCTTTGAACATCCCTCTCCAAGAATTGACATTTATATGTCTAAACTCCGCCATTTTATGTAGATACAGCACAAATTTATATTACCGTTAGCTTATTATTGAATCTACTATCAAATTTTGCAAGTTTTCATAGTTTATAATTAGCCAACTTATGCAAACCATAATGTAATTAGTGTAATTTTCATTTATTTTTATTCTTATAGCATAGGATTTGAATGATTGTATTATGTAATCTACATGAATAAAGTGATTGAATCTGAATCTCTCTACAGGCCAAGTGTTAATGGAAAGGATATACTTATCCTTTCCCAAGAATGGACATTTTTATCTCCAATCTTCGCCCTTTCATTTAGATATTTTAATGCACAACAAGTAAGATTACAAGCAAATAGCATATTGTTTGGATAATTGTTCTAGGATTTTTGCATTCACATGTAAATCCTTCTCTCATTGAATAAATTATAGAATATCCTGTAAAAATTGTAGTGTAAAATATCGAAATTAGTGTGTAACTTGTAAAAATAATAGTATAATTAGATTTAATAATCACTCTTGTAATCAAGAAACTAAGCATAAATATTTTATTGCTATCTAAATGAATAAATAAATCTCATCTAAATCTCTCTCTCTCTCTCTCTCTCTCACTCTATATCTCATACATCCTTCACTCTATACTATTCTCTTTCTCTTTTTTATTCAATATTCTGTAGTCTCTTTCTATTTCATTCTTCCAGTACCTATTCTAATACCATACCAGGTTGAGCAGAGTGGGCGTGAATGGAACAGTAGGTGTACGATTGTATGAGTTTGTATGGTCTGTCCAAGAAGAAGAAGACATTCTGTCAAGATGGAAATATGACTCCTGCTCGGCCAATTTTTTTTCAAAAATTATAAATTTTGTCGCAAAATGCAGAAAACATTTTGATCTACAATTTGAGACCAAATTTATAATTTTTGAACCAATATTGATCGAGCTGAAGTCATTTTCTCATCTTGCCAGAATGTATTTTTCGCTTGGAGAGACTATGCATGCATGTGTTAGTGAGATTCTTCTGGTAATTCAGGTAACAGCTAATATTTTCCTGTTCACTCCTGAGTTCAATGAAATATCGAATCGAATAAGGTGCAGTGGAGTGGAACGTGCAGAATTTATTATTGCTGAGAGCTCGTCACATATTGAAATGTTTTTGGAATTGTTCGTGGAAAAACAGACGATATATTGAACTTTTCATTAGATCTGTAGGTAGTTGAGCCAGCTTAGAAGACACGCAATTACAATGTAAAATGTATTGTAACTGTGTTTCTTCTCAGCTTCTGCGAAGTATAGGCTACTAATAGCTGGGGAAGAGCATGTTGAATACTGATTTACAAATCAATATTTTGAGACACGAAAAATTGGAAAATATTTCACAGTGAAAAGGCGGACAAAATAATGGTGATATGAAGAACATTATTGAACTCAAATTTATATTTTTAATTCAAACAGTTTTTAATTAAAAATACTTTACTTTTCAATCGTCACTTCATTGTGATAAAAAGTGTTCCTTTAGCAACCTTCCAAGTTTATAAATATAGATACTTTGTATCCCTAATATTCCTTCAAACTCTGCCTTCTTTTATCATTTTATTTTTCATTCACGTTATCAATATTCCCTGTAACACCCTTCATATAATTGAATTATTGATATGAGCTCTTTAACCTTGAAGTCTACCTATACCTAGTTCTAGTTACCTACTTCTTATAACTTGATTCGCGCAATTAAGTGAGAAGTAATAATGATGCTCTCCAATCTAGTCGTCTATGTTAGATATTGCTTATTCCTATCCATATTTGACAGAATACATATTATTCTGATAAAAAATACTCTTATTGGATGAAAAATGCTCTTCTCACTTCATTGTATTCTCCTCTACTTATTCTTTTTCACCCTCCTATATTTATCGCTATTCTATGTCTCTCACTCTTTATTTATACCTCTCTTCACACTCCATCACCTGTCACTTTTTCATATTTTCTTCACATTTATATTTTTCATTCATTCTAAATACAATAAATCTATTACATTTGTCTCTCTTCTCGTTCTATCTCAGCTTATAAGCTGAATCCTTTTCTCTCTCGCTCTCTCTTTCTCTCTCTTTTATTCTTTTTGTTGATAAGTCCCGAATAATGTACTCGTATGCCCACTCATTTCCACATAAGTCTTACTTTGTAAGTCATGCTTTTCTCTATTCTTACTCCCACTTTCTCCTCCTCTCTCCTCCTAGTCTCCTGTTTTTCTTCTCTGTGTTTTCTCTTCTTCTTCTTCTTCTTCTTCTTCTTCTTCTTCTTCTTCTCTTTCCTCTTGCTCTTACCCTCCTTTACTCTCATTTCTTCTCTCTCTCGCATCAATCCCCTCTACTTTCCTGATTCTGTCTCACTTTTTCTGCTTCCACTCTTTTCCTGCATTCTCTTCTCTTTTCATCCTATCTTCCCTCTTCCACTGCTGTTTTACTGGAGGGTCTTCCTCTTCATATTTACATTTCTTTTTCCTTCTTCTTTACATATCTTCATCCTTCATCCTCTGCCTTACTCTCCTTCTTTCTCTTTAACTTCTTCCTTATTTTCCTCTGCTTCATCATCACATCTTTTCTCTTTGTTCTATTTCTTATATCTCACATTTGTGTCTTACTCTTTGAAGATCCTCCTTTTCACTAATCCTCACTAATTCTCTTTCCTTTAACCCTCTCTTTCGTCTTTCCTCACACCAATTCTCCTCTTCTCTCCCACCTCACTTCTAATCCTTTCTCTCCTTATCTCACTTCTAATCTTCTTCTCCTATTCTCGCTAATTTTTAATCGTATCGAAATTCTAAGGAGAGAATATTGAACAAAAAAAAAAATCAAGGATTCAGATTCTCTCTTCCATGAATTTTAGTCCTTATGGAAATTGAACAGTTTTTTGAGAGAGAAGATTTATGAGAATATGAGAGAAGCTCTGGTACTTATCCTGTCTCTCTACTCTCTATATCCTCCTCTTTCGCGATTCTCTCTCTCTCTCTCTCTCTATCTATCTATCTATATATGTCCTCACACTAATCCTTCTCTCTACTCTCCTATCATCTTCTCACTCGTGTCTCACTTTGGAGGGGCGATCGTTTCGTTCGTTTTTGTACCACATTTAGACTCACTCCACAGCCCAGAGGTGGCCCCTTAGCTCTGGAGTTCCAAGTTGAGCGTCTCCCACTGCGAGTGTGCGGTGATCTCATCCAGCAGTTGCATTCATAGTGCTCTATTCTAGTGCAGTGCGCAGTTAAGAGAAGGAGCGCCGCAGAGTTTTTGAATCAAGTGTTGAGAGTAGGAGAGACGCTTTTTTAAGGAGAGCACAACTCTTCACGGACTGTAGCATGGAGTTACAGGTTTTGGCAATCGCCGTCTCGATCTTGGCATTGGTCTTGGCGTATGTTTACAGGTCAGGAATAAATTCAATTATAATTACTATTGAACACCTGTTTTTAATTCATTCTATTGTATTTGTAATCAAATGAAATGAATTAATAAATGTATAATAATTGTAATTGGATTTTATAGTTGAGATTTTTATAATAATTATATTGGACCTCATTATATGATACCGGTACCGGTATAATTCTCAAGATTTTCTCCCAAACACATTATAACAATAATGAGTGAAAATAGCTAGTTATTCGGTAACAATTAAAAGGCTAATAATTGGAAATTGTTATAAATTCATTCTATATAAATACTTCTCTGGATCAGAACCGTATTCAAAATATTTATATCAGGCCAACTTATGATTTATCAGTAGAGTTCCATTACATGCAGTTGATCTATAATAGTGAACTATTATTTGTTACTCAAATTTAGTAAGCGCTTTTCAGTTGCTAAAGCTCAATACCGTAAAATAAATTGGCTGCATTGGAATTCTACTACCATATTGTTTGTGTTTACGTCTCAGTAAGTCACGGATCAAGAAATTCACAAATATTATATTATTATTGAATGTATTTATAGCAGATATGTCACAATTTCAAAAGTTCCCAGCAAATGGAACAGTCACAGCATAGAATATATGATCGATTTTTTATAGCCTTGAGTCATCTATACTATTGGGAAGGTGACGTAAGAACAATGAAGTATTTCCATCTTTCATATGCATGATTCGGTTCAGAATATTATTGTTCCCTCATTTCTTAATGTGGTTTTTGAGCAGTAATTACGAAAATTTAGAGTGGGTTTTCTCCACAAACCAACAATATAAACGTAAACTTACTCGTGTTATTTTTGCACAACACATTGCCGGCTTATTCTGCACTATTTTCATTTTTTGAACATTATCGTCTACTTTAAAAATCTCTTCAAAGTGGATTTACATGAGTTTGTATTCATCATTCCAACTTTCCATTAAATTTACTGCTTTTTATAATATGATTTCTATGGTTCTGAAATCGTTAATCCTCCAAGTAGGCTACAAGTAAAAGACAATGATTAAATAAATATAAGGCCTATACTGTACAGTACTAGCTTTTTCAGAGATAATGACATTAATTTGGTACCGGTACTGATGTTTTCTCTTATTGATTTTTGAGCTGTATAGGCTCCAATATGCTTTAGGTCTATATCACTTTTATATTATATTGCGAGTAAGTTACCGTATGTATAGTAAGTTAATCATATGAAGGAACCATATATAATTTATCGGAGCATAAGCTTAAACGGAGCAATATCATTTTCATTTATTAATACAATTTGAAAATATACCTAGTTCACCTAATATTATTTCAATATCATTCATCATAAGTTCATAAATCGTTACATATTCGTTATAATGTCAAATAAAACTATTAAACAATTTTTTATTAAAAGAGATTTTCATCCTCATGCAGAGCAATAAGCACTCTGTTGTTGGAATTTTCCTATATTTGATAATCACTGCAACTATTATTAAAATATCTCTGTCTCAGTATTTTTGTGTGGGATCATTCCATTCTACATCTGTCACATAGAAGGTGTGGCAAAAAGCAAGGAAGAATATAATATACCTCTTTGAGCCCCAATCTTTCGTCGCCTCAACCCACAGAAAAAGTGCAAGAATGAAGATTGATAGTTAGTTATTAATTTTAAAATCTTAATAGGTTTGCGATTAACACGCTGCAACACGTTCATCATTTAGTGAAGTATACTTATTAGCATGATGGTTCTATTGTATACAATAATTATACGAAGGGTCCTTTTTTCAATAGGTGTATTTTTAGGCCGTCTATATTCACCAACCATCTGTCTAGATTCGTAGTCTATAGTAGTAGATATAGATATTCGTAGTAGTAGTAGTAGTAGTAGTAGTAGTAGTAGTATCTACGTAGTAGTATTCGTAGATATAGTAGTCTACGGTATTGATGTTTTACCGGCAAGTTATCCATATTCAACAATTGATAAGTAATAGCAGTCTTATGATCGCGATCTATTAGTTGTAAACTACAGCTTGTTTTTCAAGCTTTGGTGATAACACTACCTAACCTACAGTAGAAACCAAGGTAATTAGATTGCAGGTACCATATAATCTAAATTACATTGATAGAATCTAGAGATTTTTTATCTGGCTTTCTTTCTTTTTTGGTGGAACTAACATTGAAAACTTATCAGAAGTAAAAATAGAACACACAAAGAACTGTAACAATCTATTATAAATGATGGAGTTGTCAAAAATAGGAACTAATGGTAGGCTCAAAGTGTCTGACAGGAAGTATACAAATAGTTTGTTTCTAGTTCTTTATTTGAAAAAAGGAACTAGACAAACCAATTTGGATCAGTTCCATATTCTTGACTATGCTGAGCAATGATCGATCAATTTGAAGAGAAAAATAAAATTTTGTTAAATCAAAGAGGGTTAAAATATTATTGAATGTCAATATCTATGAATTAATATCTAGTTACTCAATTATGGTTGAGTGGAGAAAAGAGGATAGGTTAAATAATAGGCTAATCAAAAACAATAATAGAGGTTGATGGCGATATGGTAGAGAATAAATATGAATGAAAAATTTTGTAGAGAATGATGAAATAAGTTATTGGTGTTCGAATAATTTGAAGAAATAAGTAGTTAATTCATTACAAATAAATTTTTAAGACTAAATTGATATGATATTTAGATAAAGTTGATTCTCTAAAAAAATCTAAAAATGAAAATCTATTTTTCAGGTACATCACTTCCAAGTTCAACTTTTTTCAAAAACAAGGTGTTGAGGGGCCTAAGCCATCGTTTCCATTTGGTACTTGGGGAGGTGCTTGGAGGAAAGTGAGTAATATTATTTAAATTTATTCAACTATTTAGAAGTAGTATAGCCAGTGAATATATAGAATATACTCTATCTATTCACTGGTATAGCATAAGTACTTGTATTTTATTATATTTCAGTCTAACTGCAATATCTAGTAAATCTTCACTGATGTTTACTTATATTTATAACTACCTTACTAATATATAATAATCTATTTATGAATTATCTAAATGTATAATAAATCACATTAGCTACTTACTCTTATAAAAATCTTTTTATTGAACTACATTGTTTGTTCTACATTTTCGTTCACATTAGACCCATTTTGGAATGAATTTTATAAATTTTTTGATATTATTTTCAATTTTTCTGAATTTTTGGACTGATAAGTCTAATGAGTAAGAAACTATAGTGTTGTTAAAATTAAAATATATTCAAGGATTCAGTGATTTTTTAATTCATTTAGCCTACTAATCATTCTTCTATAGGAATTTTAATATTGATTTTTGAAATTCTGAAGACCCACTTCTTAATTTCTCAAACAGGCCGCATAAACAAAACAAAAATATTATTGATTTCTGAAGATCTTATGGATTTGTGTTTCAGAATTTGGGAGAGGATGATTTGAATAACGTAAAAGCTTATGGACAAACGTTTGGGTGAGTAGCGCCGTTACTTTCATAAATAATTTTTTATCATAGATAACATCTATAAATCTATAATATTATAAGAAAAATATCTATCATAAATAATTTATTACTATCATAGCGGTGTATACTTACTATCATATAAGGCTAAACATTCAATTGGAGTCTTAGTTTTTTAGATGATGCGTTAAACTCTTTTTACAAATTCTTACCTTTCAGAATTTAACTGAACTTGAGAATGAGATAGAACCTGTAGGTGAAGAATTATTGGTATATTGCTAATTAAAAGTTATTATGAAAGTTTCAGAATAAATATTCAATTTGAATACCTTAAAATTACTGTTTCACATTTTAATCAAATTCATCAATTGATTATAATTTCCCCAATATAAATATAACTTATAATATTAATCTATTATTTTATGTTGCACATCTATTAAATAATATCCAAGCATACGTGTTCAAATCTTTCTGAAATTAGTATTGAATACATCCTGGTTATAAACTTTATTGGAATTCTTGCAGCACATTTGATGGAAGAACTCCCAATCTCATAGTATCGGATCCAGATCTCATAAAGAAGATACTAGTTGATGAGGCCGATAAATTCCACAGTAATCGGGTAAGAAGAGACTGCTTATTAATACCAAAGAGTTCTAGGAGAGTTCTATTATTATTCTAGGAATCTATTATTCTAGGAGAGAGTAATACCTATAGACTTCTATTATTCTATGTTAATATACACATTCACTCGTTTTTTTGCAGTCTCAACTCTATATTATAATCCAACTTGATTCAACTGCCTTTTATTCCCTCTTCTTCTTCTTCTTCTTCTTCTGCCTTTACAGCGTACACCTCTTACTTAAAGAACTAATTACGGCTTTAAAACCAAGTAGAAGCTGTAGATTTTTGCATCTTATATATAACTTACATATCTCTATCGTCATCATCATCTCTCCCTTTAGAAAAACACAAGTCAAGAGATTGTGCACTGCTTTATGATTTAAAAAATTGTTTCCAAAAAACTATCCAAGCTATTTCCCAAGAGAATTTTTCTTTCAACAGTTTTGAAATCAAAGTCCAGAAGCCACCAACATCATTGCATTTGTGAAGTGTTGCGTTTTATTTTCAGTATAGTCTGTCCGAGCAAAGAAGACATTCTGTCAAGATGGGAAAATGACTCCAACTCGGTGAATATTGGTTCAAACATCATAAATTCAGTTTCAAATTGAAGAAAACATTTTTCTGTACAATTTGAGACCAAATTTATGATTTTTAAACCAATATTGACCGAGCTGGAGTCATTTTCCCATCTTGCCAGAATGTCTTCTTTGCTTGACCAGACTACCCACCGTACCACAGCATCTGGAGTCTCTTACAGAGCAGTTCTGAAAATAGCTATTTTCGAATACATGTTACTAACTGACTGGAATGAATACAATTCTCTGATTCGAAACCGCTGCTTAGAAGCGTGATGAATCTGATGCTTTCCAATATTTCTGCTTTGCACACTGCGAAAAAAGGGTTCTTACAACAGACCAATAATGTTGAATTATTTAGTAACCCTGCTTTAGTTGCCCTACTGCCGAGACCTTGGAAAATCTGAATGAGAAATCGAGAACCTATAAACTACCTTATCATTAAATGATACTTGTCAACCACCACTGTGTTTCTTGGATCGATAAATTATTATGGTCACAGAAATAACATTACTTTAATTATTGTTATTTTCTCGCTGTAGTGTCAATGTTATTATTAACGTCAGTTACATGATAATTAAACTGATTTATTTGGAGTAAGGTACTGTGCCGTATATTTAAGGAATAGTTTATTACTTAATTACAGCTTTTCAAAAATAATGGGATAAATCACAACTTCTTAACAATTTTGTGGTTTTATTGAAGGAGAATAATGTATAGAGCTTAAAATAGTCTCTTATGAAATACGGGTTTTCCTTGTTGAAGTAAGATTTAAAAAAATTATTTTTAAAAGTATTTTTAAAGGACTGTGGTACTGAAAGAGCTTATGAAAGTGTATAAAATTTATAAAATGGATTTATTCAACAAATACAAAACCAGCTTTAAATAAATAAGCTTTATTGGCATTCTTTAAATAGAACAAAAATGCCTCTCATACTTTATATGAGGTTAAATAGACATGCAAGTTTTAAAATAATATTAAAGGAGCTTATATGAGAGAGATAAAAATTAATTGCTAAATAGCTTTGGTTAGAAGAATGCAAGACATTCAACTCTATAGGTGGAAAGAAATAATTTTCAAATGAAGCTTAATCCATTTTAAAAAAGCTGTGAAGCAAAGTGCTTGAAAAAATTATGAAATAATAGCTACTGATGTATATGTATATGCATGACAACATTAGATAAGCACAACATTCATATAAAAATGTGAATGTATTGTAGGCCTACATGGAAGTTTATTACCTAGCACAATTACTAAAAAATGCAATTCAATTGGAATTAAGTAAGTTAAGTATAGTTCAATTATGGATAAGTATCCATAACATTTGGGAGAGGGACAGTTTTGGGCTCAGTCTGTTGTTCTCTCCCAATCATTTAAAAATGTATCAATTAAATGAATAAATGATGAAAAATAGAATAACCTCTATTTTCTGCTTAAAAAAAAGATTCTGATTGCAGGACAAATTTTAATAGATTTCCTGTAATATACTGGTACATTCTCCCCCATCCATACCTCTCCTAAATGAATCATCTATAAAGAATTGATAAAAATGATGTACGGTAATAATTTCGAAAAACTGTGATAGTCTGAAGCAGTAAATTCCAACTCAAAAACTGGGGCGCATATTTAAAAAGGTAATTGGTTCGAATTCAAAGCTTTTGTGGCCCAGAATAGCATATACCGTATATATACAATGTATTCTACTTTCACTTTTTGAGAAGTTGTGAAGGTGATATTGTGGTAAATCAGTGAGTGGTTTGACAATGTCTTGTCTTTTCATTTAATATAATTTTTTACTTTGTTCAATCATTAAATTTAACTTATTTAAATTTAGGTAAATTATTAAAAAGTCCAATTAATATATTATTTTTCCAGGCTTTTCGTGTAAAACAAAAAACGTTACATGAAGTGCTGAGTTCAATCGAAGGCGGAAGTCACAAAGAAGTCAATAAATTCCTGTGTCAAGCTCTGAATGCTGAGAAAGTGAAAAAAGTAAGTAATAGCCTACCAGCAATCGCAATTGAACAAGGTTTATACAAGAGAATGTACTGAAATAAAATGACAATATATTGAAGGGGTTTGAAACCCATTACAATATTATATCTATTACAGAATTATATCTAGCATCTTTTCAAAGATCCTTTGGGAAATTGGCTGTCGTTAGTAGAGACAGTCAGTCGTTTCCCGTCTCTGGAGGAATAGTAATTGTTGCATTACACTCTAACTGATTAACTGCATGTTATTCAGAGGTGTGTTCTGCGCCGCCAATTGGTTGCGGAGACTGGCTTATGGTTGAGAGGATCAACGTGCTAACCACCCGTTACCTCTATCCTGGTTGATGATTACCGGTTTTTGCTTGCTGTATGGTCTGTCCGGTCGGGGGGGAATTCTGGCGGGGTGGAGGGGGCGGCTTCAGCTCGGCCAGTGTTGGTTCGGGGACTGTGAGTTCTGATTGAGAATTTATGGCTTTTGGGGCGGTATTGGCCGGGCTGGGGCCGTTTTCATGTCGTGCCGGGGTGTCTTTTTGGCTTGGACGGGCTGTATAGTAGAGTGAATTTGAAACTGGCAACCAGCTGGTAGGCCTAGGCCCTTCATGGGCTGTTGAGCCAGACATACATCTTTTCAAAGAGCATGAGGCTTTTTGTTAATCAATTTCAAACTGATATTGATTTTTATTAATTTGCTATTACATAAATATTGTAAATTTACTGATATTTGGCAATTTTGATCAACAGTTATTCACCAGAATCATGAAATCTGTGGACGTTTTCGTGGAAGGATTTAAGAAAGAAGCAGCGCCGGAAAAAGTCATCAATGTTAATGAGTGAGTAAAATGATTAACCTCTATCCTGGTGGATGATTATTCACCTCTGTTGTATGGTGGATTGAATATGAAACTGGCAATCAGCTGGTAGGCCTAAGACCTTCATGGGCTGTTGAGCCATTGACATACTTCCAAATACTGTACTGTATCAAGATTCCAACATTCATGACAAATCCATATTTCATTTTTCAGAAATGTAAGTTATCTGAATTCTTAATTAGGAATACTATGAGTAGAATATGAATGTTTATCTAAGAAAAATATATCAAGTAAGTTATAAATGTATATATAATTAAGAATACTGTACGTATAAATATGAGTAGGCCTATACTGCTGTATCAAGATTCCAACATTCATGACAAATACTTATTTTATTTTTCAGACATGTATCTGAATTCATAACGGACGTTCTGGCTTTCACGCTATTTTCGTTTGACCTGGCAGCCGACAATCAAATAAGGACCAAATTCGAAAGAGCCATCGGTAAAATGTACACTGTCCAATATCCGGATTCTATATTTTCAGTAACACCCTGTAAGTAAAACTTGCACACTATTCTATTGATCAAAAATAAGTAATTTATTTAATAGAATACAATAGAATATACAGTCCTTATTGGATTGGATTATAACACAATTATAAGTCCAAGACGCGTCTCTTTTCCAAATTTGAGAATTATTTTAAATTGCCTAAAGTTATTCAAGTTGCTTGAAAATCCACACCTCTCAATTTTTAATAAGATTTAAACGCTATGTAATACATAATAATACATTTGTATTATCATAGTAGCTATATATAGGCTATAGTATACCTGAAGCCTCACCTTTCCGACATATTCTTACTCCAAGTTGAAATATAAATAAATAAATTTAGTACCGTGTATGAATTAAATCAAAACTTTTCCTCTTAAAATCCTCTATATTGTTGATACAAGCTTTTAAACTACCTCCAATTTGATAAATTGTAAGAGCGAAAGATTTGAGCTTTGTCTGCTCTACCTATAATTACCGTACTCAAAGAAGATGATGTTGATTATGATAAAGCTATATATAAATATAATTATTATTTTACATTTCAAAATTTTGATTTCAGTTGTGTTTGAATCGCTTGGATCACTCGACAACTTTATATTGAAACCAGCTTACACAAGATACCTAGCTGGTGTAGCTGAACTTGTCATTGATGAGAAAAAGAAGACCTCAGATGTCAAACCTGAGGTACGGTACTGTTAATAGAATCTAAGCTAGAAAATTAAATAGAATTAAAAAAATCCTGTGGGCATTAAGCGGTGTGAAAATAGAGATGCATTGCAAATAAATACATGAACAATAGCGACGTATATTTATGGTTTCCCTTTACTTTCAAGATTATACATGTATGGAACGGAACAAATAAATATATACAGTAAATGAAATTATAAAAAGGTCTTGAAATCAATAATTGTACAAAACGGTTCAGTAATAGTAATAACTAATAATAAAGGATCTTTAAATTCGACTCAGTAATTAGATAGGCCTACATGTGTCATCTCAGTTATCTTTCTAAAAGTACACTTTTTGATAGCTAATTTTTAAACTACACAACAAACTAATTTTACATTTTAACTAATTTTAAACTAGACACAGCTTGAGACGCACTCTCACACGTCTATATGCTTTTGCAAGCGGCTCATTCGTGTTTATATCCAGATGATAAGGTTTACATTATAATTCAGATTTTCTACTTGTTAGGAAATAATGAGGACTAAGGTGATCTCAAGGTTGAGTGGTAGAAAGGACTCCCTAGTCCTAACTATGCCTTATAATAAAGAATGTTTTCATTTCATTTCTCTCAACAGGGTTTAATCGTGTTTACTATTATATACTACTTACTATTAAAAGTAGTGTTTAAAGTCTACAACGTTAGAGCGATGAGCCAAACATTTTTGAAAATTACAACTCCAAACCTCTTGATTACTCAGAATAAATCATAAAACTCAAAATGTGAAATTATTTCATGATTGAGAACTTGGCATATAGTATGTAGTGGAGTTGAAAACAGCATATAGGCCTATATAATATTATATTATTATATACGTGCTCATCACTCAACCATTCTTGACTTCAAACACTACTATTGAACACACGATTAAACACTGATGGATAAAATTATTCAATAATAAGTGTCAAAAAATGTATATAGGGACCACGTACCTGGGTGAATTTTCAACTCGATGCGTCTTTCCTAATGTACTCGAGTGGAACCGTGTGCAGGTGCCTGCAGGGACTAAAGGCTGCCACGCCTAAACAACATTTAATCCACTCCGTTGATGATTTTCAGGGAAGAGCTGTTGATCTGGTTGATCTTCTTCTGGCAGCCGCTGAAGATGAGAAACAAGCGGCAGCTAAAGAGAAAGGTTTAGACTCGGATAAACTCAGTTCAGAAGAAATCCTCTCCAAAGAGCAGATGGTCAATGTGGTGAGTAACTCAAGGATTAGCTTTAATTATTGATCTGAACATTATTCTGGAGATTTTTACCTTGATTCTTGTAGTTATTAAATGGATTGGTATGACAAATTATGGTCTGAGGCCGGTATTACACGATAATAGTTCTATGATCATAGTTGATCATATGGAAAGAGATGAAAATATGATTTCATATTTTCATCTCTTTCCATATGATCAGATATGATCATAGAACTATTATCGTGTAATACCGGCCTAATCTCCTTGGGTAATGTCACCAAGATTGGAGAGGTACAGGTATTTAAGTATGCAGAAAAGAGCAATTACATGTAAGTTACGATTATAATAGTACATGTACATGCATAATTGTATAATAATGAATACCTAATAAAGAACAGATAGAATAGATGAATAAACTCTTAGAGCTTTACCTCTGGAATATTTTCCCATTTATTTCTGTCTCAATAATTTATGAATAATTGATGTATGTATTTTATAAATATTTCAAGTTTTCGTATTTTTTTGTTTTTCAGTGTATGCAAGTATTGATGACAGTGGGAGGTGCGACGAAGCGAACACTAGCTATGTCCATTCACGCCTTGGCGAACAACAACAACGTCCAAGAGAAATTACAGGCTGAAATTTACAAACAGCTTAATCGATATGTGAGTAAATAATTATTGATCAATCTAGCTGTTGATACAGGTTATTTTCTATAAAAATATTACACGGAATACAAATATTTATACAATATACTAGAAGATTATTTGTACCAAAGGCACAAAATATTTTTTTAATACAACACCTTTGTAGTTTATTTGTAGCAGAGATACAAAATATAAATAATATCTAGGACACGTCCTATTTGTGTGAGTGCATATTTGAAAAAAATTCTTACAATCTTTAAATGTCAACCTGAAAAGAAATTTTGATTTGCAGGGCGAAATTAATTATGATTTTATTCAAGAAGCTGAATACCTGGACATGTTTCTTGGCGAAATTTTAAGAATCTATCCAACAGAATACAGGTGAGCTCTCAACAATTATTTTATGTTCTTTTCTAATTTGAATATGGGGTTCCATAACAGACCATCTATTCACTATGATCTTACTCTAATTTTTGATTAATTTCATTCATAATTTAATAATTGTGTTATCATTATTGTTATAGGATGGATGATTTATTAACAACATGAATGATCTATCATATAGATATAGGGCTAAATAAAATTGGTTGGATGAAAATATATCCTAATAATTTCTTAACATTTTTCAGACTTGAACGAAAAACAGTTGGAGATGTGAAACTTGATGAGATTACGCTTACCTCTGGCACAATGGTCTCAGTTCCCATCTATGCAGTGCACCATCTCGACGAATTCTATCCTGAGCCAGAGAAATTCATCCCTGAAAGGTAATAAAAAAATTAATACCGTACGCAAAACTTCTCGAGGAAGTCCAGAAGGAATAACCCGAACAATGTCTCAAATAATAAATAACTGCCCTGTGTTCAGCATTAAAGGGAATCTGGAAAAGCTAGACAGCATTTTTTCAATCAATTTGAGTACCCTATATTAATATTCTTAAACGGTAAATTATTCAGTGAGAATGGGATAAGATACTATAGTAGAACGCATAGGTGATAATCTCTGTACCTCATTCATACTATAGTCTGTCCAAGCAAAGAAGACCCTCTGGCAAGATGGGAAAATGACTCAAGCTCGGTCAATATCGGTTCAAAAATTATTAATTTGATCTCAAATTGTGGGAAACAATTAGGAGATTAATCATTATTATCCTATTATATTAAGCGAGCAATTTCTTATATGTATGTATGTTTGTGGAACAAATATTGACAAAAGTTGTCATCCACGATTTCCTCGAAATTTGAAATGTAATCAAGACGTGATGGGAAAATAAGATTGCACTTAGGTCTATGTCTGGGAAAACTCTCTGCCAGGATTAATAAAAGAATGCTTCATTCCTGTTATTCAGGCATAATCCCAAGTAACACTGCGATAATGGCTGTTATCGTTAACTTTATTAGCTGACCAACGCTATCCTTATTCTGGAGTGAATCGAGTTACATTCAAGTCTATAACACATATGTTCATGACTGTCAAAAAATTGTGAGAGGTGATCATATCAATTTTGAATCTATTTTTACAAGGAGGTTCAATATTTGTTCAATAACATATTTATGAATTCAACATGTTCTCGAGCTTCAGTAGATCAGATTGTTTCCTAATAATTATTAGACCACATTTATAATTCTTGAACAAATATTGACCAAGCTGGAGTCATTTTCCCATCTTGCAAGAGGGTCTTCTTTGCTTGGACAGACTATATACCAGCTGTATAATAAAGGGTATTGAATAGGTTATATAGGCTTATATTAAGACTCACCGATAAGCCCTCTCAAGATTTCCCGACTGGCTCCACCAAGAGTTAGCGGTAAACTCCACCCATGGTAGAACGCATGAAAGTAGTCCGATGGAAACTGGAACAGTAGTCCCCACATCGTCAGGTGTATTAAAAAATATAAATGAATTATCATTCATAATCAACTGATTTGGCTATGTTGTATCAAGTCTCATCTTCACAATTTTGTGAGTTCTATAAATGATTAAAAAAATATTTCATCCTCAAGATGATATACGTAGTTCGCGCAAGATGAGAAGACAACTTGTAACAATACATTTGTCTTCTCAGCAGACGCGAAATATCGCCTGTTCGAGCAAAGAAGACATTCTGGTAAGATAGGGAATTACACTAACTCGGTCAACATATTGGTTCAAAAATTATTAATTTGGTTTCAAATTGTATAAAACATTATGCTCTTCAATTTAAGCCCAAACATATATCCATAAAAAGTTTATAATATTTAAACAAAAATTGACTGAAATTATTTCGCCATCTTGCCAGAATGTATTTTTTGCTCAACCGGACTAGGCCTATACAAATGTTGAGAATAAAAAGCATTATTGCTGTAATATATGGAATAATAAGTCATTTTTTATCATTCAATCCTAAGAGAGAAGTTTACCTGAAATATACCAAGTAAATTACGGAAAATTAAATATGGAAAGACAAGATATTGGTCTAACTACAGATTTATTAAAAATTGAGTTGCCGGTTTTGGTTGCTACTCCCTTATCAATCTCAATCGAGAGGTTGATAATTGTGTATCAACCGAAAACAATATCACTAGTTTCAATAAATCTGTGGTTTTACAATATCTTGTCTTTTCATTTAATAATAAAAATAGCTACCACAATAATATCATCTTCACAACTATAAAACAGTAGGAAATTAATATACTTTGAATTGAATGTTATAAATAATTCAATAATTGGAATTATCAGATGAATCAGATAATTAGAACTATCAATTTTACATAAATTGTTGTCTTTGTATTAAATTATTACAAATGTTACAATTATTTTTCTTTAATTGTTCAACAGGTTCTCGCCTACAAACTCCGATAAACGCAATCAATACACTTATCTGCCTTTTGGTCAAGCTGGTTCGGATTCATCAAACATTGGTGTTCAGCTTGGAGTACTAATTGCAAAATTAGCTATTGTGAGTCTCGTCAGATCTGTGAAAATTGCTCCAGCAGAAAAACAAGAGAATGAGGTAAGATAGAACAACAATAGCTGATTTAAAAAATAAATAAATAGATGTGTCAATAGGAATTCATTGACAACACTCAATAGCCAACCTTTAACAAAAGTTATCAGTTAATGGGTGACCAGAATAAAATTTTAATTTGTGATAAATTGAGATAAAGTAGGCCTATAGCTGATATTCGTTTTGTTAAGGCACTTCGAATGGTAAGGAATCACTTGAACACAATTTTTTGCCAAGTTCAAGTGTAAAATTCACTGAAATCCAGAATTGATCTACTGATACAGTTCAAGGTATATTATGTTGATATTGTAGGCCTGATCATGCAGTGGATGAGCTTACTGATCTCAAGCATTGTAATGACAATACCTAAGAATTCATTGTTAATCTGCAGATCTGGTTACTGTGGAAGCGATTTTGCGCGAGTTATAGATCAAGACCATCTTTATATTGTAGTAACCGTATTCGTTTTTCAAATATATTTTTTAATATTTGTAAATTGGGCCTTGATCGCTCAAAATCAATTCCAAAGCCTCAGCAAAATAAGCCACCAATAAGGTTGGATGAGCACGGCCATCATGTTTTCAACAAGTTACATATTTTCATATTAAATGAAGTTTAAAAATATTATAGTTTTTTTTTGTTTTAAATAATTATCAAAGTACCTTTTTTGAATTATTTTTCAATGCATTACATGTTTCAACTAATTATAGTCATTTTCAAATGCAAATGAAACATGTAACGCATTGAAAAAATAATTCAAAAAGGGTACTTTGATCATTATTTAAAATAGAAAAAACAGTGATGAAAGTAGCCCTGAGATTAAGGAAACATGGTCCAATTCTAGGATGAATGTCGCGTAGAGACATGAACAACACTGTTGCTATTGGGATATTTATAGAGAATTAAGTGATCCATATCCTACTATAGTGTGTCCAAACAAAGAAGATCCTCTGGCAAGATGGGAAAATGACTCACTCGGTCAATATTGGTTCAAAAACTATCGATTTGATCTCAAATTGTAAGAAACAGTTTGATCTACTATTAAAACCACATTTATAAATCTTGACCAAGCTTGAGTCATTTTCCCATCTTGCCAGAAGGTCTTCTTTGCTTGGGCTAAGTATATTTTGTATATCATTGATATTTTATTAATTTTTCAAGTAAATTGCACCGTGTACACACAGCTCAATTGGAATTACTCATTAATATAATCTGTACAATTTTGATGATTATTAAAAAAATTAACTTTTGAATATGACATGGCAAGATGGAAAAATACAGAGTGGCTTGTAAGTCAGTTATCACAATTTTTCTAGACGATATTTTCATTGCTGGCTACTGACTCATGAGCCCCGTCTTCTTCTTTCAACCTAACAAATTAATGAGAATAAGAATCCGGCTTGTTTTCTCAACAATGTTATAATAAAAGGCATTCAATCCAAGCAAGATAACAATAATAATATCGTTTGACCTTGCTGGCTAAGCAAGCATTATCCAGGCAATAAATTCAGTTAGATAAACTTCTGTAGTCTATAAATTCTATTGGTTTATTTGCAGGTGTCACCCTTTGTAAGTGGCGTAACAGGAGTGCCTCAACCGAAGACGATCTTTGTAAGAGCTGATAAGAGAGATGAATGAGTTCTTACTCAATCTTCAATACAAAATCGTCACATTGGAATTGAAAAATCTATCGACATCCAAGTCCATTTCGACCTACATTATTTTTATTGATAGAGAAATCTTGAGAATAACATCCAACTCACATCATGTAATTTTGTCAAGCATGTTACAATATTTGTGTTTTTATAATAATTTCATGTTTTGCGATAACCATTTCTTGTATTTGTATACTTATTAAAAGTAGATGTTTCCTGTACCAGAGTCAGTCTTCAATATTTCTTTTTCTCAGGGCTATTTATCAATGTTTTCTATTTAAAATATTAATCACAGTAGCCTACCCTTTTAAAACTATTTTACTTTAGCATATGAAATGAAAAATAAATTCATAAGGGTATACTGAGATTCATATTTTAAATAGATAACAGGTACAGTCTTGTTGAACCCTTCCGAACTTATTGAGGATTTTGTATGGCTGAACCATCAAGTTAGGCGCTCCTTGTGCGCTCCAACAGCTGATATTGCCAATAAAGAGTTGTCATCCAGCTATGCCTAGGGCTCTATCAAGACGTTTTATAGAGCCTTAGCTATGTCTGGATAATCAAGAGACAATAGATGCTTCATCAGCTGTTAGTAGGTAACATTACTTACAAGAGACAGACGAAACCACTCAACTTTTTAGCGTCAGCTGGGCCCAAGTTATACCTTATTCATGTATCGATTTTTCTAGAACACATATGGTCTGTCCAAGCAAAGCAGACCCTCTCGCAAGATGGGAAAATGACTCCAGCTTTGTCAATATTTGTTCAAGAATTATAAATGTGTTCTCAACAGTGGATCAGATTGTTTCCTACAATTTAAGATCAAATTGATAATTCTTCAACTGAAATTGACCGAGCTTGAGTCATTTTCTCATCTTGCCAGAGGGTCTTTTTTGCTTGGACAAACTATAAAAGTGCAGTAGTCTAATCCTCCAATGAGTGTACTTTGTCGAACGATTGTTTGAATTCAATCATCCAAATGTTACAATTCTTTGTACCCTGCCTAACTAGTGTTCATTTTCTTAAGGAAGCATTTTTCAAATAAGTATGCAAGTCAGAAAGAGAGACTGTGATCCACTTATAAGAATGAATTCACTACATACACTCATTAAAAGAGCATAAGACCTCTTCCATTCGCTTTAGATCTAGTTATGAAATAAAAATTCTCATTGGATAACTTGAGAGCATCTAACAACGAGTAGAATATAGTTTACAAATTCTTCAAGAACAAGATTCTTCTAGTTCAATATCAACAAGAAGAACAGAATATTCGGAGTATTGAAGAGGTAAAGGACGACTTCAACAGGTGCTTCTTTAGTCCGTAGCTGGTAAACTGATCACGTGACTTGAACGTCTTCAATTTTGTCTCAATGAACCACCCAAATTTTCGGTCAATCGCAATTGAAATAGGCTATAAAATCATCATAATATAGAAAATGATAACTGCATCGTAAACAAGCTCACATTTTGTCGTGAAATATCAAGATTTTGCAACATTTCATAAAAATTTGCGAGTTAGCCATTTAATTTGAAGTAATCAGATCTAAAATTCGATTTTTGAGAATCAAATTAAGCATAGCAAACTCCCGATAATTCAAAGGCATACAATATGCGAATAGATCGTAGCAAGAAAATATCTAATCAAATATACTAAAAAAAAAGATCCAAAATTTGTACACATCACCACTCGCATCAAAATCTTTTAGTAGAAGTTTTACAGCTCCAGTACGATTCCTGGACCAACAAGAAAGATTTATTCAACAGTAAGTAGGTTTACTGGCGCAGTTTACTAATAGATTGAGAAACAGGGTATTGTAATAATGTTTTGCTACAATGAAAACTGTGATATTAGAAGTTCAGTGACCCATTCCTTCACTATAAAAAAACGCAATATTTTCAGATTATCGAGAGTTTACTTTCCTAAACTATATTATGATAGATAGAAATACTAGGATAATAACTCACGGATATATGAGAAACGATTTTTTATTGGTTTTTTATGCAAAACATAACTTAGAAGAAGAAACCGAGAATCTTTCCTCCTAAATGTTTTCGCCTCGCCTCTTCGTGATCCATAATACCACCGCTAGTCGTCAATACAACATAACTGAAATAGAGAAAAAAGGGCGAATTAAAAATGAATCGAAATCAATTGAGACAAACGTTTTCATCAATTCCACCGTTAAAATTGAAAATTTACTGATTACATTCGTTTTTAAATGAATCTCAAGTACACAGAAGGGTCAGCTTCACACACTCTAAGCAAAAGTCAAGATCCACAGCCACTTCAATAGGAGGCGAAACAACATTGACCTTCCCTTCTCAAGATTGGCAAAGCTGCATACTTGTTAAGCCGCGTATCGACAGTGCGAGATGTGCCACGAATGCCTCAAGGTACTGTCTGTTCACGCAAAGAAGAGTCTTACTCCAGTCTCTAGCTCGGTCAATATTGGTTCAAACATTATTGATTTGGTCTTAAATTGAAGATCGAAATGTTTCCTATAATGGAGACCAGATCAATAATGTTTGAACCAATATTGACCGAGCTGGAAACTAGAGTAAGACTCTTCTTTACGTGAAAAGACTGTACCTTGAGGCATTCGCGGCACATGCCTCGCACTGTCGATACGCGGCTTTATCCAATGCGCGCATTGGACATTTTCAATAGACTTCCACTGCTAAGTTCTTAAGGAGAATCTGCACAACCTCCCTCACTATTCTCCGAGTGAGCAGATTATGAGTTTTGTCAATCTCTTCAATTTGCTATCCTAAAATATGTGTGTAAATATTCAACTTTTGTGTTTTGAGCGACTAAGTCTATCACACGGAACAAGAATTAGATCGAATATACAAAAAAGTAAGCTATTCTACCTTGATACATATTTTGAATATTTTTGAACAATATTTCCTCACAATTTTGATGGAATAGGTTGTTTGGTAACTTAATGTCAGAACAACTTCTTGGTCATTGAATAGGTGAGTCTTTCGAGCATCAAGCGATATACAGTAGTAGGCTATTGATAAATACTAGTGCTCAGTAACAAAGCTTATGTAGGCCTATCTCATTTCGTATCACAAGTCATTATTTTGAAATAAAATAAAAAGGATATAGGTTTGTTTAACCTAAATAAATTTCGTATTGGAGTAAATAAGCGCATTCACATTCAGGAAAAATATCTCGGATGGAGTTCCCGAAGAGCTCCTAACTTATGAAAGTTTTATGCATTGTGTGAATAAAGATTTTTTCCATTTCCACTATACAAAATTATTTGATAATACATACCCGAACTGTCTCGATGGCAGGAGGTTATTTGTCCACTTTTCAATGTGTCTGATAGGTACGTCGAAGCGGGGTGAAATGACACCACATTTGTTTAGTCTGCCAGTCAGATTGACAACAATTTTGCCTGATCTGTGGTCATCTACAATTTCAAATTCTCCGATGTAGCCTGCAAATAAAGGAATTTATTAGGATAATAAGAATGAGAAGGAGGTTTATTGGAACAAGTAGACTAGGTCAGAAAACTAGAAGGTGAACTCATAGGATGAGCTCGATATTTTCATAAATCGCTCTCAAAAAATTGACTTAAAAATCAACAATTTTACGTTCAATTCAAAGATTAAGTCAGGTAAACTAGGTTTTTCTGAGGGATCCATTAAAAAAGTTTTTGTTTTTAGAAAAGACCAAGAAGCAATTGCAAATGAGCATGCTTGCTTTATTTCATATTTTAATATGAACAGAACTATGATGGAAAACTAATTTCACCTTTCATTTGAGCTTTTCGCACAACAAACCCAAATTCTTGGTATAGTCTGTCCAAGCAAAGAAGACCCTCTGGCAAGATGGGGATAATGACAAGCTCGGTCAATATCGGTTAAAAAATTTCAATTTCATCTCAAATTGTAGGAAACAATTTGATCTACCATCAAGACCAAATTTATAAAACTTGAACAAATATTGACCAAGCTGGAGTCATTTTCCTACCTTACCAGAGGTGAAAATGAATCACAAGAGAAATTCACTGCATTGTCAACTCTATTTGTGTCAAATAATACGCTATTCATAATATAGGAACGTGACATCATTAGTCAAGCAAATTCGCGATTATAGTGAAAAATGTCTAAATTTTTTTGTCAATAAATAAGAGTTATTAACGGCGACATAATAGACCTACATTAATGTGAATAAAATTAATTACTTTAAAAGTGAAATAAACGGAAACTAAGGTTTTAATAAGGCTTTAAGATCGATTCTTGGGCAATAAGAAAATTGCAACTCACCATGCTTCATCATGACTGTGAGGAATTTGATGATGACTTTTGAGGATGGCCTGATGAGCACCTGGCGCTTTCCTCTCTTTTCAGCATTGTTGATTGATTTGAGAGCGCAACTGAGCACGTTCATTCGAACCATGGCTGGAAAAGATAACTTAAATTAGGTTTTGAATCTACCGTTAGACACCAACTCAGGCCTACACAACCAACTAAGCTTAGAAATAGAATTTTAGAAATTTTATTCATGGTTTTACAAAGTAGCCTGAATGGTTGGCGCATCAAAAGATTTATAATAATAATGATAATGCTTCTGTTCATGAGGAATGCTTCTTTTTATAGAGGAAATACCTGAGTAAATCATGACCATAAAAGATTTGAATAGCTCAACATTCTATGAAAATTTTTACAAAACTTACGAATGAATAATTGAGATGAAAGTTTGATTATAACCAAGTACGGAAACAAGCTTCTACAATTCAATGCTCAAATTGCTGGACAACAATGACAGTTTGTAGCCGTAAAACTTTGACACTATAAATTAGCTGTTGTTCTGATTCCAATTAGAATTAAGAATTGAAACGGTTAAGCCAGTCAAGTACGATTTTAAATCATTGAATGGACGAAATTTTAAATCTTCCTAGTTTTTCTATAAGTTCAAGTTCAACTGGACACCATTGTAAAGATTTGTTCGACTGACATTTGTGTTGTAACATTGTGTACATGCCCTAATAAAACATTAAATCAATGAAATAGAATGGCTGTTATACTGTTCCACTCCAGTTGATAAAATAGAAGAAAGTTCTAACTATATTATAGAAAACATCAGCCAAGCACTTGAAGCGGGTCAACATAACCTAACAAGTAAAAACAACACTTCATGCTAAAAGAATAGAAAAAAGCCAAATCGATCAAAATACATAACAATGATTAAAACATAAATTTTGGAGAAAGAAACAGTTTAAAACATAGAATTGGTGAAATAAAACTGGCTTTACAGCAGGGTGTGTGAAACCATCGGCGGTTTGCAATGGATACTTGAAACTTTACCAAGTTTGTCCAGAATCATCCATAACTTTGAAAATACATAAAAGAATATGTAATTTGAACTTATCAACTACAATAATTAAAAATTTGTGAAAAATATTTATGATTACCTGCGATGAAAATAGGGACGCTATCACATGCAAAAGTACACGGCCACGGTTAGTGAACTAAAGGAAATGCCATATTGTATCAGGGCTGCCATTTGAAAAATTAATTTATTGAAAATAAAAAATATAGTTTTGGAGAAATAGAATAGATCATTTATCATTCTATGATATGATATATTTTAAAATATTCCTTAAATAATGATAGATTATCAAAAGTTCATATTATTATTCAAATAATTTGGAACAGCTGGTTAAAATGGTGAGTCAAAATCAGCTGCTGATGAATGTTGACTTGAAATCTTGAAAATGGAAGCATAGCAAAGGATAAGGAAGACGACGAATACAAGAAGCGGTCATTTCATATGGGTGGTGCTTTTGATAATTTGTAAATATGTGTGGGGTGTAAGTTATTTCTGTGTCGGTTTAGCATCTTTTATTCTCAAAGGTGGTCTTCTACTATTTCAGCCAGTGCTCACAACAGTCTTCAATCCACTACTCGTACTCGTGAAATTTATCTTGGTGCAAAAATTCGCTATGTAAGAACACTTCAAGAGGATAGTACATAACCAGTTAATTTATTAACAAATAAGATTTCATCAATCGTACGTTACGTAGCTTAGGTAAGATACTTAAATTAATCTATTCATAGCCTTTCTAAAACCATTCTGCAGTCTGCTCTTCGAACTTGCAACATAGCCTGTATGCTGATTAGTAATAGTTTGTTATGTTTTTGTTACAGCAAAATGGTTGTTCATCACAACTTACATAGAAATGTTCGGATTTTACTTGTTGGAGACAGAGGGGTTGGTAAAACATCATTGATATTGTCTTTGGTGAGTGAAGAATTTCCTGAAGATGTACCCCCAAAATCAGAGGAAATCACAATTCCAGCAGATGTGACGCCTGAATTGGTTCCTACCAACATAGTTGATTACTCAGGTAACTATAAATCAATTAAAAATTTCGTATTGTGTTTCTATCAACAAAGCAACTAAATTTAGCATTTGAGAGTATTCTGGGAGCTGAGAGAAGTCAAATAATACTATCAAAAATTATTAGCTGATGATTAGTATGAACACTGTGTGTCATGCTCTTGTCCTTCAATTTTTAGAATTTTGGAGATTTGATTCACACGTTCTTCTATTTGATCTGAATATTGGTTTCGACTTGAGAATAGTTGTTTGCGGATAGACATTGTCGTTTACTTGAAAAAATGACAAGAGTCCAAATATTTACTCTTGTTCCAAGGTGGTAGATCAAAGAGACTGACAAAACTAATTATCTTCTCCTCACTCAAAGAATAGAGAGGGCGGTTAAGAAGTTTCTCTCAAAGCACTTCCTTGGACACTTTTTCTTCCAGCTCTCGCACATGTAGTGGAATCTATTGTAAATTTTCAATGCGCGCATTGGATAACAAGTGTGCAGCTTAGCCAATCTAGAGTAGAGAATATCAATGTTGTCTCGCCTCCTAGTAAAGTGATTATAGATCTGGCCTCTTTCTCAGAGTGTATGTAGCCAAACTCTCAAAAGCACAAGGGAGTTCAGCACATAATAACTGAAGACAGTTAGTATTCCCAGCCTTTTGAACAGCGGGCGACAATGCTCCAAGTATGGTGATGATGTTATGATGCGTACCATTTAACTTCTGTAGAAGGAGAATCTTGTTACATCCATTTGCGTGACCCCAAAGAGTCTTTTCTCCATTCAAACACAGCTTATTGGCTTTGAACCAAGAACTGGCCTCCTCCAAAAGTTCAGCAGACCTTAGTACAGCCAATTCTGGATCTTAGTTCTGTGCAATGAGAGTTGTGTCGTCAGCAAACAGCAGGGCTTTTCCATACATGCTAAGGTCATTTATGAAGATGAGGAATAGCAGAGGACCAAGTACCTTAGGTACTTAGGTCCAGATTGGCAGTATCAATTGAGAAATATAACCAGAGCGTGATTATTCGTGTTATGCAGGAAAAGCCACAACACAGAGATCTATTGAGCAGTCTATTTCTAAACGTAGTACAGACAATTTCTTGGCAGTATGTTGTAAAGTTCAGTCTGAATCGAGGTAGCACCGGCACCAGTTAGACAGCAATTCGAGTATTGTGGCTGAGTATGTCACTCTGGATTAACCCTCCTTTGGGAGATTGGCTGTCGTTAGTAAAGACAGTCAGTCGTTTCCCGTTACTGGAGGAATAGTAATTGTTGGATTACACTTTAACTGATTAACTGCATGTGAATCAGAGGTGCTCTGCATCTTCACTTGGTTGTGAAGACTGTCTTATGGTTCCGAGGATCGACGTGCTAACCACACGTTACCTCTATCCTGATTGATGATTATTCGCCTGCTATATTTTCTGTCCGGGATGGAAGGGAATTCTGGCGGGGTGGGGGTGGCTTCGGCTCGGTCGGTGTTGGTTCGGGGGCTGTAGGTTCTTTCGAGAATTTATGGCTTTGGGTCGGTATTGACCGGCCTGGGGTCGTTTTCCCGTCTTGCCGGAGTGTCTTCTTTGCTTGGATGGACTGTATAGTTTGGAGGATATGAAACTGGCAACCAGCTGGTAGGCCTTGACCCTTCATAGAGCTGTTGCGCCATTGACAAACAAACATGTCACTCTGGATGTCACTTGCTTGATTAGTTGATCTTGATTGTTCTCGACTTACAACAGCAGGCCGCCAGTGAGTATTGGCTAGGTCATTGAATAGGTCATTAACCCCAAAGCTCTCTTTTGGAGAATAAGCTTAGTTATTTCATTAAATTCATACAATAAAATTAATGAAAAACAGGCGTTAGTCCAAAACTTCTTCTATTCCAATTTTGATTGAAATGTCTGAATCCAGGTTATGTCCATTTTCAATACTCACTTATATTACTAACTTCAATAGTTAGTAGCGGGAATAGTATTATGATATATCGACTTATTATTCATAATTAAAAAAAATTGAAATTATTAAAAAAGTTATGTTGGGTTTTCTTATTTGCGAGTCTTCAATCAGTAATCTACCTCTTTTAGATTACATAAACAAAAAATACCCTCTTTATGGAAGGCCCATGTCTCTGTGTAGTTCTATGTTTCAATTGGAACTCACCCATTATTTTGTTTTCAGCTGTGGAACAATCTGACATCCAGCTAGCGGAGGAAGTGCAGCGCGCAAACGTGATTTGTGTAGTTTATTCGATGGATGATGACGACACTATGGACCGTGTGACGTCATACTGGCTTCCTTTCCTGAGAGAAACGCTCTCACACACTCACCGCTGTCCCGTGGTCTTAGTCGGGAACAAACTGGATCTGGTCGACTACTCTACTGTTGATGTAAGTTGGTTTCATTATGATGAATATAGAGTGTTTCAGGAGGAAGATGACAAAATTCTCGGTCTGATTTCTTACACCAAATAGAATATTATAAGAAATTAGTTGAACAAAAGGTGTAAGAAAGATGAAAATGTTTTGAATGAAAAGTCAAGATTTTGTCAAACCACTGATTTAATAAAAAATTGAGATACCGGTTTCGGTTGCTACACCATTATCAATCTCTGGTAAACTTAAACTTAGAGTAAAGATTAGTAGTATTTATACAAACGGTCAGACACCACTATTGGACCAATGACTGTGAAGTCTGCCATTGCCATTGACATGTTTCTCTGTCATTGGTTCAAGCGTCCACCAATAGCGATGCCTGTCCATTAATATGAATACTGCTGCTCTTTTATTAAATTTTCAGTTCATATGAGTTCAATAATGGTGTAGCAATCGTAACCGGTATCACGATTTTTTAAATAAATCAGTGGTTTGACAACATCTTGTCTATTCATTTAATATGGATAACTTAACTGCCACAAAATCACCTTCATAACCAAAGAATATGTAGAGATATGTGTACTTTATATGTATACTTTATATTCACTGTTCTTAACACAACTACTTGAAAAGTTTTAATGTTCTAAGAGAAGTTGAATGTCGTTTGAACAATATTTTGTCGAGCTGTTAAGGGCGCTCATACTGATATCTTTTTATTTTGTAAGAAAAACCTGTTTGTTGCAACAAAATAGCTTAATGAATAATTTAATTTCATATCATAATTTATTGATTCACAAAATTGGCTGCTGCAATCGCCATATAGGTGACACAAAAAAATGCAAACCAACTTTTCTTCTTCAAATCGAATCAAATTTATTTCTTCAATTCATCATATACACTCATTGCGGTGGTTGTGAGCTCGTGGTCCAAGTCCTCCATGTCCCTCCTCGGATTTTTTTTTGTTTTCCTCGTTATTTTTTAGATTTTTTCAGTTGCTATTGTGGTTGCTAATTCAATAGTCATTTCATAGTCTAGTAAAAGATGAAGTATTCTGAATCTGATACTTGTGTTGTGAAATTTGTCTGTCTCAATTAATTTTTAATTGATTTCAATTTGTATTTCATTTTTATTACTTGCCTTATTTACAACATTATTACCGCCTGTAGATGTGGACTCTTTCCCCGCTCACGGATCAGTAGTCCATGCGGGGAAATAACTATTCCATATATATTGTCATTTATTATGTAACATGTTTTGCTTATTTGGAATAAATTGAATTGAATTGAATTGAAAAATTATACAATACATACAATGAATAGTGACACCTTTACTCATTATGATTCTATCACGAAAATAGGTTTGTAAACGCTCATTTTAATCATAGAATGTAAATAATTCTGGTTCTCTTTAAACAAAACTCTTAACCCCGCCACCCTTTTTTGAGATGACCCTGTATTCTCCTAGTTACATTCTAGTATTGAAATTTACAATACAATTTCCTGATTGATTTCCAATTATGATTCAAGTTTATTTGGAAAATGTACGGTTGAAATTATTGTGAAATGGAGGGCTCTATTATGCTAATTCAATTTCAATTTTCCAGGCTGCTATGGAAATAATGAATGAATATAAAGAAGTTGAAAGCTTTGTAGAGGTAAGTTGAGATACTTGATATTCATTCCATCATACTCAACCCACGTTATAATTCATCTTCCATTTTCTTCATAATTGAATATCAAAAGTATGGAAAAACATTTATCTTAGATAACTCAATCTTAGAATTTTAGATCAGCTATTGTTTATGATAAGCTTTCCCGTTGTTACTTATAACCGACTTGTAACTTACCATGATTTGAAACCAGATTCAGATCTTATTCAATTTATTCATGTAGATCACAATAATATAGTAAATCGGTTTGAATCTTATGCTATGAAAATGAAAAGAGATAATTTCACAGCTCGCTTGAGTTGACAAGTATAGACTACGGAAACTTGTAAAATTATAGTCTGACCAAGCAAAGAAGAGCCTCTTGCATGATGGGAAAATGACTCCAGCTTGGTCAATATTGATTTTAAAATTATCAATTTGATCTCAAATTGTAGGGAACGATTTGATCTACTATTAAGACCACATTTATAATTCTTCAACAAATATTGACCAAGCTGGAGTCATTTTTCCATCTTGTCAGAGGCTCTTCTTTGCTTGGTCGGACTATACACTGATAAGAGATTGAATAAGCTAACGGTAATATAAATTAGTGCAGTATCTATCAGGTTGAGGGACATATTGGGATTCCCCATAGCGTTTTATTCACTTGTTGTGAAACTTCACTTTCATTTAGTAGAGATTTCCAGCTTATTTGTTGAAATTTCACAATCAAATCAATCAATGAATCTTTGATCAATATTAGTGTTTGTAACCATCCACTAAGTTATTCAAAATAAGCTGTAAGCTAGTTGAATTTCATATTGAATATTATCTAAACCTTTTCAATGATCTATACCATCTTTCATAGTTGGAGAATGTAGTTGTAGTTGTAGTTTGTAAGTTGTAGTTGTAGTTTGTAAGTTGTAATTGTAGTTTGTAAGTTGTAGTTGAAGTTGGATGGCTCGTTGGAGGAATGATAAAGCGCTGGTCTGATAACCAGTTGAACTCTAGTTTGAGTCTCAACCGAGGCAAAAATCTTTGACCACAGCACAATCACATTAATACGGCCATAGAGTGAAGCTCATAATTATGAATTATCATATTCTCATTCAATTGTGCATTTCTTTTGTGGTTTAATCTCATTCAAACTGTACCATTAAACAGTTCTCTTCACCGGGAACCTACGTCTATTAACTTATCACACTTGAATTACAATTGGATGCTTTTCTAGATTTTAGAAATTTGAGTTTTATTGATAAATTTCGTTTGTGATTTGTGATGTTAATTCTGTTTTGCAGTGCTCAGCAAAAACGCTCAACAATATTAGTGAGATGTTCTATTATGCTCAGAAAGCAGTCCTTCATCCCACCGGACCATTGTACATAACCGATCAACAAGATGTAAGTTTTTGTTGGGTTCGTAGATGGATTTGATTTGGAAAATTGTATAAATTCATAAACTAATGCACTAAGTTGGTGAGTGAATGAATGAATGAGTGCCATTTCGCTTTTATAGATATAGATATACAACATATACATAGTTATACTTTGAAAATGAATTTGTGAATGACATCGTTCAATGAATATTGATCAGCTGAAAATTATTTGTTATCAATGTTCGTTATCAAGGTCTTCAAGCCAATAATGCCTTGAAATACAGACATTTCTTTAAATTCAGTAATAAAATTCACGAGAAATCGAATATTATTGATATTTCAAGATAATTAATTTAGAATATGTCTTGAAAGCTTGAATTTGTGAAAAGCTTGCTTTTAATGGACATGCAAGAGTTAGATCTTCATATCAATTCGTTGAAAATATTTAGGCTATTTAATAAACAAGATTATAGATAAATAATTACTTTTTATGAATTCTGTATCTCCATTTATTAGTGAATACTATATCTTTTTTGGAAGTGAGAAATTGTAATATTAAGTTTGATGATTTATTATAACCTTGTTTTGGACTGTTGTAAAAATTGGTAGAGGAGCAGTTTTGGGCATCTGCCTGTTGCACTCGCCTACTTATGTGTATATGACTAGTATTGAATAAATTGATTGGAAAATACGATCTAACTCTTGTTCCATGAAAATCTTTGTATGAATTGGATTGATCTGTCAATTTGTATAGCGAAATAAAACAGTAGGCTACCTATTCTAAAATTCAATAAATTTTAATTTAGCTATTGGGAAACTTGTTTTTGATATGCTTTGCGAATTTCATTTTCTCTTTCAAAAGGATTCGAAATATGTATTCAAATTATTATCACTTCCATTTCATTCTACATTACTTTTTTCATTTTTTCAGCTGACTGAACCGTGTAAAAAGGCTTTAACGAGGATATTCAAGGTAAGAATGCTTTTTATTGTTTTACTTAGTCTATAGTGGATATAGTGGAGGGATTAGACCTCAGGTCTTACTATCCATTACTATCAGGTCTTACTATCAACAATTTTGAATTCTGTTTCAATTATAGTCTGTCCAAGCAAAGAAGATCCTCTGGCGTGATGGGAAAATGACTCAAGCTCGGTCAATTTTGGTTCAAAAAGTATCAATTTGATCTCAAATTGTAGGAAACAATTTGATCTACTATTAAGATTACATTTATAATTCTTGAACAGATATTGACCAAGCTGGAGTCATTTTCCTATCTTGCCAGAGGGTCTTCTTTGCTTGGACAGACTATACAAACCTCTCAACTATAGCCTAGTGAAATAAGTCTCTTCAACTTATTCATCTGATTTTGATAATTCATCTTCAGCTATTGAATTGAGTGAGAAATTGTATTTCAAATCGAGCATTTGGAATATATATATATATTGGTTGTATATTACTGTGTTACGACTAGATAGTTTGTGCGAAGTGATTCAAATTTGTGAGATAGCTAACAAGGCACGCCTCTACTATTCATTTTACCTAGTAAAGGTAGGTATAGTCTGTTTAAGCAAAGAAGACCCTCTGGCAAGATGGGAAAATGACACAAGCTCCGTCAATATTGGTTCAAAAATTATCAATTTGATCTCAAATTGTAGGAAACAATTTGATCTAATATTGAGATCACATTTATAATTCTTGAACAAGTATTGACCAAGCTGGAGTCATTTTCACATCTTGCTAGAGGGTCTTCTTTGCTTGGACAGACTATAACCATTACTACAAAACACAGCCACAATAGACACTAGTTGTACAGAGCAACGCACACTGGTGAGCTGTTTTTTTATTTGCGTTGCTCCATACGTGTTTCTATTGCATCTTGTGCTCGTGTTTTGTAGTGATGGAAACCTACCTTAACGGCAGAGCTTCTCATCTTGCGTGAAATATGAATTTTTGAGTAATGTTAGTAATTAAACTGTGTGACTTCGGTATGATTTTTTCCTTTCACGAAAATACATTAAATAAGATAGAAAGTTGGTTCTAAAAGGTTTTTAGCTGTGTAGTGCTGTTCAAAGTTGTGTGAAATTTATTCAGTTATTTTTTTACAGATTTGTGATATAGATAACGATGGACTACTTAATGACCATGAACTGAACTACTTCCAAAAACGTTGCTTTGATACACCATTGAGGCCTGAAGCTATGGATGATATAAAGGCGCTTTTGAAAAGAAATATTTCTGGAGGTGTTTCAAATAATAACTGCATCACACTGTCAGGTACTTAACAAAAAGTAAATGTTTTAAATCTGTTATCAGGATAATGATAAGTATCCAATTTTAAAGCGGTTTTGGTCAATAAGTAATTTAAAAGTGTAGGTTTTTTAATCCAAAAGAAATTTAGAGGATTCAAGTCCATGTGATTTCCCTACAGAGTCATTGAGAAATCTGTTTCATGTCGTCATTGAGAGCAAGGCGTGAAGTCAGATCACTTATTTTCCTCTTTGATCTTTTCAATAATGTAATAGATTCACCATATTTGCTCTCAAGGATGAACATATATGTCTCGCCTGTGGCTCGACGCTCTGAATTTTCATTTCTGGTTTCTCGTTCTAGAACACTTAGAAACTACAATTCTCCTCTTAATAGGATGCAGAGAAGCTATAATAGTCTGTCGGGATACCTGGATATCTTCTGGTTCTCTCGCGCTAAATTCCGGAGGGCGATTTTTGATAATCTGGTTTGAGTGTTGGTTGAATTGATTTGATGTGTATGTTTGCATGTGGGACTGTAAGCGGTTTGGGGCGAGGTTTAGTTATATGTGATTAATAATATGTTATTTTGATAGTATATTCAACTTTAATTTTGTTCTATCTTGAATTTTTTTCCTCAATTCTTCATAAGTATTTAAATTAATTGTATGTTTATTTTGTACTTTTCTCATATAATAATTTTACTATTTCTTTGTATAACTTATATTGTAATGTTGAGGAGACATATTTGGGGAAACCCGTTGCCTCCAATATAAATAAATAAATAATATTTCCAAGGACACATTTGTATAAAAACCCATCCAGAGCTTCTTAACTGTTTCAACTTATTTATTTTATTGATACAATTGGCTGAAGTCAGTCACTTAGCCAATATACAACTACGTTTTTGAAGTCTAGCAAATTTTCTTCTCATGTTTTGAAGTTGTGTGTCTTCGGCTCAAATTGTCTTCAAAGAAGATACAAAATATGTACGTTTATCATAGATTGTTTCATTTGATACATGCGATATCTTGTGTATCTAATTCAATAAAATTGAGATGTAAACACACGTTTGAAGGAAATCCTTAGAAGGAACACAAGTATTACTGTTTCGTTTTGATTCATCATGAATAGAATCAAGATTTATTTTCATACAGTTCGCTAAATCTCGATAATAAATATACTAAGTTGAGTGTTTTATATGTTTGAATGGTTGAATATTCTTCGAATCATAATTTTTTGAATTGTGGTGCCACTATGTATAATAGGTTTAATAGTTACTTTTTTAAATTTTGTACATGATAAACTATTTCACGTTTTTGCTCTTGTCTTTTCTGAAATAAAGTTAGTCATTCTTCTTATTCATCACCTTCTTTTGTAACCTAACGACTACTCACACTTTTTTGTCATTTTGAATGAAACTGGAAACAAAGAACCATTAAATATATTTTTTTCTATTTTCAGGTTTTCTTTTTTTGCATTTACTGTTCTTGCAACGTGGTCGCAGTCACACCACATGGGCGGTTCTGCGCAGTTTTGGCTACAATGATCATCTACGTATGGATAGCAATTACCTATTTCCAAAGTGAGTGCTATAATATAATCAATTCATTTCATGTCTAGCAAATTATCCTTCACATGTTGTGGAATGTTTTTGGATTTTGAGCAACCGGTCCATAGAGACTTTATATTGACTTTATAGTGTGTATAACTAGAACAATATATAACCTACACAAAAAATTAACTTCATAAAACATATTAAAAGCCGAGCGTTTGCAGTTTAAAATTCTTCCGAACCGATTCGATTATGCTTGGATCAAATTGAACAATTTATAATAGAAAGGTCTTGTATTATTATTGAAAAGTATGTTTGTTTTCAATTGTTTCATTATACACATTCATGATCGTGTGTGTCGTCTTGAAAATAAACTGAACCTTGAAATATGAATATGTTTTTTTAAAACGGTTGTATTTTGATTATTACATTATCATCATCATCTTACTTACAAGTATTAGGCGATTGCCTGTTCCGACTAAGGGTAAGGCCACAAAGGCATGATTTTTATTGAAATTTGACAAGTCGGGGATATCTTCACAGTGCTTACGAAATTTGCAGCAAAAAGCTGCACATGTGGCCTAACAAACAGCAATATTTACCATTATTCCTACAGCTATTAGATTTTTCTCTCTCAAATAACCAAGGGAAGTCTTGATTTATCAAAATTTTCTTGAAAGAGTTTTAGGCCGAGCGTATGCTGGGACGCACGTGAAGCAGCCCACGCAAAGTAGTCAATCACAGCTCTTGTTATTAACGCTAAATGACAAGAAAAGAACTGTGATTGGCTACTTCGCGTGGGCTGCTTCGCGTGCGTCCTAGCATACGCCCGGCCTTATTGTTGCAGGTCATACTGTATGAACTCTTTGAAGGTCACATTATGAACGCGCACTGGTACAAGTACGACAAATACCAATAATATGCAATAGAAACATAGAGTTGTATGGAACAACGCGGATAAAAAATCAATCAGCTTATCTGTGTGCGTTCCTCTATACAACTCTGTGTTTCCTTTATCTCAGGGCTACTTTTATCACTGTTTTTCATTTTAATAATTTTATCATTGAAAAAGGGTACTTTGATGTCAAATTATTTTTGTTTCAATTATTTTTTCAATGCATTACATGTTTCGACTATAAATAGTTGAAAAAATAATTGAAAAAGGGTACTTTGATAATTATTTAAAATTAAAAAACAACTCTGTGTTTTATTGCATCCTATTGGTCTAATCAATGGGTCTTATTGGTCTCATATTATACGTATCAGTAGGGCGCGTTTACCCTTAAGGTACATTTTCCAATACACGACACGTCTCGACGGTTGGCCGCAAGAGCCAATCACGGCTCTTGCTATTTGAGCTCAAGGATAAGACAGGGTCTGTGATTGGCTCCCGTGAAGTCGTGTATTGAAAAACGTAGCCTACCTCAAGTTAGAATATTTCCTTCATTTTTTTACATTCTTTTTTCGATTGATTTATTTATTTACTTACTTTTTTCTAGGCTGAAAGTGCCTTATGGCTGTTCAACAGAGCTCAGCTATCGTGGTCAAATGTTCTTCCTGAATCTATTCGAGAGGTTCGATTTGGACAAAGATGGCGCTCTCTCTCCAAATGAACAAGAGAAGCTGTTTTCCATCTGCCCAGCGCCTCCCTGGCGAGCTGAGCTCAAGCACATTGTTCCTACCAACTCTCAGGTATAGATCGAGCAAAAAGACATTCTGGCAAGATGGGAAAATGACTTCTAGTCGGTCAATAGTGGTTCAAAAATTATTAATTTGGTCTCTAATTGTAGATAACATTCTTCTCTACAATTTGAGACCAAATTTATAATTTTCCAACCAATGTTGACTAACCTGGAGTCATTTTCCCATCGTGCCAGAATGTCTTGTTGGCTCCAACAAACTTTAGAATGCTTTGATATATTGAGTGGATTTTTTTAAAAGTTCGAGGTTCTATGATTCAAAGAGTGTCTAGCTCTAGTGCTCATCAGAAAACATGGGTATACTGTACCCGTCCAAACCTTTCCATTTTATAATTTATTTATTAATCAAGATAATTATCATAATCAATGAATACGAAAACAATATCAGGTATATCACGATTTATGCAGTAATAAATTATAAATCATCAACAATAGTTTATACTTGGAGGTAGCATAGTCTATAACTACAGCCAACGTAATTTAATTTAACATTATCTGTGTATATTATATAATCAGTATTGATAATTAGTATATTATTATTAGTAATCAGGGTCGAGCTTTTTTAAACGTTACAAACTTGTTTTCCTGGAGGAATACATGTATGTATGTATGTCTGGCTCAACAACCCATGAATGACCTAGGCCTACCAGCTGGTTGCCAGTTTCAAATTCACTCTACTATACAGCCCGTCCAATCCAAGAAGATACCCTGGCACGACGGGAAAACGGCAACAGCCCGGCCAATACCGGCCCAAAAGCCATAAATTATCAATTAGAACTCACAGTCCCCGAACCAACACTGGCCGAGCCAAAGCCGCCCCCTCCACCCCGCCAGAATTCCCCCGGCCGGACAGACCATACAGCAAGCAAATAATCATCAACCAGGATAGAGGTAACTTGTCGTTAGGACGTTGATCCTCTCAACCATAAGCCAGCCTTCGCAACCAATTGGCGGCGCAGAACACCTCTAAATAACATGCAGTTAATCAGTTAGAGTGTAATGCAACAATTACTATTCCTCCAGAGACGGGAAACGACTGACTGTCTTTACTAACGACAGCCAATCTCCCAAAGGAGGGTTGCTGGAGGAATACAAGTGCTAATAAACCTCTTGATCAACAAAACCATACACAATGTGAGTTTTGGCCATTTTATAGTAGGGAAGATCGACAGAAATGTTTGCTCTGTGAAAAGTAGTATTTTATTATTATTTCTACTTATAAAATAACCAAACTGTGATAATATTCTCTCATGATATCGAATAATTTATAAATAGAATCAGCTAATTTTCAATATGGTTGCAATCTATAGGTCTGGCGTATGCTGAAACGCACATGACGCAGCCTACGCGAACTAGCCAATCACAGCTCTTATTAATGACAGGAAAAGAGCTGTGATTGGCTAGTTCGCATGGGCTGCGTCACATGTGTCCCAGCATACGTCCGGCCATAAGAGTTTCTTGTAAACTTGTAAATCAAAAGTGTTATCAGTTTTTGTACTTCTCCTCAAAACAAGCTTGTAAATTTCTGTGAAACACAGCCCTCGTCTGTAAATATGATTAAAAATCTCATGATTTAAAATTTTTGAAATTTGTACATTATATTCCAAAGTTATCATTTTGAAAATAGCATTGTGATGTTGTTAATGAAGTTTTATTTATAATATTCCTGTTGAACAGTAGGCTACAAAAATAATAAATTCAAGCTCAGAGAGAGTTATTTCTATAGTACAGAAATATCGTAACCCAAGAGTTCAAATAATACATTTGCAGGAATCAGTTCTATTTTAGATAACTGACTATAAAACTAGTCTTTTTTCTACTTAATGTAATTTGATTTTGCAGGGTTGGGTAACGGCCGATGGATTTCTATGCTTTTGGGTATTGACAACTCTACAAGATCCTAATACCACATTGGAGTACCTGGCGCATTTTGGATACGTTATCAATGAAAATGAAAACCAACTAAGTGCTATTCAAGGTAAGTTGATATCAAGTTTAAAAACTAAGCAGTGAACTGAGAAATAAATTTATACCAGGGGTACTGTGATTTATTATCATTATTGTTGACGCCAAAAAGTTGGATGGTGTATGTCTCTTGTACGTGATGTAACCCACTACGTAATGCATCTATTGATTTCAAAGTACATCACCCAGGCCTAGCTGAAAGACAACTCCAATTCGACAAAATTAGCTGTTGGAGCGTACAAGGAGCAGATGAAACCTTCTAACTTCTTGGTGTCAGCTGTATATTTAGCTAAATATTTGGCAGCTCCAGCTGCCGCTTGGGAATGTTACCTTAACTATTTTGTTTAAAGGTTGAAAAATGTCAGCTGGTCTATTGACGTTTCGTCATAGTTAACCGTTATTTACGTTTTTCAACTTTGTTGAAACGGTTTACCGTTTGAAAATTCATAAAAAAATGATGAATACTTGATTTTTTTTTATTGCGGATGATGCCCACATGAGCATTTTAGCTTGTGCGTGGGTAATGGATCATGAGTGCTAAGGATAATGATGAGGTGAAAAACAGCCATGCCACTGGGATTCGAACCCAGACCTGCGGCAGTGCTAGCGGACTGAAGGTTGTGACGCCCTAGCCCACTGCGCCACCGAGGCCGGCTTTTTTTATATATTTTTTTAAATGTTGAAAAAAACTGGGCCTAAATGTTTTATAAATGGTACCATAGTCTCAATGTTGGTTGGAATGTTAGGTTGGTAATTCATTACCAATTTTTCGTTATTTCAATGGTTTACTTCATTTATGTTCCAGTTACAAGAGAGAAAAGTCTGGATTTGCTGAAGAAACAATCGACACGCAACGTGTATGAGTGTCACGTGTTCGGCGCCAAAGGAGTTGGCAAAACAACGCTTTGTCAAGGTTTCATCGGGCGGAAACACCATACTAGTGTAAGTGCAATGCAATTGTAAAATATTCACAATACAATATACAATTCCATTCAACATTATGCATATAAAAATATACAATACATTCAACATTATTCTGTGAAGCTATGGTCGCACTACCGTTGGCTAGCATGGGGATGAACGTCTCGTGGGTGTAATGTGCCTCCCACGCATTAGAGATGATCCAAATTTCAAGAAAAGTCTTTCATGTTAGTATATTTTTGTGATAAAATCATCACTAAAATGAGTGTAACTCGGCAACTCGATGTAATGTGACAATGAATGAAGTTTGTTTAGTGTGATGTTTAGTGAAAAATCAGTAAAAATGGATATATTTTATATGTTTAGTGTAAATAAATTAATATTCAATGTGTGTTTTTAACCATAGCTTCTTTCAATTGAAGGCCCTAATAAAATGGTAACGTCGCACCGTAGTTACGGTATATTCAAATTATATAGAAAGTATTGAGTACAGTTACTAATCATGCATGTTGATTTTGTTTTCCATGAGCATAATCTTCTTGGAAAAGGTTCATGAAAATTTTCGTATAGAATTCCTTTTTTTTCTGTACTGGGTTGTGATAGAGATTAACAGAAAAGATTGAAAATAGACATTCATTTTTTACGATATATGTTATCTGTAGCGAGTCAAATGTGAGAACGCACACAAGAAATGCATCCGTTATAGCAGCTGATAGAAAAATGATTTCAATGCTCATAAATTGACACACTTTCTTACTTTACATAGTTGCCACTTGAAAGGCAACTTACTTACTCACCAAGTAATGATAAATTCATAAATTCTTAATGAGGCTTGTTTGAAAAATAATAAATTTGAAAATGAGGAATAGGACCGGCTATAGTGACTGTATAATCATTGTGCGGCCATTGGTGTGGAACGCTTCATATCAGTATGCTGAGATGAGAAAATTTCCTGCCAGCCGCCATAGATTTGCCAAAATTTCAAATTCTGTTGAGATTTAACAATAAGATTTTTGATATTAACTCATTTGTCAAACGTTTCCAAAAGAACGACATCGAAAATCAATTCACCGAAATTGAAAATTATATCTTTACTTCTAGTATTACTTTGAATTATTTGAATGTAATACTTTTTTTCTATTGAATTAGAATTTTTTCTAATTCAATGGAAAAAGCACCGGCAAATCGGCTTGGGCGAAGTTTGGGTTGGAAAATTTTCACTTCAACATAACAGATGATTCACATGTCTTTTCAATGACGTTAATCTTATGAGACTTGGCAAAACTATGGCGGAGTTGACCGAGCTGACCAATCAAAAGTGACACAGTCAATGTCCACACTATGATTATACAGTCTCTATAGTACATGCTATGCCTAGTTTTCCTCCGATTTCAGTTTTTTATAAATGTACGAATAAATAAATAAATAGATATATTTTGTTACAGGAGTCGGGATCAGGAGACTCTCTTCCCACCAGTACGGTGAACTCAGTAATAATCTACGGCCAGGAGAAGTTTCTTGTTTTGAAAGAGATGAATGTACAAAACATACATTCGTTGACTGAAATGGATATCAGCTGTGATGTGGTGTGTCTGGTTTATGACTGCACCGATCCCAAGTCATTCAGCTATGTTGCCAGTCTTTATAAAGTAGGTTTTTTAATTGATTCTAATTACTGACTCATTCACTCTATGCTACAGCCTAATCAAAATACTTCTCTATTTGTTTCCGCTTTTTCCTCGGTGGATATCTCTCAGTATTCCTTCTTTTTCCTCTCGGTATTTTTCTTCCTGGTTTATCTCTCAAGATCCTCTCAAAGGCTATCCATTCTCTTAACGTGATCCTACCACTTACACTATTTTTGTATCTCATGAACAATTTGATATTTATGTATAGATTATGCAGTTTTGATTTTAACAAATTCATTTGTTATTATAAATAATTAAATGTGTGCTGCTCTCAGAACTGCTTTAGTCGTCGTTAGATGAACTGAAGTTTTCAGTCTTGTTATAGTTTAAAAAAGTGAACTGATTATTGATGGTTTGTATCTAAGACAAGTTTCAATGACATTCATTAGAAAAAATGTGTTATTATAATGCAAGCTGTCTTAGTTATTCAGTGAGTTAGTTAGTTATTATTCAGTTATTATATAGAGTTAGTTAGTATTCAGTTAGTTATTCACTGAGTTATTCAGTGTTTTAATATTGCATGTTAATTGTATTTTTCGTGGATGGATGATGAATAAAGTTCGGGAACAGAAAATTAACAAAGTTTTTATCAATTTGATGTCAGAAATACTAGGCACTTCGAGAATGGGGAACTTAACTTGAGTCAGTGCTGTCCTGATATGATTGATAATAACGAGGCTGTATGCACAGGAAGATAAAACACGCATTGGTCCTATTTCAAGTTTATTCCTTTCAATATAATTCTATGTCCAATTATCCGAATTCTTGATTATCCAAATTGATCCCGGTCCCGTTTAGTTCGGATAATCGGCGTTCTACTGTACCTGGATTTCTAATTCGTTGCTATAATGGATTTCCACATGTTTGACAGATGAACACTTTTTCAATTCCCATTTATTTTGCAGAAATACTACGTTGAGAACCAGATGCCGGTGCTAGTGGTGGGCAGTCGGTGCGAGGACGGCGAGGTGGCACAGGACAGTCGGCTGCAGCCGGCCGAGTTCTGTGACAAGCACTGTTTGTCGCCGCCCCACTTTTTCACCCACCAGCCGCAGCGACAGAAGGAGCTGTTCATGAAGCTGGCCACTATGGCAGCCTTTCCGTGAGTTCCCTTTGTTACGCTTTCACTCCGTAGAAAATAGTAGAATACGAAGAACTGCAACAGATGGAAGAATTATCAGATATTGCAGTACACTAACTGCTGGATAATATTATAATAATAATTAATTAGAATATCCATATAACTTATTGCTTTGTAAATAGACAAAGGACTTTTGCAACTGCAAATATTGACCAACAATGCAATTTTCAAAATACAACAATGCAAATTAATCGTACCTTCTTCTATAGTCTATCTAAGCAAAGAAGATCCTCTGGCAAGATGGGAAAATGACTCCAGCTTGGTCAATATTTGTTAAAAAATTATGAATGTGGTCTTAATAGAAGATCAAATTGTTTCCTACAATTTGAGATCAAATTGATAATTTTTTAACTAAAATTGACCGAGACTGAGTCGTTTTCCCATCTTGCCAGAGGGTCTTCTTTGCTTGGACAGACTATACTAAAACTAAATAGCTAGCGAGATCCATTGAATGAAACTGTTGAAAAGCGGCTCGATTCCCGGTCCAGGCAAAGTTTTTTGAACAGTTTCATTCAATGGATCTCGCTAGCTATTTAGTACATTGGTTAATATTTGCAGTTGCAGAAGTCTTTTGCCTATTTATATAGCAATATATGGAAATTCTAATTAACTATTATTATTATAAATTGATATCTTGCTTACATTCATAATTAACTTAGTGTGACATTTATTTTATGTATGATTTATTGAAATAATTTAATTAGGATGTGAACTCCTTACTTAGTTCAATAGTCCAATTATAAATTAATAAATAAATAATGAATTGAAATGAATATAAATTAGTAATGAACTGCTTATTACGGTAGCCTCTTATAAGGCAATAGAAAGAGGAAAAAATATTCATAATTTGGAAGGTTCAATTATTTATTGTATTTCTGCAGAAAAACAAGTCTGTAAATCTTTATAAGACATGGCCCAGATAATTATTTTTCAAACTTTTTGATTTTTGCAACGACTTACTTAATGTTGTAAAAGTGACGTATCAAGGAGCTTCCTTCCTGTATCAATTTTGGACTATTGCCCGGTTTTTCCAAGCACACTCAAATTTGAGGGACCCTCAAGTTTACTACACTTTACTACAATTCCTATACTTATCATAGAAAATGTCAGCTGATCATCAAAATTTGAGGGTCCCTCAACTTTGAGTGTGCTAGTAAAACCGGGCATTTGTATCATTACTGCGTATCAAAAATATTTCGTCTTAACAGGGCTTTTATACAGCATTCCAGGCGATGGTGCTCTGTTGTATTCTTGAGTGGTGTCCTTATGCCACGTTTACACCGGAGTGTCAATAACATTTGTTAATAACTTTTGTGAATAACGTATTATTATATAGACTTATATATTATATAAAAGTTATTAACAATTTTGTTATTAACTCCGGTGTAAACTTGGCTTTACGGTTCATTTACTGTACTTTCAAGATGTTACATTCAAGAAGATTTATACAAGATGATTGTATAAATCATCTTGCATTATAATAATATCTCTTGCATTCTTCTGAGATGTACTAACTCTGTTGCAGTTCTTTGGTATTTTATAGTATAGCATTAAGTAGTAATTATTGATCTAGTACATGCAGTAGTGTAGCATTTCGGCAGTAGATTTGAAGTAATATTGAGTTTGAAAAATATATGTAGTATAAATAAACAGGAAGGAATAAATAATGATTCTACTCAAGTGAAATAAACAGTTGAGTGGCGAATAAACCATTCTGAAGTGTACTGTGTACAATGTTCTACATAGTTTACAAGAAAAGATGTAGTGGTTTGTAAAAAAACAATATTCATGCAGTTCTGAGTATTCAATTTGTAATATAGGGCTCTTAATTTAATAGAATTAGATAAAATGGAAACTATCTGATACAAATGCAAATTATTCGTATAGTCTGTCCAAGCAAAGAAGACTCTCTTGCAAGATGGGAAAATGACTCCAGCTTGGTCAATATTTGTTCAAGAATTATAAATGTGATCTCAATAGTAGATCGAATTGTTTCCTACAATTTGAGATCAAATTGATAATTCTTGAATCAAAATTGGCCGAGCTTGAATCATTTTCCCATCTTGCCAGAGGGGTTTCTTTGCTTGGATAGACTAGACATACCTTATACTGACTATTATTCAATAGCCTACTAACAAACAGACAATATTTGCAAAGAAATGATAGCTAACATGATATGCTGTGGTTTTGAATGTGTTAATCAATAATGAAAACATCTGAATGGAAATATTGGTTGTAAGGAATCATAAATTCGAAGTAAACTGGGATTGGCTAATTCAAATAATGGGCTACGATATAACAAACTTGGGCCAATTGCACGAACTCTCAGTCGAATTCTACCGCCATAAAATGACTTCATTTAATTGAGAACAATAACCTAAACAGTTTGTTGGACTTTAATACTATATTTAAATGAAAATTGTGTTAGAAATACCAAGGGCTATGCCTGTTCTTTCTTGCCAATGTGCCTTTGTTATTATATTGATAAATAAATGGAACAATAAAAACTTTTCTGCTTCAGATAGCATTGTTTTACTGCAGTTAATTCAATCGACTTTTCGTGCTTGATCATGGTGAGAATTGGAAAATTCCTCCTCTCAAGAGAGTGTTCTAGGACTTGAACAACTGTATTATGATTGATGAAATAATATATAAATATATTTAAATTGATGAAATTTTATTGGTTTATCGTTCCTGTCAAAACTTCACTAGAATACGATATTGGTGAATTTTATGACATTTTTCGATTGAATTTTCTTAGCAATTCATTTTCATTTGAGAACTTTTTTCACACTGCCATGTTATCTATTTGGAAACAGTTGATTTCGAAATCGATTTTTGAGAGTGATTGATTTCAATGTCAGTTTATGAGTATATGATTGATACTTAATGAATATATTAGTATGATTGATTCTTAATCAAAGGCATGATAAAATTTTTATTCATTGGAAGTATGACTTTCACTTGTGTACTTGATGGAACAATTACTGTATTATTGATATCAATAATGCACCCTATCAACTGTATTGAATTTGAATTAAAATATGTTATTATTGTGTTCATGCAGTCGATTCCATGCTGCCTGGATGCTCTTCTATCGACATACGAGGTTTGTAAAATATTGTTTTAGAACTTCTTAATTTCTGAGTTTTGTCTTTTCCAAGGTCTGTTGTCTTTTTCTTCGCTTCTGAAATATTTGCTGTCGATACTCTCTTGTCCTTCGTATACTGTCTTATGTCCTAACAGTTTTGAATCTCTTGTGGCACATTAAAATATTTATTGCACGATTATATAAAACCCGTACTTGTATTTGTTTGGTTTTACGGTGGATGAGCCTCTAGAATTCAATAACCCTCGAGTAATCTTGAAGTTCTCTTAGGGTGGTTTATGGAAAACAGGGTTGTTCATACTATTCTAACTGACCCTGAGTTTGTATTGTGCTGGCTCTCAGGCTTTGTTTTATCACCACCTTGACTTTAATTGCACAACATTTGTATTTTATTGCAAAGTTGTACATTGTACAATCTTGCACAATATTTGATACTACTTTATAACAATTTCTGAGCTTCACTTTGATCCTCAACATTTAAAAAAATGCATTTCTATTCTTTATCTAAGTTTCACGAGACTGCATGAATTAATTTTGAAATTAACTTGTATGCACTACACATGAAATTATGCGTGCTAAATGCATCGAAAAATTGGAAAAGCATTATGCATGTTATTTACTTCAAATGCATGATACTCTTATATTCCTATTTTTTCGCTGATACTGCTATTGATTATAATCAAGGGAAGGTGGAGGGAGGTTTTGCTAGGAATAATGATTCCAATTTTTGGATTTCATCAGCTCTAAATATCTGACTTACCATAAATTCAAGTTTGTGCTTGCTTCATCTGTATAATTGTTTTTGACAGTTGAAAATTATCGTACTACCGTTTTTATTCTATCAAATGCTCTGGAATGAGGATTTTTATTCTCAAATGAGTTTTTCTTTATTGATATTGTATTGACGTTTTGAGAAACATATTGATTTGAGAATCGCGATGAGTTGAAATCAACTATGTGACTAGTTGATAACAACTACTAGTCTATATAGTTGAAAACGATGCTACCAGTTGACATCAACTACGCCATTAGTTGCTGTCATCAACGAATGCGACTATAGTCCATTCACGATGGCTTGAGACGAGATAAACAAAAGCTCTGCATGCGTGTGTGTGCGACTGGAGTGGCTTCGTTTTAGCCACGACATAAACAAGTCACAGCAATGTCGAAGTCCCGAATTTTGTTGTAGGCAATTCAGAATAAGTATCTTCAAGTAATCTTTTTTATAGATACACATTGGGAAATTGCATGTTTTGGTTGTCTCTCGACTGCATGAACCTAAAATGAACAAACAATTATAGTAAAAGTTTTGGTGTCAATGCTTTGGTTACAGTCCCGACAACAAAATTCGGGACTTCGGCATTGCTGTGACTTGTTTATGTCGTGGCTAAAACGAAGCCACTCCAGTCGCACACACACGCATGCAGAGCTTTTGTTTATCTCGTCTCAAGCCATCGTGAATGGACTATAGTTAAAATCAACTACGCGACTGGTTGAAGGAAACTCATAATTGAAAAATGTGAACTAATTATTATGATCAATTATTGCTGGATGCACCTTTCTGGATTGAATATATTGGTTCTAAATATTTTCTGGGTCTTGGCTGCTATTCTTCGCTTTTTTTCTATTTTTCACCTTCACTAATACCAACCAATTGCTAAAATCAAAAGTAGATATGAAAATACAAACTGTATATATATTTTAAATATATTTATATATATTTATAATATATATTAAACTGATTAATATTTTAGTGTCAGTCTCCTTGCTTGTGTTGTATGTCTCTCTTGTTCTTTCAATTATCTTGATTCAATGATTGATTTTTTTCTTTTTTGTTGACTGGTGATTGGTGTCTTCTTCTCTCTCTCTTGCTTGATGGTTGAAGTCTTTTTTCCTTCTCTTTCTTGCATGATTGTGTCTATTTCTTCTCTTGCACCATGTGTCAATGCATGCATTGAATGATGATTTAATAATAGATTTAAATCAAGTTCCGAATTCGTTGAAAAAGAGTGCAGGTTAACTAAATAGAATTCACAAAAAATTACCTTGTCATCAACTTAATTTTTTGGCCCTGTCTGGCCTTAATGGTTTGGTAGTCCAAAAATTTGTTTCAATTCTATCACAGTTCCATAGTAAATCATAATTCGGATTAAAAAATTGTTATTTGAATCATAAAATTACTCAAAACCCTATTAAAAACCGAAAACAATTATTTTTTTTAAATCTTTTTTACTCGAGATTATTGTATGGCCATTTTATAAACTATCAGCCTAATTAATAATCTTCATCATTATTGAAACTATTAAAACTTACTGCTATGATTATAACACACTTTAACTAATATTTATAAGTTACTGCTAATCTTTCACACATTGTAAATAAATCAATCTGCTTATATTTTGTCTGCTATTTCTTTGAACTAGAAGTTACTGAAGCTCATTGAAAATTAAACATTTATAGTTGAGTTGCTATTCTGGTTTTCGCTTCTTTAGTCAAACAATAAATCCTTTGAATCCATTCAATCAAACTACTAGAATTTAAATTTTAATTATTATGAAATCAATCAAAAGTTTTTAACTAGATTCTTTTACCTTTAAAAATGATTTAGCTGCCTATCTAGTTTCTGCTTAGAATTCATTGTTAGAAATTCTTAATTTAAATTCAACTTACAAATTCTTGAAACTTGGATTTTTGATGGCTCTATTATTCACCCCTAGAATTTTTGAAATTAGAATTCATTCCTAAAATTTGAAAAATTAGAATTGACTCATCAAAATTTTGAAATTGGAATTGACCTCTCGAATTTTTGAAATTAGAATTGACCCCTTGAATTTTTGAAACTAGAACCTATCTCAAAAATATTTGAAACTAGAATTTTTGCTAGATTAATTTTCCTGTTTTCTCAATGATGCCTTATTATTGCAGTCATCTGAAGGAGTTGGGCCTTTTGACTGGAGACTCAATAATGCTGAAAGCTGGGTTGGGAATCACACTATTCGCCGCTCTGGGCTTCATATTCGTAAGGTTGCTGAACACTGCTCAAAAGAGATAGTTTCACTAGACAGTCTGAACCCCCTACCCAAATTGTGGCTTCCTTGAAGTGTGTTTATAGGTTGCAAACGAACTTTATTTAGCTCTAGCTAAAATTGTAGATTTTGTAAATTTTTCTTGTTTGAAAAGGTGTAAAATTGAGAAAATATTGTGCTATGAGTCATGGTTTGACCATGGTTTAATCAATGAGATACTGTTTAACAGAACATGGTTTAATCAAGCAAATTCTATGTAACAGACCATAGTTTAACCAAGGAAATGCTACGTAATAGAACATGATTTAATCAAGAAAATACTGTGTAACAGACCATGGTTTAACCAAGGAAATGCTACGTAATAGAACATGGTTTAATCAAGGAAATACCATGTAAAAGATCATGGTTCAATCAAGGGAATATTGTGTAACAGAGCATCGTTTGACTAAGGTTTATTGAAGGAAATGATGTGTTACAGACCATGGTTTAATCAAGAAAATACTGTGTAACAGACCATGGTTTAACCAAGGAAATACTACGTAATAGATCATGGTTCAATCAAGAGAATACTGTGTAACAGAGCATGGTTTGACTATGGTTTATTGAAGGAAATAATGTGTACCAGACCATGGTTTAATCAAGGAGATACTATGTAACAGATCATGGTTTAACCAAGGAAATGCTACGTAATAGAACATGGTTAAATCAAGGGAATACTGTGTAACAGTCCATGGTTTTATCAAGAAAATACTGTGTAGCAGAACATGGTTCATTCAAGAGCATACTGTGTAACGGACAATGGTTTTATCAGAGAAATACCATGTAACAGACCATAGTTCAATAAAAGGAATACTATGAAACAGACCATCTTTTGACCTAACTGTGAGATCTTCTTTACAAATCCATGTCTTCTAGATTATTTTTCAACAATTGTTTGTTCTCATTATTTTCCATTACTATATAAATCTTTGTCTTCTACATATTTGCGTCTTCGTGATTATTTATTTTTGTGTGTATTAGAAATAAAATTTTAGTTTGTTAAATGCTTGAAAACCAGTGAATATGTTACATAGGATATTTAGTTTGTCAGATAGATGAAATTTGTATTTTTGTTTTTGCTAGACGTTTAGTTTATGAGAAATGGAATTACATTTTCTTGATTATGAGGAATGCCTCTTATATTACGATATTACAAAGATGAAAATATGAACAAAGCCGAAAAAATTTATTTTAAAAATATTGGAAAAATGATTTAAAAATGTTTATTGATGATGGATGCAAAGTTTGTGTTTACTGGTGAATTTTTGTTTACATTTTAATTTTATGTTTTCGTTTGAATCGTGGTTCCTAAGTTTGTTTTGGTGCTCCTAATAAGATTCATGAGAAATATGAGTTTAGTTTTTTTAGTTTACAATAATTGAATTCGTAAAAATAAATTATAGAGTTTGAGGAATATTGAATAATTATTTTGTTCAAGAGGCTTTCTAGTTGAGCTCTGAAATGAACATCAACCTGCCAGTAATTGTTTTACATTAGCTATTGCTTTTATGGACCATAGGTCAGTTTACAATTTACAATATTGCATCATTTTTAGTATTATTAATTCATTTTAAAATAAATTTCAAATCACCCAGAATAACTCATAAGTTATTCATAAATTGTTTATTTACCCCACACCTCAGTAGAAAAACATCTATCATATAATGACTCCTATTCTTGAGAGCTCATAAAGCGTGAATTTTTATTAAATTCAGTTCACCATTCATATAATAAGCAAGATATTAAATTTATTAGTTCAAATGTATTTTAATTACTACGAATTTATATTCTTCTAATTTGATTTGGGTGAGGGTCAAACAAGGTAGATCTCTAGTCATCAATACTTTTCGCATCAATTGAAAACTCTTGAAAACAACCATTTTAAAAATGATTATTTTGAAAACGTTGAAATTCAAAAAATCATTGATGAATACTTACATTTAAATCAACATTACATCTTTTCCACTGCAGGTCTTTTTATTTCATTTGGTATTTTATTATTTAAAATATTCATCCATAATAACAATAATAATAATTTTATTATAAGGTAAAGTCAGTTACAGGTTACAGGGTTATACAGTTGAAATAATAAATTTATGTTCATTTTAACTCAAGCTCACATACTGAGGAAACTATTACTGTACATTAAAAATCAAATATGTCTTTATTTTGACACAACAATACAATATTCATCAAGTAATGAAACAAGTTTAATCATAAAAATAATATATTATGAAAAGGTCTATCAATAATGTTTCATTTATAGAACGAAAGCTAAAAATATGCCAAAATAAAGAAAATACTACTTGCTAAATTATAAAATTTGCTCGCAAGTACAAAATTATACCTTGAGCATTATACCTCGATCTTATTATCAAACAGTTATCATGATATTTATGTTCTTTTTAGTATGTATAATTATTGTAGCTTTATTATTTTGTTAATTTATATCACTTGAATCCAGTGACCAAATATCGATCTCCAAAACGGTGCATAGTTTGTAATGGTCGAAGGTGCTTCGGTGAATTATAATAATTATTTGAGCACATTATAGGTGACATCTTTTATTTGGTTTTTATGTTCCTTAGAGGAGTTTTCCTTCATTCTGTGCTAAAGGTTTCATTTATTTTTTAACAAATCGCTTTCAATTACCAAGTCAATTTTGTGTCGATTAAGCTTTTTTGAGACATAAAAAAGAGCTTGAATAAATCAAATCACGCTGGTTTATTCAGAATTTTTGTGTTACCAATCAATGTATACTGTAACCATTATAATCCTTCAATATTCACTGCATGTTTTCAAAAAGAATTTAATGAATTTCTATCATGTAAATAATTTTTTTTGAACTCAATCTTTGTATACTTGTAGGAATGAAAACGTCATAGAATGTTGATAAGTTTTACCGAATTATTTTATAGGTTAGTGAAGTTGTAAATTTTACTCTTGAAAAGTTGATGATGCAGATATGTGAACCTGGTTTTATATTTTATTTTGTGTAAATTATCTGCAATAATAATAATAATGCAAATATTTGAACTGCAGTTTAGTATTTCCTATTTCTTCCCACATAACTTGTTTTTATTCAAATCTGCGTTGTTCCAAGAAGGAATTAAGAGAGTGATGAACTCACTTTTTGAGTAGTTGTGAAGGTGATATTGTGGTAGTTATCCATATTAAATGAAAAGACAAGACGTTGTCAAACCACTGCTGGTTTATTAAAAAATCGAGACACCTCGATTATCGAATATCTCGATTTTTTAATAAATCAGAGGTTTGACAACGTCTTGTCTTTTCATTTAATAGTGATGAACTCATTTGAAGCCAATAAATTAATAAGAAAAATTAATATTTGAAGATCAATTAGTAAGAAAAAAAATTATGAACAAGTCAATCATTCAGCTTTTAATGCTATAGTCCTACAAAACTATTGAAAGTTAAAAAGGTCAAGTTGTCATAGCTGTAGTGAAAGACATAATATATAAAGTATCAAATTACCGCATTCTACGGTATTGTTTTTTCCGTAGGCTATAGACGTAATAGAAATTTCGTTTTTCATAAAATATTTCAGTACCTAGCTTTGAATGTAAGGAACATAAGTACCCATGAATTTACGATGTAAGAGGGTTTTCAACACACCATCTTTCACGGTACCTACTTTGAAATTAAGGGAAGATATAGTAGGAAAAACATTTTGTTTTGAAAAATTAATTTCTTTTTCCAATCAACATCAATCACATTGATTTTCATCGGAACAGTTTTCTGAATGTTTTTTCTTATTTAAATTCTCCACAACCGTTTTACTATGAGATAACAGAGTCATGGCCTTCACCAGATTTTCTGTCAGGTTCTCGTTGTTCTCGATCAATTTTTTGTTCTCCTTCTGAAGTTCGTTGAAAATTCTCTCGCTAGATCGCAGCTTGGAATCGCTTTCACTCAAAGCAAATAGGAGGGACTCTTTCTCCTCATAAACTGAACCCAACTCTTTAGTCAGTTCTTCACACCGTTTCTGTACTAGAGATAGTTTACGTTCTAAATCCTTGTTTGTGTCTTTTAAATTGATCAATTCTTGGGTTTCATTTCTTCTAACATCAGGAATTGAAGATCTTGTTGGTGGTAGGGTCAAATCTATTTTATCCATAGTAGTTTGTACAGAAATATCTTCATTATTTTTCCTCACAAATTTATTTTGAACGTTTTTGTGTTTCAAAGTTGTAAGTTCCTCCCTCAAAAGAACAATATCAGCACTCAGATCTTTGATCTCCTGATTTGCATAGGTGTTATCTACTGTGACAATATCTAAACGATTTTTCAACCCTGAAACTGTGTCTAATGTTGATATCAATTCCTGACTGAGCACCTTGATACAACTTCTGCATGTTGTCACAAAATCGATGAAGGAACTGCTGCAAGATACAAGTGTATCTTCGGGAAGCAACTGTATCTTTTTGCCAGCTTTCATGAGGGATTGTTCAATTCTTGTAATATCTTTCAACAGACCATCCCCAGCTGAAGATGCTTGTCTTAGTGCCGACTCTCTTCCTGTGTTGATTCGTTTGATGCAAGCTATTTCTAACTGTAGATTAGCGTGTGTTGATTGGGCAGATCGTCTTTCATTGTCTAACTGGGATCTCAGGACTAGTAACTTGTCTTGAAGAGAAGCATTTTGTTGCTCGCTTTTGTTAAGTTTCTCCTCAATGCTGTGTAGACGTTTTTGGATTAGAACAATTCTTTCCTTCAACCTTTCATTTTTATCTAAACGTTCTCCTACATCTAAACAAGCAGGCTGTTTTCCTTTATTGTTAAACATATCTAAGAGATCTGCATTTTGTACACTTAACTGTTCATTTTTGGCTAATAAAGCGCTAACAACACTCTGTGAATCCTTCAAATTCTTGATGAGTTCTTCAACTTTTTGCCCCAACACACGTGTTGCAAACTCATCCACAGTTGTCAAAGCAGTCTCTATCATTTCTTGATGTACACTTATTGCTTTTATCATCTCATCTTTATCTTCATCCTTTTCTGTTTCCACATACCTCTCTATCACTCCCTTGAAACTCTGCTCACTTTCAAAAATCACCTCTTTGGTATGTATCAACTGAACCAGCAATTCTTTCAAAGTTTGTACAGATTTCCTATCTAATCCACTTTGTTCACTTTTTTTGTTTTCGTTCCAAAACTGGTAAGCGGTTTTATCAACAGCTAAAAACCTTACTTCTGCATCGTGATGGGAGCAGAATATGTTGGCCAGGAAATTTTTCATAACTGGATAAATTTTAATGTTTTTAGTCGCTATCAAATCTTTTATCTCTTTCACATAATGAGTGATGATATTGGAGCTGTCATGTTTGTTCACTTTGTACACTTTTGAAATAATAATATCCACACTGTAGTTGGGCAAAAGTATTTCAATTTCGTCCATATCAACCACTCTATAATCCTCTTGATCATTCTCAGTCAGAAATAAAATTTGTAACTCTGTGATAAACGTTTGTCCAATCAATGATTGTCGTTCTATTTCAGACACCATACTAAAAAGTGTTGTCAATTTATCTTTGGTTTTGATTTTACCTAAAAGTTTTTCAATTTCAAAATCGGATTGAGATCTACGACAGAGTACTTGCTGGTTGTATGCTGTGTTAAGATTCATTGCAGGATTTAATTCTGAAATTAGCTCACTCCCTTCACTAACTTTGAACGATTCCAAACTAGGCGCTCTTCCTATTTCTAGATTATCGTTTACGGTAAAAATCTTTCGAGGTTTGTTTTTTCTATTATCTCTAGGCATCTCTAATTCTTCTGAACCAAAATTGTGTGGTTTTGGTGAAATATTAGTGTGCACTGACATGCAGATAACGTCGTTTATTGTTTTATTTTGAAGTTCTGCGACACTAAACCCAGCATCTCCGCTACTATTATGTAGAAAATGTTCATTTTTAGCTCCCTGTTTAGCAGCATATGCTCCATCAGCGGTTGGAAACTTACTTTGTGGATTTTTAAGTATAGGAATTTTACTTACATGTAGTTTTACCAGTCTCTTTTGGTCCTCTTTTAGTTTTGATCTGTTTTCTGCAAGATTGGTTGATTGTTTGATTTGAGATTGTTTATTACACTCATAACCTCCATTCACATTTTTACTGTTTGAATTCAAAACACTGTTTTTTCCTCGTTCATTTTTGTCTAAATTTCCCTGATTAATATTAGAACATCTGTTGGATCGATCCTCTTGAGTACTTAAATAGCAGTTTGTTGTACAGCTACTCATCGAATCTGTTTTGAAACACCAATCACAATTTGTATGCTCCATTGTGTTGATAACCTTTCATCGATACATTCTAATTAATTGATTCACTCCATCAAAACTACTGAAAATATGCAAATATTTATAAAAACACTTGCAACATTTTCTAAACAAGGCATAAACATCGTCACACAGAGAAATTCATTGATTGGACACCAGAATTGAAGAACATCGTAAAAATCAATTTTATGAATTTTGCAACCAAAATATTTACATAAGGGTTCAAGAACCGCAATTTTGGTTATAATAATCGGCTGTAGTTAATTTATATTGAACAGCGTGTAGTCATGAATATTACAGTTGTTACTCTAGCCCAAGGGGTGTAGAATATATTAGAAAATTCTATACACATTGACTCCAGCCAGGTGTGAATATTTAGACAGAAAAAATTATTCATATCAATTTTATAAACTTTATAAATTTTATTACCTATATAAATCGATTCTCCTTCAAACTTATTGATTGATAGTTGATATTAATTTTGTACTTCAACTACTAATATTTCTATTTGTTAATATTTATACAAAAGAGAAGGATATCAAACGTTTTGATATTAATGAATAATATTCAAGCCCTCTATATTCTGTTAACAGAAAAATGAAAAAATACCAAAAATATCGAGTTTTATAATAATGATTAGGTTCAAACGAAATTCTTTAGGCTTATACTGTTCGAAGCGTTTTTGGAGTGAGTTAAATTTTGTGTGTTTTGAATGCAAAATTAAAAGCCAAATTTGAACGCATTTGGTTCAGTGGATTTTTAGTTCTGGTGATGAATGAATGAATGAATCAGTCAGTCAGTTAGTGCCATTTCGCTTTCATAGATATAGATTTTATATTTTGCCAGTTTTTTCAAGACTGTGACACAACAGATAATATACCTGCCTTACAGCAACTGAGAAAAGAGTTGAAGAGCAGATTCTCTCAAAACTCTTATTTGACAAAGTGGGCTGTATAGTTTCATACGAGGTGATGTAGAACTAATCTAATTACAGTACCATTCATGTCATGTTCATCGAATCGCAGACTATAGTAGAATTAATCAATTGAATTCATCAATGAACCTAGATTGATGTTTAGTATAGTCTGTTCAAGCAAAGAAGACATTCTGGCAAGATGGAAAAATGACTCCAGCTCGGTCAATATTGATTGGAAACTCATAAATTTGTACTCGTAATTGTAGGAAACATTTTGATCTACAATTTGAGACTAAATTTATAATTTTTGAACTAATATTGACAGCTGGAGTCAATTTCCTATTTTGTTAAATTGTCTACTTTGCGTGGGACAGACCATTTATAGAGGAATTTTCACATATAAACATCAATCACATACTAGAAGAGATAATCATTATTTCATTATTGATTTATTAAATAGATTTTCTCACGAGGACAAGACAAGAGCTGTGATTGGCTCCAAAGATGAAATTCGTTCATTTCAGAAAGGTTCAGGGTTGAGAGTGAAATCAATTCATCATGTATTAAATGCCATACTCTTTATTATTGAGACACCATCACTAAAATATAATTCGTGGGGGAAAAATTGGGAGTCAGAGTCAGACAGTTCGTGATGCTAGGTTGGTTGTAAAGTTTGAGGTTTGCAGAAAGTTGCTCAGAATTGATAAAACTTTTATCCTCTTTATTTGTGTTTTAAAAATAATGAGTATGCCTTACTCGTGAATAATGATATAACCAGCCAGTAGATATAACCAATAATGCTGCCACTTTAGTTCACTTGAGTTTCAGTTCACCAGAGATTGGTAATAGTGTAGAAACCGAAATTTAATCTATCTATATCTATACTAGCCGGCAGGCTCGCTTCGCTCGCCTTCTCCGCCTAACCAGGGGGCTCCGCCCCCTGGACCCCCGACAGTATCAGCAGTGTCAGTGAGTCAAACAGGCTCGCTTCGCTCGCCTGCATAACCTCTGTCAGTGTGAGCTGAGAAAAAGCAGGCTCGCTTCGCTCGCCTGCGAATTCCGTTCAGAAGGGATTCAAAACTTATTGAAAACAGCATTTCTAGACCTAATCTGGACCTGTTCACCAAATTTCGACATTCTCTACCAATTTATTCTCGAAAAATCCAAGAAAAACTCTGAAAATTCCGAAAAATAGTAAAACGCTAATATTGAGCGTAACCTTGGGAACTATATCGGACATAGTTTGAAACTTGATTCAATATCTTCCAAATTAGTTTATCTAATCTCGCTGAACCATTGAATTTACAGTAAGGATTAGTCGTATCAAGGCGGAAGGTATGCAACCTGCAATACATCTACAATTTTAAAAAATCTGATTACTGGCGTAATATTGAACGGAATTCAAAAATATCTTAACACAACATTTCTAGACCTTAGCTGAACTTACCTACCAAATATCAACATTTTCTACCGATTGGTTCTCGAAAAAATTGAGAAAACGCCAAAAAACTATAGAAAGACTTAAATATTTGGCGTATCCTTGAAAAGTTTCTAAAACCCGTTCTTAGCGCGCGTCTAAAAGTCCAACTGAACATGCCTGCCAAATTTGAACGTATTCGGTTCAGTGGATTTTTAGTTCGGGTGATGAATGAATGAATCAGTCGGTCAGTCAGTGCCATTTCGCTTTTATAGATATAGCGAATATAAGCGAAATGGCACTGACTGATTCATTCATCACCAGAACTAAAAATCCTTTGAAGCGAATGCGTTCAAATTTGGCAGGCATGTTCAGTTGGACGTTTAGACGCGCGCTAAGAAAGGATTTTTAAAACTTTTCAAGTATACGCCAAATATTTTAGTTTTTCTAGAGTTTTTCGGCGTTTTCCTCATTTTTTCGAGAACCAATCGGTAGAAAATGTTGATATTTGGTGGGCAGGTTCAAATGAGGTTTAGAAATTTTGTGTTAAAATATTTTTGCAATCCGTTCAAGATTACGCCAGTAATCAGGTTTTCAAAATTGTAGATGTGTCGCGGGTTGCATATCTTCCGCCTTGATACGACCAATCCTAACTGTAAATTGAATGGTTCAGCGAGATTATAGATGAATTAATTTGGAATATATTGAATCAAGTTTCAAACTATGTCCGATATACTTCCCAAGGTTACGCTCGATTTTAGCGTTTTACTTTTTCGTAATTTTCGGAGTTTTCCTTAGATTTTTCTAGAACAAATTGGCAGAAAATATTGCAATTAGGTAAACAGGTCCAGATTGGGTGTAGAAATGCTGTGCTCGATAAATTTCAAACCTCTACTGAACAGAATTTGCAGGCGAGCGAAGCGAGCCTGCTTGTCTCAGCTGACACTGACAGAGGTTTGCAGGCGAGCGAAGCGAGCCTGTTTGACTCACACTGCCTACACTGTCGGGGGTCCAGGGGTCTCCGCCCCCTGGTAATGCGGAGAAGGCAAGCGAAGCGAGCCTGCCGGCTAGTTTTTTAATAAATCTGTGGTTATTGACAATATCTTGTATTTTCAATCTTTATTCAATATGGATAAATTGTTCAACTATCACGATATCACCTCCACAACTACTCAACAAGTATAATGTATTATATGCTAAAATACAGTGAAATTTTAAATAAAATATAGTGTATTCTGAACATCTCAATTTTCATGAAACAGTGTAGGCTACATATTCTTTACTTCTATTTTTTTAAATTTATTGAGATTTTCAGACTAACATCTCTAAAAGCAGATGCTAGCTTTCGGAATGCACTCAAGAACACAAATACAAATTGGATTTTCTTCCTCTGTTATTCATTCTCAATCCTTTTTTTCTCATTCGTTTGCGTGTGGTAAGAAGATTCTCTCATACGTCTTCTTTCTGAAAAAAACACCTTCCTATAGTCTGTCCAAGCAAAGAAGACATTCTAGCCAGATGGGAAAATGACTCCAGCTCGCTCAATTTCGCTTAAAAATTATCAACTTGGTCTCAAATTGTAGATCAGAATGTTTCCTATATTTTGTGACCAAATTGATAATTTTTGAACCAATATTGACCGAGCTGGGGTCATTTTACCATCTTGCCAGAATGTCTTCTTTGGTTGGAGAGACTATACTGCTGGAGTCGTCTTCATGCTTCCATTAAGTTAATAGGCGAAGAAAAATGCGTGCAGGAAAAAATACGGTATGAAGAAAAGTTGCTTCAATTGAAACTGAAACACAAAAGAAAAGCTGAGCCTTGAAGATTAATTTCAGAAAAAGTAGGTACACAATTTATTATTGCAGCGACATGGGTGGACAGCAATTTACTGCAACACTGAATAAGTACCGTAGGCTACCTTAATGTTAAGTAGTAATGTTGTGGGGAAGGCTGGAGTGAGTTATTATAATAATGATTGTGGAATGTTTTTACTTCTGTGTATCTTCACACTTATTACACTCTCTGTTAAACAGTGGAACCATAGAGTTTTAAAGATAAAATAAATGTAATTCAATGATGACAAGATGCGTATAAATTGTCGAACAGTCTAAATTTTCATAGAATTCGTCTTAATACTCTCAATTTGACACCTTCTCTAGCATATGGGTAAATGGGTTTCCCATAGTTGAGTAGGTATTAATATCCAAAAAGTAATTCCTGAATTTAAATCTAAATTGTACTCATTGTATTTGCTCGCTTTTTTATTTTTTGAAGTAAATAAATTTACTTATTTATTCATTTTAGATGGAAGAATTATTAGATATTGTAGTAGACTATCAACTGCTGCAGTTGTAATAGTCCTTTCTCCATTTATATATAGCAATAAATGGAGATTCGAATTTATTACTATTATTTATTTTATCTAATTGCCTATACACATCATAGTTAGGGTCTTATTGACTATATTCTGTACAATACATGGTATCTATATCTATAAAAGCGGAATGGCACTGACTGACTGACTGATTCATTCATTCATCACCAGAACTTAAAATCCACTGAACCGAATGCGTTCAAATTTGGCAGGCATGTTCAGTTGGACGTTTAGACGCGCGCTAAGAAAGGATTTTTGAAACTTCATAAGGATACGTCAAAAATTTGAGTTTTCCTATAGTTTTTCAGCGTTTTCTTATTTTTTCCGAGAACCAAACGGTAGAAAATGTTGATATTTGGTGGGCAGGTTCAAATAAGGTCTAGAAATGTTCTGTTAAAATATTTTTGAAATCCAATCAAGAGTACGCCAGTAATAACTTTTTAAAAATTGCGAATGTATTGCGGGTTGCATATCTACCGCCTTGATACGACCAATCCTTACTGTAAATTCAATGGTTCAGCGAGATTATAGATGAACTAATTTAGAAGATATTGAATCAAGTTTCAAACTATGTCCGATATACTTCCCAAGGTTACGCTCGATTTTAGCGTTTTACTTTTTCGTAATTTTCGGAGTTTTCCTTAGATTTTGCGAGAACAAATTGGCAGAAAAATGTTGAAATTTGGTAAACAGGTCCGGATTAGGTCTAGAAATGCTGTGTTCAATAAATTTCGAATCCCTTCTGAACGGTATTTGCAGGCGAGCGAAGCGAGCCTGTTTGTCTCAGCTGACACTGACAGAGGTTTTGCAGGAGAGCGAAGCGAGCCTGTTTGACTCACACTGCCGATACTCTCGGGGTCCAAGGCGAGCCGTTATGCCGGCTAGTTATTACATAAATCAAGCCTGTCTCATTCATGTAATGAGCTGATATGTAACGTAAATTACATAGGTACAGGTAGGCTATCGTCGTAGTATGTACCGATAGGGCTATTATAATTATATATGAATCGCCTTTAGTAGTATAGGATTATACCTATATGTGATTCGATATACTGTTACCATATAATAATATACATTGAACATGAATATTAATTTGCTTTTTCAACTGAATATTGGAGGCAATAGCAGAATGGATTAACGTGAGAATGCGCGCATTCTGTCAATACGATAATTAACTTGGATTTCAGTTTAGCATAATTTGCACACTAATATGTCAATGACCGCGACAATGATTATCCAATCAGTAATAATTGAATTAGCTCGGATGAGCTCATTATCCAAATTGAAAGGTGTAATCTAATGAAATAATTTCTATCTGATTGGTTTGTATTGGAATTACGGTAGCTTACTTCTCCACTCTTTGTGCATCATGCCTCATGTCACGGTTACATCCGATCGAATTTCGGCAACGAATGCGAATTATGCATTGAGATTCAATGAGAGATTCGCATTCGCTAGCAAAATTCGCTCAGGTGACACTGTAACATTATAATGTCGGAAAACCTGTTGGCAGATTGCACAAAAATCAATTATAGTAATAATCTATAATTATGCCATCTATAATCTATATATAGATATAGTAATAAAATATTTTGAGTTTGAACGCTGTAGCCACTGAACTTCGTCACATTATCACTTTACAGAATACTGCAATCATTTTTCAATGGAAGAGTTTCTAGAGATGACATCATTTTTTGCTGGCTGTTGAACTCTGTAGACTTTATTTATGTAATTTGCTCTGAATTTTTCTAAGATTGGGTACGTCTTGGAAACCTCAATCGTGGAGTAATACAGCAGAAGACTTATTGAAAGATAATGTTATGAATATGATTTTTACCAATATTCTTTTATAACCGCAATATACGTTATTTATACCAATATAAGTTTATAATGGAAATTGGTAGTAAATGTGAAGGAAGCCGACCTACTTCATATAGCTATCACTAGCATTCAGTTAATTATTGAACAGTTTTGGCAAGTTTGATGAAGTTTTGTGTTTAAAATAAATGTAGCCTAAGTTGCTACGTTGTATAATTAATTATCTGATAATATAAAAAATATATTGATTAGCCTACCATTTGATCGCATCAGATCATATAAAATATCTCTTGTACATTCTGTTGGTATTCGGTAAACTACTTAGTTTAAACCACGTACCGTAGCCTACTCTTTAAATTTGGATTCCTCAATATTATTACTATTCATCTGGAAATAGTTTCTTTTTTCTCAATTATTGACAAAAATATTTTTAAAATAAGTTTTCAAGTGAATATAGCCTACATGTATGAGAAATGACCACTATTGTTAAAAATAATAATATTTATTATTATTACCACTATTGTTGTAAGTCACATTTTTGATCATACAATATTTACCTTTAACTTAATGAACAGTTTGAAGAAACTTTTGCTGAAATAATATCCTGAGAGAGTTGCCATTCAACACAGTAAAATTTCAATACTGAAGATAGATTAGCTGAATAATGTTATTGAGTTTATTTGATAGAGAGAAAACTAATAAAACTTACCTAGCAGCTTGTAATTTCTTCAATATTGGAGTAAAATATATTCCAAAATATCAACCAATCATGAAAAAGATAGGCGGAAATCCCTGTTGTCACACACAAAAATTAGTCTACATGACCCAGCAGCTACCTATAACCTGCTATCTGTAGGCCGATTCCAGAGTTATCAAATTCTCAAACTGTCAGCCAATCACAGAAGAGTAGTAGGAGCTTTCTAGTGTGTGGCTTATAAACAAGTAAATAAATGACCCAACCGCTACTGCCACCTACTGGCGGAATCGAGAATTGACTCCTTTCTCCTCCCTCAACAGTCTCAACCAATCGCAGGGCAGCATAGGCGGAGCTTGGTGGGGCGTGGCTTGCAAACTATTTGTTGATCCAGTAGCTTCTGCTATCTGTAGGCTGATTTTGTTACTATACAAACTGTACACCAATCGCAGGGCTGAGTAGGCGGAGCTTGGTGGAGCATTGCTTGCGATTGTTGACCCAGCAGCTACTGCTATCTGTAGGCTGATTATGTTAGTATACAAACTGTTCACAAATTGTAGGACAAAGTAGGCGGAGCTTGTATGGGCGTGGTTAACAAACAATTTATTGACTCAGAAGCTAGTGCTATCTGTTGGCTGATTTTAAACTTTACTCCTTTTCAAACTGTTGACTAGTCAGGCAAGAGTAGACGAATCTTGCTGGTATTTTTAAGTGATAATCAAGAGTCAAGCCAATAACAGCTACATAATGAAAGCTATTATCAACTGTTTAGATTCAAAGCTAGTCACGTTTCAAATTGTATATCCATGAGAAATTGAACCTTTAATTACTCCAGAGTATAATTTTCTACTCTTCCAAACTAGAATATTTTGTTTTCTTAGCGATTAGATCTCAATCTACTAATTATTTCAATGACAAAATATAATTTTAACCTTATAAGGTTATATAATAATTCCATTACAAGGTTATTATGTAAATAAGAAGTGCACATATTAATTTCAAATAAACCTCCAATACAAAAAATATCCGTCATTTCATGTAATATTGAATTCGCCATTCCATATGTTTGACAAATAATGCAAACAAATCAGAAACAAGAATTTCCACCAATCATACAATGAGAGAAAAGAAATTAGTCATCTCTCTCGTTACAAAAAACAAAAGTGAGATCAATCACCTAGAATCGTGGTACTAGACTGTTATCGGTATTAATTTCTTAATCCCTAGATGGAGAATCAGCTATTCTTTCTTTATTTGAATGAACAATTAAACTTTATCAGGATCAAGTGAATAATTATAGTTATAAAATTTTTCCTATATTAATATTTTCTCTTTATAAAAAAGAACAATGAAACTTCACCAGGATCAAATAAACTATTATCGGAATAATTTACTTGAATTTCTTTATAAGAAAGATTGTTATGGGAGATTATCCATTTACCTCTTGATAGGAAAAACGATTCCAGGATCAAGTGGACTATTATCGAAATTATTCCACTGGATGTCCAAAAAAGAAGCTCGTCCCTATAGAGGTGATTGGAAGTAAAAGTGGTCCAGTAATGGAAATAAGCCATTTGGAAACTCTCTTTTCTCTAAATGAAGCTTTTGTGGTGGCCTAGCCTTGGAATCTAATGTGTCATGAACAGACTCACTACTGGCACAGTTAGGTCCACATGCTCCAAACTTGGCTCCAGAATTGGAACAATTTCCACCGCACCACTACACTATATCTATAGTCTATTCAAGCAAAAAAGACATTCTGGCAAGATGGGAAAATGACTCCAGCTCGGTCAATATTGGTTCAAAAATTATTTATTTGGTCTTTAATTGTAGAAAAGAGACTGCTCTACAATTTGAGACCAAATTTATAATTTCTGAAGTAATATTGACCGAGCTGGAGTCATTTTCCCATCTTGCCAGAATGTCTTCTTTGCTAGGATGGACTATATTTAATACAGTTGATGTGTGTATATTGTGGTTTCACTATCCTAGGGTTTGTAGGTGAATTGTCACCAAAGTGGAAATGAAAGGGAGGAAGTGCACTCTATATTGCGTTGAGGGAAATACTTTTGCCTGGTTATTAGCTTGTACACCACAAGTAACATCCGCAGAACATGAACAGAGCAGAGGAGGGCAGAGAGTTTGTTTCCAGAGTGTAACCTATCTGCAAAGCATGCGTTTTCATGATGTAAGAGTTACATTTAGTTACCAGTTAATAGAGTAAACTTACACTTAATTTATTACTTAAGTGTGATACACTATAATACTATGAACATTATTATTGGTTTATTGGTTGGTTGGTTTATTGGTATATTGATTTACAGTAACAATCGTATTGCTAGGTCTAGTAAGACCCATTGCATACATAACATATTACAACATCCAACTGTACTATATAATATACTTATACAAATAGAAATAAATGAATTCAATCACAACAGAGAATAATTGTAAAATAATTTAGAACTTCTGAAAAAGCAAATAGTAGATTTCTATGTTGAGAAAATAGAATCATTTCTACAAAAATGGCAATTTGAATTACAAGGAAAATAGATGTAATTAATCACATAGCTTATATAATGGATGAATAACAAGATGATGGATGATTACACAAAAAAAAAATAATAATAATAAAAAATGAAGGCCCTATCAACCTGTACCACCAAGGAAGTATCTGAAAAGTCTTCTCTTGAATACATTGAGTGTATTAGAAAACACTATTCTCTCAGGGAGCATTTTCCAAAGTCGAGCAGCAGTTACCACAAATGAGGAATTGAAGGTTGCTGTCCGGTGAATCTGTAGGGTGTATACATGTGATCTAGTATTGCGGTTTGGGTAGACATCAATAAGCCGCACAAAATTATCAGCTAAATAAGCAGGACCCGCTTTCAGGATCAGAATTCTAAATACTAGACACAGTAGAAAATATTGCCTACGCCTATCCAACTTCAGCCAGCCCAACTCCATGAAGAAGGGGGTGACACGAGAGAAGCGCCTGGCATCAAATATGAATTTGACTGCATAATTCAATGAGCGCTGGAGCTGTCCATTCAACTCATTTGAGAGGTCGTTGTATGCAATGCAGCAATAATAAAAAAACGGCATTATCAAGGCATTGACAAGAGTTACACGAGCTGGCCTGGGCAAAAATCTTCTTATTCTCTTTAGTTGATGCATACCCCCAAAGACCTTGTTACAGATATGAGTAACCTGTTCCCGCCAGTTTAGGGAGCTATCAATTATTAAACCAAGAACTTTGAGATTAGAACTGAAAGGAACAGGAGTACCACTAATGGTCACTGGACGGGCGCTGGGAAGTTCCAATTGGTTCAACAGCCTAGGATGTCCATTGACAATACTCTTAGTTTTTGTAGGGTTCACAAATTATTATTATATTAGTATTAGTATTATTATATTATAATACTATGTATGATTGTTTGTGTTACGTATAATACTATGTGTTATAGGCGAAGTACATCAAAATTTGTTACGATACAAGAAATACGACTCAATATGATACAACATCTTCCAATTTTACTGCATCGTGTTTCATAATATCATATTTTTGTTCGTATAGTGAATTAAATCGTCTTCCCTTGTCGTGTCTTGTGTGATGCTGGAACTACTTGTATCGTATTAGCTATTAGGCCTGTATTAAATAATGATTCAATAGAAATGAAAAGAGCTGTAATACTGTATAATTGAAACGTCTTGTTAATGATGTGGCAAAGGCGTATTTCTGAAACTTATAATAATCAAGTTTTGTTGGACTTTTATAGCCTATTATCTTCTTGAAATAAGGTTGAACCATGGATACTCATTCAAATACTATTTGATAGGGTGTGTTTTCATTATATAAACTCAAGTTTAAATTTGATTTGTTTTCTTAACGATTTTCCTTATTGTCTGTGTTTGTTAAGCACTCATTTTTATTGAGAAAGATATAGAAAGATATTCCAACAAAATACAGCATGGACTAACCTTTAACTATGAGATCATCTAACATCCTATAACTTACATTATTGTATATGATCATCTCTATCCTATAATCTTTATCTATTATCTAAACTATAGTTTATAAACTATATATATATTGCTAATGACAACTCTGTTCTCAAAGATAGAAATCTGCATAAGAATTGAACACAGGTCAGACTGTTACACCCTTACACCAATGCTCTGTGGATGTTACGTCTGTAACCGTTGCACATTTGGTAGAGTTGGCTCAACTTGAGATTGAAAGTTGAACGGGGTCAAGTTTGGGTCGCTTAATAAAACCGGGTTTAGGAGGGGTTTGGAGGTAGGAAAGGAAGGGTTCGGCTGTAAAAAAGCACTTAGCCAAGCAATATTGACCCGGCTTCATTGTCCACTGGCGGTTAATGCTTTGCATTGGATGGTATAGTCTGTCCAAGCAAAGAAGGCATTCTGGCAAGATGGGAAAATGACTCCAGCTCGATCAATGTTGGTTCAAAAATTGTAAATTCAATCTCAAATTGTAGATCAGAATGTTTCCTACAATATAAGACTAAATTTATTATTTTTGAACCATTATTGACCGAGCTGGAGTCATTTTCCCATCTTGCCAGAATGTCTTCTTTGCATTGGATGGGAAGACCACTGTCTCTCTACTCATTCTAAAGGTGCCGCTTCGACCCACATTTGCAAGGCGATGTCTCAATTTGAGCACTGTTTTTGAAAGGGAATGTCTCAATTTGTGGCCTGTTCCTAAAAAAGGTCTTAATTTGCAGATTGTTTTTTAAAAAGGATGTCTCAATTCAGGGTCTGTTTATTAGAAAAGGATGTCAAAAGTTGAGGGCTATTTTGAAAAGCAATGTCTCGACTTGGGGACTGTTTTTGAAAAGAAATATATCAATTTAGGGGTTGAAAAAAGTTTCAAATTGGAGGCTATTTTTGAAAAGGAATGTCTCAATTTGAATGCTATTTTTGAGAAAGAATGTATCAACTTAGGGACTGTTTTTGAAAAAGAATTTCTTAATTGGAGAATATCCGTTTTTGTGAAGGATTGTCACAACTTGGGAGTTGTTTCTTTATAGGAACGATGGCTAAATTATTGGTAATTAAATTTGAATCTCTTATTTATTCAATAATATTGTTATTGATCTGAATCTACCATATAGATGAAGGGGAGTCTCAATTTGAGGGAAGGTTTTTCATGGTAACAATGGCAAAATTAGTAGTAATTGAATTTAGATCTCTCATTTTATTTATTCAATAATTGTTATTGATCTGAATATAACATAATTATTATATTGCAGTAGAAAGGCTGCAAATTGAATTTAGCAGTGCCACATTAGTCGTATTAAGATTTTCCAGGATTACGTCAAGATTATTACGTCAATGCATTTATTTGAAAAAATGTACCTTTAATAAAATGATTATTACCTTAACTAATAGATTGTTATTTATGAAAAAGTGATTCATAGTGACACCATAGAATAATAGAGCTCTAGGATTCTCTTTGGTGACACATAGTTGTGGAGCCAAATAATGTACCCTATCACTAAGTGCATACGTACATTAATCTATTGGACTTATTTGTCAACGTGTAATAGGCCTATATCAAATTCACCCACTCACTATCTTTATAATTGAAATCACTATTTCCATGAAGTGCTTGAGTTGGTACCAACAGCCACCAGAATCACAAAAAGTTTTTATTCTCTTCAAAATATCTACACAAAGCCTCCAAATTCTAAGTAATCAATACGTTGATTGATAACATGCCTTCAATAAGTCGTGACAAGTAACAGGAGCTGGTCTTGTGACTTTGAAAGGCACTATTGCTGGTTATCAGGCCTTAGTGCCGTAATATTCGTGTATTTACCACCTGCTTTTTGTCCTTTATAAGAAAAGAGCTGGGAGAAAATGTCTTTGAAACACGCGAGCTCCCTTTAGACCAGAGTCTATTGCCCTTTTTGGCTTTTTTCTTCTCTTATTTTTTGTAGTGACTTATACCTCTTCTTCTATTTCCTTTTCCTCTAACTTTTATTTTCTCTCTTTGAGTTTTTGTTCATGTGTTGCTTAGAAGGTTTGAGAAACATTTGATAGTGGACATTGCAGGACC